>PVIA01002167.1:0-225133 GCA_004024845.1 Tonatia bakeri
TTTTTTTTTTTTTTTAATTTGTTGTCCTTCTTTTGGTTGTGCAAGGAGGCAAAGTGTATGTATCTATACCTGCATTTTGGCCAGAAGTCTTTTTATAATTTCTATGAGCTGAACTTCTAAGATATATGCAGGACCTGACCACCCCTCACCACTTCTACTCTTTCCCCTAACATTCCAGCCATCATCGGCTCTCCGCAGGGAACTGCCACAGCCTACGTGGTTTCCCTCCAGGCTCTTGTCAGAGTACTGGCAACACACTGTTGTGAGCCTTTTTCAAGAGTAAGTCATATCCATGTAACGGTGGCAGTCATAAAAGCCAAAGCCCATGTAATTGTCTATAAGACTTTATATGATCCTCCTGCCCTAATTGACTGTCTGACCTCCTGTACTGCTTCACAGCAAATCCTCTCAGCCTGGATATACTGGCCTCCTTACTAGCTGTGAACATATGAAGTATGTTCTGCCTCAGGCCTTTGCACATGCTGTTTCCACTGCCTGGGAGCTCCTTACCTATGTACACAAAGCTTGTTTGCTCACTTGCTTCTCATCTCTACCAATCTGACTCAGGATTAGTGGGATTATCTCTAACCACTTGACATAAGAGTGTAGTCTCTCCTTCCCATAGGCCTCTATTCCTTTACTGTGCTTTACTGTTTGCCACAAATACAACATGTGATGTATTTATTTGTTTTTTTTTCTGTCTCCTATGTGCTGGACCCCTAGTGCCTAGAATAGTAGCTGGCATCTTGTTGATGCTCAATACATAAATGCCAGAAAATGAAGAAGTGACATATAAAATAGAAAAATATCAGCCATATAAGATTATGAGAATTCATGAATCCTATAATATCACAAATATTGCTTATTAGTGTCAATATGGCATAAATTATTTGGAACATTTGTTATATAACAGTAGGTAAAATAGGAATTATTTTAAAGAAAACAAAGGCAGATATTACAGTTAAATATTCTCAGTAAAACAATCTTTAACAAGCAGCATGTATTTACACAGCAGAAAATTTTTAGTGCTTATCTGCCATTTTAATTATTAGTAAAATTATTTACTTTAAATCTCAAGAATAAATTTTTTTCCTATGATAATAAAAGTAGAAAGAATGATGCCTTTGTGACAATGAGAGAAAGACTTAAAATGGAGATACTGAAAATTCTAACATAAAACACCAATTTTCTGTTTTGAATGTTAATTTGGATTTAACTCTATACTGAAATATTAAAATGGTTTCAATAAGCTAGAGAGGCATTCCCATGTATCAAAATTTAATATTCTTTTCCCTGGGGCCTGTAGTTACTGAAACTGCATGATTTAATAAAAATACAGTGTTCTTGAAGGAAGAAATTAAGGAAGACACAAACAAATGGAAGCATGTACCATGTTCATGGATTGGAAGAATTAACATCATCAAAATGTCAAAACTACCCAAAGTGATTTATAGATTCAACACAATCCCTCTTAAAGTACCAATGGCATATTTCACAGATACAGAACAAACATTTCAAAAATTTATATGGAACCATAAATGACCCCAAATAGCTGCAGCAATTTTGAGAAAGAAGAAGAAAGTAGGAGGGAACACAATAGTTGATATTAAACAGTATTATAAGGCCACTGTAATCAAAACAGCCTGGTGCTGGAATAAGAATAGGCACATAGACCAATGGAACAGAACAGAGAGCCCAGAAATAAACCCAAGTCTCTATGGTCAATTAATATTTGACAAAGGGGACAGAAGCATAAAATGGAGTAAAATTAGCCTCTTCAACAAATGGTGTTGGGAGAGCTGGACAGCTACATGCAAAAAATGAAACTTGATCACCAAACACAATACAAAAACACCATACACAAAAATGAGTTTAAGGTGGATAAAAGACTTAAATGTAAGTTGTGACACCATAAAAGGCCCAGAGGAGAACATTAGCAGGAAAACCTCAGACATTCCACGCAGCAACAAGTTCACTGATATGTCCCCTAAAGCAAGGGACATAAAGGAAAGAATGAACAAATGGGACCTCATCAAAATAAAAAGCTTCTGCACGGCTAAAGAAAACATCAACAAAATGAAAAGAGAACCAACTGTGTGGGAAAACATATTTGCCAATGACACCTTGGACAAGGGTTTGATCCAAAATATATAAAGAACTCACACAACTCCACTCCAGGAAGACAAAAAACCCAATTAAAAATAGGCAAAAGACTTTAACAGACAGTTCTCCAAGGAGGACAGAGAGAGGGCCCAGAGACATATGAAAAGATGCTCAGCATCACTAGCCACCAGAGAGATGCAAGTTAAAATCACAATGAGATATCACTTCATATCCACTAGAATGGCCATCATAACCACAACAACAAACAAGTGTTGGAGAGGATTCGGAGAAAAGGGAACCCTAGTGCATTGTTGGTGGGAATGCAGACTGGAGCAGCCACTGTGGAAAACAGTATGGAATTTCCTCAGAAAACTAAAAATGGAACTGCCTTTTAACCCAGCAATTCCACTGCTGGGATTATTATGTCCTAAGGGCCCTGAAACACCAATTCAAAAGAACCTATGGACCCCAATGTTCATAGCAGCACAATTTACAATAGCCAAGTACTGGAAGCAACCTAAATGCCCATCAGTAAATGAATGGATCAAAAAACTGGTACATTTACACAATGGAATTCTACGCAGCAGAAAGAAAGGAGGAGCTTATACTTTTAGTGATAGCATTGATAGAACTGGAGAGCATATGCTAAGTGAAATAAGCCAGGTGGTGAGGGAGAAATACCATATGATCTCACCTTTAACTGGAACATAATCAACAAAAGAAGAAAGCAAACAAAATATAACTGGAGTCACTGAAATTAAGAACCATCTAGCAATAGCCAGAGGGGAGTAGGGAGGGGACAGTGGGGAGAAGGGTTTTCAGGAACTACTATAAAGGACACGTGGATAAAACCTAGGGGGAGGATGGGAGCAAGGGAGGGAAGTGGGTTTGGCTGGGGTGAGGTGGGGCATAAATGCAGACAACTGTAATTGAACAACAATAAAATAATTAAAAAAACCCAGAGTGTTCTATGAAAGCAGCTCAAGATATGAACAAATTATAAAACACAGCATAATAGTAGATATATATCTTTTAATTATAGATATTGTTAAATAAGTTATGACATGGAACTTCCTTCTGGTATTACAGAAGCAACTAAACACCCAATTCAGTTGTGTCTATATTATATTTCAAAGATTGTTAAAAACCAGACTTTGAACAACAGAACGTTCTGCCAGTAATGCTTAAAAGTCTGATTTTACATCTGCCTATGGGTCACATTCTGTTTTAAGAGAAACTGTCACTTGTGCGTGTGCACACACATACACGGCAACTGTTTTCAGAGCCAGATTCATGCAAAAAATAGTTCCCACATACAATGAGGACTATACAAATTAACTTCATCAAATTTCTCCAGGAACTAAAGGATTTTATAATTTGTACTATTCATCAGCTTGACAGATTAGTCATTTTAAAATAAACAGAACCCTTCAGGTATACTGGACGTCTCGTCACGATTACCAGTTCCTTCTGTAATGAGTGCCACAGAAGCTCTAAACTGAGAAAGATTTTTTTAAAACACAAAAGCAAGTGGAATATACAGTGTAACTGATCCATTTTCTATGTGTCTCCAATAGCTTTTGGGGTAGTTAAGAAATTAGTTTCTAAGAAGGTAGAGGGTGATTAGACTGTAGCACAAGAAAGATCTCAGAGGAAAAGTATATAAAACTGGGCTAACAAGTCAGGCATTTGAGCAGAGGCAAACTATCAATGAGGGAATCCTTCTCAATATTCAGACAGGGACAGACCTGGCAGCTTCACTTCTCTTAGTTGAATAGTTTACAGTTCACGCACTTTATAGTCCTTTTTTTTTTCAGTCTAAGACAAAATCCCAGAGACTCCTAAGTCCAATAAAAACTAATTTTGGCAAGTTTAATAACCATACTGTTTGGATAAATTTGAATAAAGAAGAGCTACTGGCTGTTAACATGTTTTCAGAAACAATGGCCCTGTGATAAAATCCAACTCAAATAGAAGGGTGAAACTGCCCAAGTTTTTGAACAATGCAAATTATAAGACCTTCTTGGAGGCTCACAGAAGAACCAAGAGTCTGAGAAGCCTGATAGTAAAGACACCTGTCTACTTGTGTTTAAATAGCATCTCCCAAAAGTATTTAGTCATGGGATCTTTCCACAATTCCCACTTAAACAGCATTATTTAGTGCTGACAAGCATTTATTATTTAATGAAAACTGTAACATCTATGGTTATTTTCTCAATCACTTTCAACAGCTGAACGCTTTCTAAATACTTAAGGGGTAAACATGTCCTGGTCTTTATCATCTCCAGGAAGCTTGTGGGTTGAATACATATGCCAGGAGTTAACACTGTCGAGGCAAGTCTGGTAAATCAATGACACAGATTTCCTTCACCCTCCTCCATCTCCACCTTCTTCCCAACTCATCAGGTAAATGTGTCTGTCCTGGCAGTTTGGTGGTTTTTGGCAAAAGGCATTTTGCAAGCCAGCAAAATGACGAAGTTTATGGTGCTTTGCGATTCTTTTAGGCTTCTTTTCACCTGCCCTCTCCTATAAGGAATGTATGACATCTTAGCTTCCTCTGAAGAGATGAGAAGGGGAGAGACACCTAGACAGTGGTATTTCTGAATTGTCAATTCTGCCTGTAGCACAGCAGGTAAAGGCCACTTTGCACTTCATGTATTTCCCACCAATATCCATTTGTGAACAGAATAAAAAAGAGAGGAAGACACAGCATGAGAATAAGAAATGATGGAAGATGAGGGAGAAAACAATAATCTCTTCTTGCTTTTGTTCCCCAACCTCTAACACCTCCTATTGTTTCAAACAAAATGATTTATTATTTGGATAGTCAGATACTACATAATCAGTGTCCTTTCACTTCCCATGAAATTTCACATATCCAGAGAAGAAATTAATTTGGCCCCTTTACATTCACTGAGATAGAAGAAACAACTTTTCTTTGAGAAAATATTTTTTTCTTTTTTTTATTGTTGTTCAGTTATAGTTTTCCTGCCTTTTTCCTGTTGCTCTCCCCTGCCCCACACCCCCCAACTCCCATGGTCAATGGGGAGAAAATATTTTTAAGACAAAAATTTAAATTCATTCTTCTCTTTTTTTTTTTTCAAACATGCCTCCCTTCTACTCCTTCTTTAGATTTTCTACTACATTCCATTTTCTTTGCAGGTTTTTAAAGTGCAGATATTTCTACAGAGAAAGCAATGAGTGACTCTATGAAAGTATATGATTTTGGAACAGTTTTTGCATTAAGGTGATACATCAAGGACAGTCATTAAGATGTTTGATAACTGAGCTGACCTGTGATCAAACTAACCAACATTCTTGGACTAATGCAAATTAAAATCACTGCATCACACAACTCTACAAGAGAAATAAAATATCAAGAGGATTTTATAATAAAAAGAAAGAGGATTAATGTTGGTGTAGAGTGTTTTCTATTATCAGTATTACTTTCTGCCCCATACCTAACAGTAGTATTGTTTTTAAATGACATGTTTTTTTAAAAGGGATCTTTTTTTTTAAGATTTTATTTATTTATTTTTAGAGAGGGAGGGGAGGGAGAAAAAGAAAGAGAGAAACATCAATGTGCGGTTGCTGGGGGCCATGGCCTGCAACCCAAGCATGTGCCCTGACTGGGAATCGAACCTGCGATGCTTTGGTTCGCAGCCCGCACTCAATCCACTGAGTTACGCCAGCCAAGGCTAATGACATGTTTTTTTTTTTTTTAAATTAAAGGACTATACACACTCTGTAATGAAGATGGAGAAATTCAGAAAAACAAAGAGACAAAAATTAAAATTTCCTATAAATGTCCCAACAGAAATAACTGGTAGTATCATTTTGTAAATATAATTCTAGTCTTCCTATAAGTCTATGGATATTATTGTATATTCTGATCCACAAGTTGATTCTTTTAATGAACTGTAAACATTTTTCACATCATTTAAATATTCTAATACATACTTTTCATGGAGGTATATTATTTTATTAGAAATGTATCATAATTTATTAGTAGAATACTCCATTAATAAAAAATCTAGACTTTTTTCTTCTTTGTTTTTCCTACCATAAATACTGCTGCAATAACAAATCGTACACTGTATTTTTTTAAGCCACTTCTAGTTGTTTCCTTGGGGTAAGTTTCTGGAAGTATATTGCTAGATTAAATGGTGCTATGGTTTGAATTGTGTCCTGCCCCTTCAAAATCGAGTGTTGAAGTCCTACCTGCCCATGTGACTGCATTTGAAGATAAGGCTTTCAGGAGATAATTAAGGTCAAATGAAGCCAAAAGGGTGGGAACGCAATCTGATGGTCTTATAAAAGAAGGAAGAGTGAGATCTCATTCTGTAATGTGAGGACACAGAAAGAAGACAGTCACCTGCAAGCCGGGAAGATGGTCCTCCTCAGAACCTGACTACGCTGGCGGCCGCCTCTCAGGGCTCCAGTCTCTAGAGCCTTTAGAATATAGACCCCTGCTGTCTACACCACCCAGCCTATGACAATGCGTTATGGCAGCCCAAGATAAGACAAGTGGAATGGTATTTTGGGACACATGATACATATTGCACTTATCACCTTACTCTTACCCAGGGCACAGGGAATTATTAATTTCCCTATAACTTCACCAACTGTGTTCTTTATCATTTGTTACAATCATATTTGATATTATATATAAAAAGAATATTTCATTGCTTTAATACATTAATTTCTATGGTATAAAATGACATGGCCTTGCTGGTTATGCAGCATCTTTCTGTGGGCCATAAAAACCATTGCATTTGATTAAGAATATTTAATTGTGAAGTCTACTTATGAAGTGTCCCAACATGTCTCCTACAGAATTTGTAAACAGATGGCCAATGTCATTCATTTGCTTACTCAACAAGTATTTATTGAGAACCTAGCCAGGTCCTGGGGATACAATATAACAACAACAGAAAAGATCCCTGCCCTGATAAAAGTTTATAGTAAGGAGAGGTATAAAAAAGAAAAATCGGACACTAAGTGTACAATCACATTTAGGAAGGGCCAAAGTATACAGACATGATGCAATTTAGATTTCAGGGAATGAGTCAACTTGGGGACAATATTTAATCTCCATGTGACGGATGAGCAGCAGTTATCAGGTGGAACCTGAAGCAGGGCGGTTATAGGAGGTTCTCCATAGAGATGTCTGTTTTTTCCAAAATGCAAATTCCATTATGTGACTTCTGTTGCTAATCCAGTGAACTTCCTTGTTACTCTCCAAATCCTTCTTCACCATAAAGCACCTAGACACTGAATAAATTATAACAGGCACACTGTTCAATGTTGTGCTATACTTATAAAAAAGTAAAAAAATTCTGTAAAGGGCAGGAAAACAACAACAAAAAAATGAATTGGGAGCTGAAACCAAAGAAGGAGTGAAAGTGAACACCAGGCCGTGCTGGAAGCATATGTTGACACCAGGGTGCTTCACAGCTACACTCAAGGGGATAGGCCACAGGGTAAAAGAGCTAATGTGCATGGGCCGCTGAACCCCAGATGCCTGTGAAAAATAGGACTCTTGCATAGGCTATATGATCAGTGAGAGGATGGTCTGGTAAGAATCAATAATCTTGCGATATGGAGCCAACACATCTATAAACTGAGTGAAAGAGAGTCTTTCCAGAGAATATGTACCATAGGCCTGACCTCATTGTACTGGGTACTACTTGTGCAGTCAAGGAATCTCCAAGATGAGAAAATAAAGTAGCTCTAGTAGCCCTCCTGTCACCAGGTGAAAGCAACAGCAAATCTTTAGAGGAAAACACTAAAATGTAAGAACACAAAAAAGCTAAAAGTATGAATAAACATGCATCAGACAAATACTCACCAAAAGGATAATATTAATAACTATCTAAATAAAGTTTAATGCAAAATGCACTATTAGCTATAGGGAGTCAGAGATTCTTGCGGAAGCAGAAGGACGAAAGCACCACGGCAGGGCAGCTGCGTGTCCACCCTGGTCGGAATCCCACAGATCAAACAGGAAAACAACTAAGAAGGATTTAGAAGCTCTGAACCACACAACTCCAGCTTGCCTTACCAAGGGCAATAAGCAAGAATATGCTTATTCTTTCAAGCGACACGAAACATTGACAATATTTGACAAATACTTTGCCATGAAGTCTCAGCAAGTTTTGAAGGACCATCAGTATTACACAGATTACGTTCTATGAACAGAATGAAGTTAGGTTAAAGATCAGTTCTCAAGGGGAAAAAAAACCAGAAAAGCTTCACTCTCTTAGAAATTTAAAAATATATTTATAAATAGCTCTACATCTAAAAAAAGAAATTATAATAAAAAGTTAGAATTAGAGTGAATTTTAGTAAAATACTATATACCAAATTTTTATATGTAGTAAAAGCAGTAATTAGTGGGACCAATAACCCTAAATGCTTATGTATTAAAAGAAGAAAAACTAACAAATAATGTCAACTTAAGGAAGTTAGCAAAAAGTAACCCAAGAAAGTAGAAGAAAGGAATAATTAAATATTTAATGCATGGTAGACACAAAAAGGGGTACACAGGGAAACTTTTAGGGTGATGGGACTGTTCAGAATGACACCAGCATGGTGAATACATGGCTCTGTGTTTGTCAAACCCCACAGAACTGGATGGCACAGAACAGGAGCTTTACGGAATAACTTAAAGGAAACAAACAACACTGTATCGACCGGGATGCTGAGGGGTATCAGGACGGACTGCATGTTGTCAAAAATGACACTGATTGCACTGTAAGATATAACCTCACTAAAGAGATTGGGGTGGGGGAGAAGTTGTCCTACTCAACTTTGGAAAACAGTGTTTTGAGAGGAAACTGTAAGGCTAACGACTGAAAGACCTGTACCCAAACACTGAACTCTAAGTAAAGAGATGGTGGCTGGGGGTGTAGCCAGGCTTCTCACTATGGAAGAGAGAAGTTACTGATGAGAAAGAAAGGAAAGCTAACATGAGCTTTGTGGTACTGGGCTAGAGTTGGAGCCGTCAGGACGAACTCATGGGTTAGTACACATGCATATCGCCTAGCTCTGTCCAGTGAAAGGGCCTGCAATCAACGGCAACCCAGTAGCAATAAGCATATCCATTATCGTGATCTTGGTTTCTAAATACCATTCTCTAATAAAAGGAATTAGAACTTCTTGGAAAAATGGCTGATTCTAGGGCTGAGACAGGAAAATACAAAATAAGATTGAGTATGTTTTAGTACAAGAAAGAAAAGTGCTAATGCCCCCCCCCCCAAAAGCATGGGGCACATCACAGGGAATTAGTCTGAAAGAGCTGTCAATGGCTCAAGCTAGAACAATTTGAGCAAAACAGTAAATAAAGCAGTAAAGGATTATAGCCCAAAGTATAAGGTAATTACATAAAAATCCATACTAATATAAATGCTTGACTAAATAAATAGAAAAGAAACAAATCTTCCTTGTAGAAGAATTCCAAAGGATGTATGTAGTTAGTCCTCCCACTAGCTACATATATTTAATGATATGTATTGAATATATATTTAATACATATTTAATTCCTCTCTCTCCTTGAGTGGGAGCTGTACTTAGTAACTTGCTTTGTAATAGTATGGAGAAAGCAAAATAGTACCTGTGCAGTGCAGAAACCTGGCAAACACTACCTTAACCTAGTGATCAAGGTTAACATGACCAGTGATGCCCTGTGGATAGCATTACTCCTTGAAAGAATGAAAATAAAGGGTATTGCGTCTCTTCAAAATCCCATAAACCCAGTCTAAGTCATGAAAATGTCAGAAAAATCCAAATTGAGAAATGTTTGAAAAAATACTTGACCAATATTCCTCAAAACTGTCAAGGTCATGAAAAATAAGAAAAGGCTGGGAAACTGCCACTGATCAGAAAAAACACGGTAACAAAATGCAATGTGGGATCCTGAGTTGAATCCTGGAACACAGGAAAAGGACATCAATTTAAAATATGGACCGGTGAAATGTGAATACGAATTTGTGGTTAGTCCACAGTAACGTGCCAGCGCTGGCTCCCGGCATTGGCAACTTGCCCTGGTAATGTACGAGGACAGCATGAGAGGAGACAACACAAAGCTCTCGGTAGTAGCTTTGCAGCTTTTCTATAAGTCTAAAATTACTCTAAATAAAAAAAGTTATTTAAAAAATTAATAAAGCAGAAATCAAATAAACAAGAGAGTTCAACAAAGCCGAAGTTGTTTCTTTGAAAAGTGTTTTTAAAAGTTTGCAATTTGCGGTAAGATGGATTGAAGAGGAAAAGAGAAGGTAAATATAAATAATATCGGAATGAGAAAGGGGAGATATTTACAAATAGAGCAAAAACTATATAAAGAGAACAACTTAATATCGAGGCACCTGAAAACTTAAATGAAAAGCACTATTTCCTACAAAATTTCAACCTGACAAAACTTACTCAAGAAATGAATGAAAAGCCTAAATTGTTCTTTAACTACAAAATAAACTGGTGCTGTAGTTAAATATCTTTTTACAAATAAGTCCCCACGCCCAGATGTTGTCTTAAAATCTTTTCCCAAAGATATGTTTATTGATTTTATATACAGAGAGAAAGCGGTAAAGGTAGGGGAGAGAGTGAGACAGACGGACAGACAGACATCCATGTGAGAGAGACACCGATCACTTGCCTCCCATACACACCTCAACTGGGGATCAAACCCACAACCTTTTGGGGTATAGGATGATACTCTGACCAACTCAGGTACCCAGCCAGGGCCACCCAGATGGTTTCAAAGATGAGTTTTTGAGTTTTAAAGATAACTTAAAAAAAAAAGTTATTTGAATACTATGTAGAACAAGCAGGAAAGCTACCTAAGTCATTTCATGTAGCTGCAGTAGCCTGGACACAAACTCGATGAAAAGGGAAAACACCAGGCCAGACTTGAGCATCAGCACAGATCTAAAAGTCCCTAAATGATGGGAAACAGTAATGGTAAATGCTATAGACATAGATGTGTGTACACACACACACACACACACACACACACACACCAGCTTTTTGTTTTGTTTCTAAATCACAGCATTATTACATATGTACTATGCTCTTAAAATTTTTTATTATGTTAGCAAACTATGTGGAAATCCAATCGAAGATCCCAAATTCTTTTCCTCTCCTAACTCTAGATGCTAAGAAGTCCTGAAGGTCCTAAGTTTAAGGGGAGTAGCTCTTGCCTCTGTTCCTTGTTAACCTGATCTATATTCTAGCACATAATGAAACATTCCCTTTGCCTGTCTCTTCCTCAGCAATTTACCTTCAGCGGGCACTTCTATGCATTGTTTCAGAAAAATCCAGGAGTTGTTTGCTGTGAATGAATGGTACAAAGGGAAAACAGAGGAAACTGATCAAGTGACCTTAGTAACCATTCGCCAAGCTGTAGTCTGGTGACTAGCTACCTTGCACAATGGGGTTCTTGATTCCTGTTTTGGCTGCATCTTTGCCACTCCCCATTAGGCCCACAATGTTTTTGATAACAGGCGGGAACAGGAGAAGGGGAGATCCCAACCCCAGAGCCTCGCCACGGCTCCTCCTGATGATCGTGGACAGTAGGTGAGGGGAGGCACCTACTCAGTGCTTTGCCAGTCTCCTCCTCCTGCTGGAGACTTGTCTAGAGGATGCCGCGGTAACAATGACACTCTCCAAGTGCCCCTTTGCACTGTTAGTCTTCTACAGAACAATTCCCCAAAGCTCATTTAACTACTATCCTGTCCATAAACTGTCACCAACTTGAAATTTAAACAGCATTTCATCATTTACAAAGTGTTTACATAATTTATGTGGCCTGTTTAGGGGCCCTATCAGGTAGACAGCTTTAATACTCACAACAAATGGATGAGAAACAGGCTACAACAGGACCAACTGAGCAAAATGAAAGAGCTTATAAGCAGAAGAGCCAGGACAGGAAGACAGATGGTCTGACTCCCAGATCACAGCTATTCCCAGCATTTCTCCCCATACCACTCACTTTTGCTCTGGTTCTGTATTTTGTTTCGAAAGGCATGATTATCTTGCTTGAGTACTGAACTTAAGGTTGGATGAAGGCAGATGTTATTGCTGGAAAAGTGTGAGGCAGATCTGGAGCTGTTCTATAGCTTCTGATAGATTAAAAAAAGAACCCACCATGCAGATATTAAAGACACTCATTGATAACCACCCTTCAACCTTTGCACATGTACCGTGTAGAAGGAAATCTGTCATATTTGCCACATGACAGGAGGATAACTTTGCTTTGATATTTGATGTGACAGTGTGACTGTCCCAGAAGTGAGTTTCCAGATTCAGAATTTCTATGGCATTTATACTTCATTTCTCTAAGCCATATATCCAAGACTAGAATAAGGAGTGGTAATGAAAAATCTTAATGATCTATTTGACGTAATTACCTATGATTTTACTCAAAAATGCATCATTGTCAATAACACTAGAGGCAGGAAGATGAAGCATAATTTCAGAGGTGACAGGTAAGAGGAAAGGTTATCATCTGTGGGGACGGAGGTATTGTGATATCATTTGACTGGCGCCCATAATAGCTGCTTACCACTCTGTGATATGATCTAGAATCCATAGAAATAGGGATTACTTTATATATCAACTACAGTCATGCTGCACTGCTGCACCTTATACTCAAAAGCTAGCACATCTGAGCTGGCCTGTCAGCTGTGTAGCAGCTCTGGGATGGCCCTCCTGAACCATGGAAGAGTCAGAGAATACACTGCAAATCCTACATTACATTGAAACATAAAAGCCATTTTGTGTTGCTGCTTTAGTTTCTCCACCCTCAGCCTGACTTAGAAAACCAAGATGTATAACCACACATATCAACCTAGAACTTTGCCCTACAGTGCATTGTCTCAGAAAGTCTCTTTTCTCTTTCCTGTCAGTTCTTAGCGGCGCTGTTGCCAGGTGAGTGGCTGTGTTATTCACAGATGTCGGTGGCTATCATCCCACAGAAGTGTGTCTGTTTCTGTCCTTGACTCATTTTTTTCTTTCTCCCTTTCTTTTTTTCTCTCTTTCTCAGTCTTAGTACCAGCCAGACCTTTTCTGTTTAACTCTATTCTTTTATCCCTGAAACACTCAGAGTGCTATTCAGAGAAGACGTGTCTGCACCGAAGCAGCACACCTAGAGAGCTCAATGCCGTGGAAAAGGACGTGCTTCCGGAGAAATTTCCCATCCAGACAGCACTGCTGTCCTTCACTTCAGTCAGTAACAAAAGGCAATCTTTCTTCCTTTTGAATGTTTGATAGAGGCAGTTCAGGCAATGAGCAAAATGACTCTGAAGGTGTGCCTTGACAGATGTACAAACGATCATAAAGAGACCGTGACAAACACTGACTGAAAAGTCAGACTCGACACTGACAGTATTTTTAACGAAAATCTATATAAGTATCAGATGCTACACACATGGGTAAGAGATGCTTATTTTCATAAGGACAGGTTGATAAAGCCTGGCTTTTCTATCAGCAAATAAATTAAGAGTATAATTACATACACACTGAAACATTTCCATTTAGCATGAGGTATTACAGCTCTAACCACCTATTTTTCATGTTTTTCCTCTCACGATTTACTTTCCCGTGGCTGTGTGGCAACACGAAGTTTATTAGAATAGTAACTAATCAATACAGACATAGTATTTTATAGTTGTCCAGTACCTGCATATTAGTATTTCATCTTTTACATATGAACACTGTGTTTCATAAAGGTTAGGTGATTTGCCCAACAAGGGTCAGTTTGCAAATTCAGAGTTGAGATTCAAGTAGAGATCTTCTGTCTTTTATTTTTCCCATTTCTGAATGACATCTGTTTGACTAAGAAATTACAGGAAATATTATACCTTTCAGCTCCTCTTGCATAATTTCTACCCTAAACTGAGGTTCAAATTTCCCTAAAACCTGCACTTCTTCCTTCATTTTCCCGTAAGCTACAAGTGACTTAAATGTTGAATCAGAGAGTGACTCATACTTCTATTCTAGAACACCACCCAGAGATACTTGCATATGTACATATTTTAACCTGGAAAGTGAATTTAATGTGTACTATTAATATATGCATAACATATAGACATACCTTAAATTACACTTGACAGTGTACCATTATAAACAAAACAATACTTTTACAGAATAAAAGTAACTATGGCAACCTTTAGATTCAAATCATTCTGCCTCCCAGGTGGTGGCAGTAGCTCCCAGTTACCTCAGTAACTTTCTATTAAAATGTGTCTCAAACACACATACATTTTGGGGGAGCATTAGCTGAATTTTCTATTTAATGTTTTCAATTTGATTTTACCTTTGTGTGTTAATGACAAAAATAATCTGATCACACAAAATTTGTTGGGTACATCTGTTTCATGGCCTCCCTGTTATCTTCTTGCTTTTCAGAGTGCTGCCTAACTTTGGAGGCCTACCGTCTGCTACCCATCGGTCAGGAGGAGTTAAGATGGAGCTAGGAGATAGGAGATGGTTTCACTAAAACAGCCCCTCACACGCTGTCAAAGATCAGCCATCCTGACCATGCCTGTTCCTTTCACCACTCTCCAAGTCTGCCCAGTGCAGATGGTTTCATTTGAGGTGATGGGAAAAACAACCACCATCTGCAACATCCCCCTAAATTCGAAGTAATGCCAAGTTCCAAAGCCTGAATAGATTTGAGGGTAGTATCACTCTTATTTTATTATGGGGTGAGGAATGGCAACAGTGGCAACTTCAACAAATATTTACTGTGCACTCATAATATGAAGGCGCTGTGGTAAGGTCTACAGAAGAGAACAGGTAGACGAGAGTAGTTTCTGCCTTCCACATATGATCTAGTTGAATAGAAGCAGGTGTGCGTGTATACAGCATGTAAGTATAGATGATAAAGTTCATAAGGATACGAGAGATAAAAGGATCTTAGTGTGTGGATGAGTTAACAGAAGTCTTCTTAGAGAAGTTTTATGTATCTGACTGCTACATACCTTGGAAAGAGAAACATTACAGGGAGAATAAACAGGTTATCTGGGGTAAAGATCGCGTGTGGAAGAATACTGGGATTTCAGACTGAGTTGACAGAATGAGATGATATTGAGAAACCCCTAACACTATAGCAAGGAGTCTGTTTTGAATTTAAGAATCAAATGAGAATCACTGAAGTTTTTTGGAAGGGAATATAGTAAAAATTAAATTGCAATTTAGAAGGCAATTGCCATACTACTGACAAAAGCAGTGGAGACAAGGATAAAGATAGATAAGCAAGAAAAAAATGAAGGCCAGAATTAGGGTAGATGCACAGAAATGGTAGAAGAACAAAAGTGAGGAGTGCTATGAAGACAGAATATTGACACAGGCAACAAATTGAGTACAGGAGGTAAAGGAGAAAGATGAATGAACAGTGAATGGGTCCTGAATGGAAGTGACAGTAGCACAAATAATGAAGTCATTCATTCATTCATCAGGTATTCACTGAAGACTTACTTTAAGCCAATAGTATTACTTTGGCCACATACTATACTAGGATCTGAGAGTGGCACAAGAACTGGTTTAGTGAGATGATGGATTTAATTGAAAGTCCCAGCAGAACATTAAAGCCCCCATTGTTGATGGAGATCTGTACTTTAGCGGAAACATTGGGTTGGAATTATCTGTACTGAGAGAGGTCAGAGTTGAAATGGTGGAAAGGGGTGAGATCAGTGAGGGAGACTTTCCACTGAAGTAGAGAAATTCTCAGAAAGAAGAGAGCAAGTTTAAGAACAGATGTGAGGGAAAAAACACTAGGTTGTACTTGGAATCTGGAGGAACAGGAACCAATAGCAAAGAGATGGCCAAAAATAAGCAAGAGGAGAGTTGAAACACTGCTGCCTCAGGGAAGATAAGCAGCTCTCTAAGCAGCACAAGGTCTTGGATATTCTGTAGCATCAACTTTTCAATGAGAGTCAGAAGGGTGAAGCTGGAGCACAGGCTACAGGATTAGGTCATGAGGCAATCCACTCCACAAAGCCTCTTTGGCAAGTGAGGAGCTAGAAGCAGGGCATGGGAATGCTGAGAGGTATGGTTACAAAGAGAATGGTGGAAAGGTAGCTTGATGTGACAACAATATATAAGAAGATTTTATGATTTCTGAGAGACCATTTTATGCCTTTCTTATAGGTAACGAAACAGACACAAATAGATTAAGAAGCTTGCCCTATCTCACACTGTTAATAAGTATTAATTTGAAGCCAGATGCTCTGACTTCAGAACGTCTTGGCCACTCTGCTATGTTGTGAGGCTAGGTGAGGCTTGGACGGGTTTGTGGGAAGAAAAGGAAGCATAATGAGGGATGAAATACCGGCTGAAGCAAGGTGAAGAGGGGATGAGACAGGGGTGCCTCCTTTATGGAAGGAGGCCTAGGATCTCTGGGCAGGAATAAGACACGGAGAAGGACATGGAGAGCTGTTAAGCTCAGAGGTACACAGTTGTTGGGGCCTGCATTAGGTGATTTCTTGCCGTTTTGGGAAAGCAAGGGATGAGGTCACTGGAGTGCTAGAAGGCGATACTTGTTCCTAAAGTGTAGATTAGGGAAGCAGTTGGGAGAAGACACTACATAAACTCCATTATTCATATTCTTTTACCAATGAAAGCTTATTCCACAGTGGAAATGCCAGAGGCATTAGGGATATACAAACCTATCAACAAAATCTATCCAGACATACATATGCCTCGCAACAGAAACACCAATGACACTTAAGTTGTGCAGACCCTGGTGCTAGGTGGTCCATAAGAACTAAAAGGCAGTATCTAATCTCAGATAGCCCCCTCCACCCTTTCCCTCCCTCCCTCTCTCTCTCTTTTCCAAGTGGCTCTAATGGCAAAAAGGAACATAAAGTGCAGCGCACATAAATCAACAGCATATTGATGCACATTTTTCCTTTGTCATTTTTCTTCCCTCTTCTAAGAAGTGTTTGCTATTTAAAATCTGTTACTAGGTGATAATATCACAGCACATTTTTCTCTTTTCCCAAGACAACCCTACACATTTTACTGTGTGTTTGCAAGTAAAAATACCTGTTGCCGTGCACATGAGAGGCGCAGAATGCAAAGCTGTAATGGAGCAGGGTTGGGTCAATGACAGCACCATTTTCTGAATGTTCCATCAGCTCTGTAAGGTAGCAGAGATGCCTGTGGCAGCCTCTCACCCCGTAGCGGGCACAGTACTCGTCTAACACAAAGACTTGGCCAGGGCTAAACCAACCCTGCAGAAGAAAAAAAAAAAGATTTTTTCTTTCTGTAGTAAGATCTGCTTTTCTGAAGACCCTGTTAGGCATTATAAAAAGAGGCTGAATTAAAGTGTCTTTTGACATTTTAAAGTTAGTGATACATTTCATGATGTCTTCAAAAACCTCTAGTGTCCTCAGTTTTGGAACTGATTTGGAACACTGGCAACCTAATACCATCCTCTCTTTATTGTGTGACAGGCATGGGCAACCTGTTCTCCACTGTCATTCAAAACCTAGTCAAATTTACTCACAGTACCTGCATTGTCAATCACAAAAGCGACATTCCAAATAACTGCAATCTCTGTTTGAATCAATAAAGAAGAGAATGGTAAAGCAGATGCTGTAATTGAAACTGCTTAGTCACTGAAAGTATTTTATAAAGTGAACTAAAAGATAATTTCAGTTAAGTTTAGCAGTGGTAAACATGTACTACTTGAATATTTAAATATTTCAGATATTATTTTCATTCTATGACAAATATAATGAAGTTAATGCTTTTTGAATAAAATGTTTTGATGAATTATATGGATGTATATAGGTTAACAAGATAAAAAAGAATAAAATGGTGGGAGTAGAGAGTTTTAAAAGGGGGCAGGATAATCATGTAAGAGAAATGAAAGAATGGTGAGAAATGTAGAAATATGACCTGCAATAGAGAAAAGGCGGGAGAAGAGACGAAAGAACATCACAATATTTACTATGGTGATGGTACAGTCACGAGACTAGACATACTGCATATATTAATATTTAGAACCAGTATGCATGGTTATTATAATATCCATGTTATAAATATACAAGCTGAAGTTCAGAGAGGTTCAGTGAATTGCTCAAGACCACAAGACAACTCAGTTCTTGAGCCGTGACTTACACCCAGGGTCATCCTGCCTCCAAACTCTCTAATCACACCACGCTCCCTGCCCTCTGGGTGCCACTGAAGACACACTGTAGTGTTCTCTTCAACCTCCATATGACACATGGAGTCATCCACATAATCAAAACAGCTCTGGACAATTGAGTAACTAACTTAACTGAATGGAATCCAAGAGCTAATGGTTCCTTACTGATGTTCACTCTGTGTCTCTGGAAGCATGCTGGACTTGTGATGATTTGTTTTACTCTCCACGTAATTGTATGTTAGGGTTGGGTCAGGTTTAAACTATATAATTACATGTTGAATAATAGCTACTTAATAGTCTACAAATGAATTAATAATCCAGAAGTATGATCTTGATGACAAGTTGTTTTACTGAAGTACCTCTGATTAACCAGAAAGCTGGGAGTACATCCTTTCTGATGAGCTGGGAGTACATTCTTTTTGAAATCTTATTTTAAAGAGAATGTAACTTTATTGCATGGAGCTACCATGTTCAACAATAAGAGACCAAATGGTGATAAAAGTAGGCTTTTTCTGGCTGGGAAAATTCCAGGGGAATTGCTACTAATGATATAAATCCTTGGATAGACACATGTGATTCCTAGGTTGTAGTTAAATGCCCATATTCTGAGGAGTCAAGCAGTCCTTCTAAAATTCAATTATACTTTGTATCCCAGATTTTGGCTGATTTCAACAAACAGCAGATAGCAGTTTAGCTAGTCAATTGAACTAATTTTTCTTTCTTTTTTAAGGAATTGAAATGATCTTTTGAGGGTTAGATGAAACTGAAGCTTTCCTGCTGTATGTAGCCCCTGGTCTATTGTTTACCCCAATTATTCTTTCCCCTGAAACTTCAGTTGTCTTTCTAGGAATAAAAGAGAGAAACAAAAATATGTCAACATTTGGTGAACAGAACTTAAACATTAAAATATCTGTACAGGTGTTAGTAAATCCTATCACAGAGGATTTTTCCTTAAAGCCTCTATTTTCATTCAGTCTTCTCCAGGGGGACTGAGAAGCCATAGTTCAGAGGCTGTTTGAGCCTATTCTCTTGTCTATTGAGTGGCACAGCAGTGGTCTTCAAGTGTATAATTTTCAAATTGGGAAGCAATCGATTGGAATCCTTCATCCCTAACTCCAACTACAGTTATTAAACAAGTCAGGAGTAAAATGCCATTTCATAACAAGTATTTCTCACTTGTAAACCTCTTTAATTCTAACCTGTAGGGGACTAGACAGACAGACAGACTTGTACTCACCAAGCAAGAATAAGAATCATTCAGTCTGTGATCTAAAGTCTGCCTCTGGAGTATTCTAAAAAGGGAGGCGTGATCGAGCTTGCAAGGATTTGCGGAAATAAACTCATCCATACCATGTTTCTGAAAACGGTCTGCATCTGTAAATTGAGAAAAGCATGTATTTTTCTGGTTAAATAGTGGGCAAATGAAATTTATAAAAACCATGAAATGCATGCCTCATAAAAACAAAAGACTACCTTATAGTAAATCAAATATGATTTCAAGAATTCAGCATATGAACATAAATTGCAATTTTTGGGGGAGCCTAAGTAAAAACAACAGGGAAAATTTGCGAAACATTTGAAATGAGGAAGTTGTATTTTCTTTCAAAGCTACTGATATTCATCACAGGAATAATCTTATTTTTCAATTTTAAGAAAAGTTGATAAATTTTAAGTACAAATTGATGGAAGGAACTGACTGGAAAAGAGCCCAAATCTGTTCATTAAAAAAAAAAAAAAAATTGCAACGATGGCTAGAAGCCTGCTTTCCAAATGGCAAACTAGGGCAGAAATGAACACACAAGCTTTAGCTGAACCACTTCCAGTCCTTTTTATTTTCATATGGAGCTTTTAATGGGACCAACCTTAATGTAGAAATGGCAATGAATGCTCTCAGCTTCAAGTTTAAGAGACATGAAAAAGGGAGCATCATGTTTGTGCAAATATTCAGACAAAGCATAACGTCCCACATGGCACTTCAATCAAAGGCCCAAAGTCATTGTTCTTTACAGATTGCATCTTTCAACGCCTGTAGACCCTGCGGGTTTATCAAAAGGCAAGCTTTTATGATTGCTTTCATTAATGGTATGTTTTGTCAGTCTCCAATGTGACTTATTTACTAAAGATAGAGAGAAAGAGCCACATGCCACCCCGAAAAAGTGCTGGGTGTTACTACATTAGCTCTGTTAGAAATGTTGCGCATATTGGTCAAGCAATCAGTTGTTAAGATAAAAGTGGACTCTCCTCACAATGGTAGAGCTGAGGCTCCATTGTTCCTTAAAATTCACAGATAGATTTAATTTCTGGACATAACAAGAAGCAGAGTCCTAAATGTAAAATAAATGTGTTTTTTAAAACCTATATGGTGCAATCCTAAAATTGCAAAAGAAAGGAGACAAAAGTTTATTGACTAAACCCAATTATAGAGTCAGGCTCATAATAAAACTAAATATTGATCTGTGGACATGATGCTAACATAATCAGTCACATTTAGATATTTAGCCCAGATCATATTGATCCATGTCAAGTTCAACTTTCAGCCATATTTGTGGATGGAAGAACTATATAATTCAAGCTGAAGGGTCTTCAGAATCACATTAAAAAAAGATACACAAACTAATATATATCTTACAATATCAAAAGGTAAATGTAGCACATAACAAATGGCCATTCATTGATGATGGAAGGTATGAAGTTATAATCCATACAGAAAGTAGCATATGTATTCCTTTACATTTAATACTAACCTGAATGGTTAAACACATCACGTGCTAAATTAGTATTCATTAGATGAACACTAAACTAAACTGCTTTTCCTGAACTCTCAAATAAGAGAATTCAACTCACCTTGTATTTTATTCTTATGCCCTATAGTTTTTTAATATAAAATTAAATATATGATAATGTAAAATAACATCAACTGAGTAGGAGACAGAATATGGAAAAATGCAAGGCACATGTAAAATCAGAAGATTTCGTTTTATTTTAAAGAATTTATCTTAGAGCCTATATTTCTCCATTTATCTGACTAAGAATATTTTAGTATCACTTTTATGAAATTAAATTACTAGTTTTATAAAACATCTGCTGATTTTTATTCATTATTTTTTTCACCAGAGAAGGTCATAACAGGATGTTAAAAATAACACCCAGTAATGGCTTATTCGTTGAGAACAGGGCATGTAACATATTTCAGAGAAAAAAAATCTACAATTCTGTTTTAACTATAAAGGTTTATAGAAGTAAATTTCTATTTTAAATAAGAGGTATACAGTCTCTAAATAAAATATACAAGTTCCTAGAAAAATGACTCCATGGTTCATTTCTCTAATTCATATTTTCAAAAATAAATTTATGAAGCATTTCCTCATGAAATATAACTGTAAATCATAATTTTACTAATGTGACAAACCTTTCTGAGTCACACACATAAATGAAAAATTACTTTTTCAACAATTAAGGTTAGTGATAAAAATAATATTCATGATAGCAATTTCAGTCACAAATACAGATTCTAGAGTGACAGTGAGAAACCAAATACACTAAAAATTTTATTAAAACAAAGAAAGAAACAAACAAAAACCCTACAATTTCTCCCAGTTATAATTCTATGAAAGTAAATTGTATTCTTAGGGATTATTTCATCTTCAAAACAGAGATTGTAAAGACCAAGTTTCTCAAGGTCTTCCTTCCTCTGTCTGATAAGTATAATTCCAAATATTTTATGCAAAGATACTTTATCGTGCACAATATACCAGTAGTTTCCATGTATTTATGAAGATATAAAAATAAATTGAAAAGGCAACAGTTTTATTTCTTTGTATGAGAAATCTTTTTTTAATTTTATTTTAATCATTGTTCAAGTACAGTTTTCTCCCTTTTACTCCCAATCCAGCGAGAAATCTTTCACTTTAAAATTCTCTCATGAATTAAAGTATGATAGAAAACCAGCTATTATTAAAATATTATCTAGTTTCTTATTTTTGTGAAAGAACAAGTCTTATTAAAAATTTTTCATTTGTTTTTAGGGGGGTGAGAGAGAAATATCAATTTTTTGTTCCACTTTATTTATGCATTCATGGTTGATTTCTGTATGTCAGAAACCTGACTTGGGATCAAACCCACAACCCTGGCATATGGAGAAGATGCTCTAACCAACTGAGCTATCTGGCCAGGGCCTGAAAGAATATTTTTATCTAGTTTTCTGTGGGCATAACATATCTACATTTAACTCTTAGGAAACATATCTAAATCAAATAGAAAACTTGCTTTCAATCATTAACATAAAATTCAAGGCTTGGATATTTGCTTTAAAACTGGGCTATACTGGAATATCTTCAATTAATGTTTAACACAAAACTATGGTGACTAGTTTTAAATGAAAAACTATTCATAGCACTAGTCAAATAATCACTGATAATGACAAATTTTAGTTCAGTTTATCTTCTGAAATTATTTAAGAAAATTATCAAAAGAAACCAACAAGATATGAGCTTTAAACAATGTAGTACAAAACCATCATAAATTGAGATGATTAACCTATAGACTAAGTACAGATGTGCAACATGGTAATTGAGGATACTGGTGGAGAGTTTCTATGGTAACAGTTGGATACATGCTCCCAGGTCTTTAGGTGGTACTGTTACCAGGTGTGGTAAAAGTAGATGAAACAAAAACCAAACTGAGGAAGATTACTATTTGCTATAGATTTAAGGAATTATAGCAGCTTTATTCAAATGGAACCTGAGAATTTAAATTTTTCATTAGGGTAATAGCTTTTGGAGGTCAAGAAAAAAGAATAAATAGTCTGACAGTATCCATTAGATAGTTAACAACTGACTTGAAAACAGTTGGCACAGAAAACAATATGTAGACTGTCAGCAAGCCAGCAGGCCCCCTACTGTGGTCAATAACCAAAATTCCTGAAAGGTATCTGAGTCAGAGTTCAAAATGTGAGGCAGAAAAAACATTTAACTAAATCTTTTTCTCTTTCCCTTGCAACTAATTCAAAAGATGCTGTTTTTTTTTTTTTTTTTTTCCCTGCTCCTGGTATTGTGAGAGAGTAGAGATGTTTTTAAAAGGGAAAGGGGAGGAAAAAGATTTGGGTGAAGGGGCAAGGAGACCACTGAAGAAGAGGTGGCCATTCACTCGCACTGAGACTACTCGAGCGTCCAGACCAGAAGGACTGCTAGAGTACCAAAAGGACTCAGAAGATGGTGCTGCCAGCTAAAGGTCACCTCCTCTGCAAAACTGCTGAGCCAGGCAGCCATGAACATTCTCAAGTACAGTAACTTGGTTTAAAGATGTCTGATGTTTAGGAACTTGCCTGGAGCTGCATTTACTGCTACCCATCCCTGATTATACTTTTCTTTCACTCAAACTCCCCCTGCGCTTGAAAATTTACAGGAAGTTAAAAGTGGCATAGAGAAGCACACACCTCCTCGCTTTACAGCACCCACGCAGTTGCTAGCAGGACGAGTTTAACGTTAAGATTTTAAGTAGATCATCCTGCTTGGTATGTTCATGTTTCATGTATGCATTTTTATGCTGAAACCAAAGAGAAATGTTGATAGATATATTAACTAGAAGTTTACTCACACCTCTGTTGTTGACCTAAATAATTTCAGAGCTTGTTTTTGTTAAATTGATTAAAAACAGATGTATGGATTTACACATCTTGCTTTCTGTGACAAATAATGTAGTATTTTCACATGATGGCAATTTTAATCAACACATACACAGGCCAAGTAAACCCATATTTAACACTTATTTAAAATAATATATTCAATGTAAAGTAAGACATTTCACCTATGAACTGTGAAATTTAACTTATTAAATCAATCAGGAAAATTAGCTCATATAATTAAATCTGTATTTATACTCTAATTTAAGAATTAAAAATTGGCTTAAAATTGAAAAGAAGGCAACTGTGCTAGTTAATTGCTGACATTAATTTATCACTGGAAGTCCACTAGCACCATGTCGGACAGTATCATGTAGCATACACACTGTGTTATGCTCCACACCATCAGTTCAGAGAAAAAAATGGAAAACAAGGTTCTTGCATATTTCTTTGATCGGAGATGGAGAAGAAGGACAGTTTAACCAAAAAAACGTCTTCCAGTCAGGCGAAAGGCAGTGTTCACCCTATTTCAGAATTTCCATATATCTTGAGAGTCAAAGAAATAGAGAAGTGGAATAGATTCTCTTATCAGAGCAATCTACAAATACATGCCATTATTTACATCCTAAAAATTATACTAGGCTTGTCTTCTAATAAGTTAGATTGTATAAATTTATTATTTTGTTCTCACTCTTCCAAAACATTCAGTATGCTTAGTTCTAAAAACGAGCTTTCTTTTTTAAAGTCATAGCATAGGTACTTGAAAGAAAACTCAGGAGGAAATGAACTAGCAACTAGTCCTTCCAATTAAACTCATCCCCTGTGAATATTTTGGGTATAATTCTACCTATATTTTAAATTTTTTCTAACTTAGTGAAAGTATATCATCACCTATATAATTTAGGATTTTTCCACTTAACCTTATTGAGAATTTTTTTTGGCATTCTATTATATCACCTTCATAGTCATTACCTTTATGGTAGATAATAGGTTGTTTCTACTTTTCTGTTGTGGCAATAGTAGACATTTTTGTTTCATAAATAGTAATATTAACCTAAACATTCTGGGTTTACCTAGAAAGCAGGAGACTGACATTGTAAACAAGGTCATGACAGTCCTTTACATACTATATCATTACAAAATTTTTATACAGTGAAGCAAAAGAAAAATCTTGAAAATACTTACCTTTACCAGCTGTCAGTCAGCAAAGAAATGAAAAACAAAGCATACTTAAGTAGGTTGGGAACATATTTATTTCTATAACTAGTCACATTAATTTTATTATTTTCTTGGTATCTACTAATGACTCTAAAAGTTATTCTTCCAAGAAATAAACACTAAGGGCCCAATGGCATCTCTGATATAGGTCACACTCAGGATTCTCATTCATATGAAAGTAGAAACACATCCCTCCCTCCCTCCTTCCCTCCCTCCCTCCCTTCATTCCTTCCTTTCTTTTGTTTCTTTTTAAAGGAAAATAAAAAGATTACAGGGTCTGCTGTAATAGAAAACTTCACTAAAAGCCTGGAATACATGAAAACTATTGTTAACACAACTGAAACAGTCTGGCTTTTAAGAACAAGTTTAGCTTTTTCAGAAGTTAATCAAGGGGAAAGAAAATTCAGTTTCAATTAGCCTTGACAGCAATACACTGGTATCTAATAGTAGAAGGTTTAGCCACAATGAGATTACATGGCTATCTAAATGATCTAAGGATCATTAGATCCTTAATTCACTAACTCCTTAGCCGTGGCCTTAATGCTGTAGGCCAGTGGTTCCTGATTACTATTCTTGCCTCTGTGTGCAAGATGGGTGATATCCATGAGCTCAACACACTCCTTGGATATTCCTTGCACTTAGGATGTCAACAAAAGTGAATAAGTGAGATATTTAAAAAAATAATTTTCGAATCATTGTAACTCAGTAATACTCAAATGGGGTAATTCTTCTCCATCTTCAACCCTGCCCTCTTAAACATTTGGAAATGTTTGGAGATACTTTTGGTTGTCAGACCTAGGGGGTGTGCTACTGGCATCCAGTGGGTAGAAGCCAGGGGTAACGCTAAATATCTTTAATACACAGGTGAGACCTTCTCCTGAAAGAAAGGTCCCTGAAACAAAGAATTATCTGGCCAAAAACGTTAATAGGGCCAAGGTTGAGAAATCTTCGTCTAACTTACAAGAAATAATCATTCTGCTTTTGGTCAGGTTGGTATAACTGAAAACAGATTTACTCTCTACTTGAAAGAAGTAAAAATTCAGAAAAAAATAGTCCTCAAAACACTGGACATCAGGCAAGATCGGAAAGTGAGTCCTGAGGGACATGAAACAAATCAGGAGAGACTTGCAGTTACCCTAAAATAATCCCAGGAGAAACCTTCAAAGGTGCGGCACAGGAAGAAGAACTCAGGAAGGGCCTGTGTTCTCCGAGAGTTGAGAAGATGGAGCTGGCAGTTCTGGGTGACAAGGTGGTTGAGCCTGCCAAGCAACAATACTATACCTGCCTTCACCACTTTCAATATTCAGCTGAATACGAACCACCTCACACATGTGAGGCAACAGCCTAAGGTCAGGCAACGAATCATCCTAAGGGATTAGAGGGGACTGTGCCCCAAAGTTACACAGAGTTTGGAACTCTTCTTCCCTTGGGAAGAATCTTGGGAGTAAAAGGGTGCTGATTGAAAAGTCACAGGTTGAGCTTAAAGTTATACACAAATTGACTTATTTCAGAAGAAATCAGAGAAGTTTTGCAAGGAAGTATAACAAGTTAGAACATTTGGTCTAATAAGTGTTTGAAAATGTTTCCATTATTATTACATAATTTTTCATTTATCATTTGTAAATTCAAATGAAAAATATAGATTTTTTACATCAACATACAAAAATGACATGAATGTTAAGGCATTTAAAAAAGAAAGTTGACTTGATAACAAATTCTTTTTCTTTAGATTTTATTTTTTTAAATTTAAACTTTATTGTATTTTTTCTGACTTATTCTTTTCTATCAATCTACAACAGAAAATAGCCCTATTATCCTTTTAGGTTATGAAGAACAAATCTAGAAAATGATAGTTCACCATTTTCGTTTTCTGAAATTCTATCCATGCCAACTCAATTTTGCAATACTTTCCTATTTCTAAAGGAGACAGTTAAAATTTCTATAGGACATGTAAATTAAAATTTAAAAATTACCAAAGCTAACATAAATTTTCTTCTGAAAATTTCTGGAAAATTCTCTTATCTGTTCTCGTGATACCCAGAGACACTCCGATGCTTGACAAATTCATGATCGGAAACCATTGGCATCATTCACCCTAGATCAGTGTGAAAATTAGATAACTGATTCTGTGACTGTTATTATGAACTATTTTTATTCAATTAGGAATCAATTCAAGATGCAAACTGTAATACTAAACAAATTTGCCTCAGATAATTTTATATCTTATTAAGGTTATTAATTGATAATCAAATTATTTTTTGATAAAACTTACAAAGCTGAGCGTCTGCTTGAAGAGTTCCTCCTTTAGGATTCAGCTTCTGGGTGTGAATTGCAGGAACGGGTTTATATGACTGACCTGTGGCCCGGTACATGGCTTGAACCCACAGTATTCTATCCTGCTCATCATCACTGGCAAATATAACAGTGTCTCCTTCTTTAACAGCATTAAAGAACATCTGACCCCCCTGAAGGCCTGTGGAGAGAGAAAGACATCATTAAAAACCTATACATTTGAAAGATTGTAATCTTATTCACTAGAGTCTCTAGGAAAGGAAGAAATTTGTTATTAGTAGCTCAATGCTTTAAATGACTTTTAGTTGAGGTTCCACACCCACAATCCAAGAACTGAAGGAGACACAATAAAGAAAGGTTTAAATTTCCATATCACTTTGGAAATTAAAACTAATTTAGGGAAATAAACAGTCCACAACACAGTAGCATTGTGCAAGACATATAAGCCTACCCCACAGAAATTCATACTACAGTCTGATACTTCATGCCAGAGAAGAAATTGCTTACCTGTTGGCATATTTTTCACTCTGTATGAGGAGAACTATATAATAAGCTTAGCCAAAAAAATACAGGTAAGGCAAAATGATACTTACACTGTATGGCATTTTATCTTTTGCAGCATTCTTTCACAGAGAAAATATTTTGCACTTTTAAATGACTGATTAGTGAATGTGATCACAGTTTTCTATTTTAATCTCTACATATTAATTTTTAATGTTTATTTATACATTTATCAATATCACTTTATTAATTTCACTAATCTCCACATATTTCATTCACTCACTCCCTCACCAAATTTCGTTACCAAGTGTCTAGTACTATCCCTAGTGCTGACATGGCGGGAGGGACAGAAGCACCAGAATGTGTCGTTGGGGAGAAGATTGGTAGAATATGTAATAATTCATTTACCATCTCTTTCTTACACCATTTTGCTTTCCGGGAGAGAAGTCTATATAAGCATTGATGGTATTTCTCATACAACTGCATTTTTAAAATATGCAACACCTATCAAGTCAGGGGCCCTGACCTCTTTTCCCTTAGATTGTCAAATAAAAAAATGACAACAGTCAACACAACAATAGCTGTCCAGTGTGAATGAATCAAAATTATACCTATTCTTTGTCAGATCAGGAAAAAATATACTTTCTGGTGTTCTGCAGAATTTTAGTCATCAGTTTATGTATGCCATGAGATGAAACAAGGATGAAAGTCGCCGTGCTAACATAACAGAGACGATGAGTTATGGCTCAAACTAAGTAGCTCTCAAAACAATACAATCTGATTTCATACAGTCTGTTCAGGTATACAAGTGAACTACATGCACCATTCATTGAGTGCAGACTGTAGAACAGAAACAGAGTATTTATGAGAACTTCATGAATACATGAATGGCTGGGAAAATGATTCAATTTAGAATTACCTGGGTGGGGATCTGTATAATCCACAGTGTAACCTTCAAGCTGCATTAATTCTTGTGGTTCAGACTTTTTTTCTCTGTAACTGCACATAGCAAAGGTGTACTGGCTGACCTGCATGGGAAAAATATTTGCAGATTGGTTGCATTGAAGTTATCTTTTAGATTTTTCTTCATCAGAAGACTTTTTGACCAAATAAAAAAACAACATTATTTTCATTTAAAGTACTAAATGTTAGTGCTTTTCAAAACCTAGATCCTAGATTAAAGCACCTTTCATTTGTCAGCTTGCAGCGCGACCTTGCCTCCATAATCCAGCATTTCTCAAATCAG
Source organism: Tonatia bakeri (assembly GCA_004024845.1). NCBI lineage: Eukaryota > Metazoa > Chordata > Mammalia > Chiroptera > Phyllostomidae > Tonatia > Tonatia bakeri. Next base: position 29,134 of record PVIA01002167.1, read on the forward strand.
TGATCCACCAGTCAAGATTCTGAGATGTTAATAGAAGACCCATGAAAAAGTATTCATGTTACAAACACGTTTAGGGATCACTGGGTTAAATAAAGATAAGGGGGCTTCTTTCTCTGCAGGTTAATATGCTAATAATACACCCTGTGAATCTCTTAGAGAGAGATACATTAAGAGCATTCTCAAACTTCTAAGATAATGGAACTTTACTTTCAGTGTACTTGTTTCAAGAGTTTTAAGTAAAAAAGATCTCAACAAAAGTTGAGAATTTACTGGCACACGTCCCACACCCACAGGAAGGTCTAGAGTGAAGTAAGTTTTAGGTAGCCAGTGACTTAACATGGCCGAGATCTGCTCTGTCTCCCTTCTACTGTTCTGGTGGAACTGGCTCCCTGTTCTTGAGCTGAAGTCTCGCTGAGCTGGGTCACAGCTGCGGACAGCTCTGCAGTCACCACCCCCCAACTCCAGCTATCCCCACCTCCCATCCTTAATCCTACCCACCTTTGGCTTTGTCCTTCTGTCCTTCATACATGTTCCTTGATGACCCTTCCCCCTTCCCCCCATTATCCCCTCCCACCTCCCCTCTGGTTACTGTCACTTTGTTCTTAATTTCAATGTCTCTAGTTATATTTTGCTTGCTTGTTTGTTTTGTGAATTAGGTTCCGCTTATAGGTGAGATCACGTGGTATTTTTCTTTCACTGCCTAGCTTATTTCACTTCTATTTCTTAATCTAGTACAACCATACTCATCCTTCCAAGACGCTTTTACCTTTCCAGCTGCATTTCTTTTTGTTATCTCCTTGTTTTTGACTCACTGGTTCCCCGTGTCTAGCATATAGTCCCTGTCTTTTAATTTTTCCATGAAATTCAACCTATTTAAGTATGATAAATATTCAGTGACATGTGAAAATCTATTGTTTTTGAAAGTACAAATCACATACAGTAAGTCCTCACTTAATGCCACTGATAGGTTCTTGGAAACAGTGACTGTAAGTGAAATGACAGAAACCAACTTTGCCACAGGCTAACTGATATAAATGGCATGTTTCTGGTCACAAAAACATCACCACATTTCTATATTAAGACTCCAAACACTTCTAACGTTAAACACTGGAATAAACACTGTGAGCTGTATGTATATTTTTAAGAAATAATAAAATCAAGTAGGATGATTATTTTTTCAACCTGCTGATTCCAGTTCAGGGTCACAGGTGACTAAAGCCTCTCCCAGCAGCTCAGGGCACAAGGGATGAATGAACCCACCCTGGACAGGACACCCTTCCATCACACCCACTCCTGCACTCCTTTAACCTGGGACCATGTAGACATGCTGGTTTACCTCATTTGCACACCTTTGGGGTGTGGGAGGAAGCCTGAGCGCCCGGAGAAAACCCACACAGATGTGGGGAGAATGTGCAAACTCCACACAGACAGTGGCATCTGGATGGATTATTTTTTTTTATCAACATTTTAATGAAATGATGTTGAACGAAAGGAAGTTATTCAAGGACCTTCTGTATTTATCTTGTTAAAAAAGAGAAAAACACTGATAGTCTAGTAACCAGAATTGCCCTTGTACTCTTAAATGAATCCTCCTCCACTTGCCATATAAGTAAAATTTGACTTTTTAAAATGTCAAACACTCCAGTGAAAATGTTCAAGAAACAATAAACATGAGGCCAAATGCATTCCTTCATCCAGCGAGGCTGTATAGACCACCCACGATGTGATGGGCACAGGTGTAATAGCCATGAGGGACGAGGTCTTACTCTCGGAATATACTGAGAGCGCTGATGTGACCAGTCATAAGAAAGCTATCATTAGGGAAGGGTTATTCATATTAAAATTTTCTTACCTTCTCAAAAACATATGATTCATACAAGTAGTGAGAGTTTTCTATATTGTATATATTTTTGTTTAGAGAGAAAGGTAAATAAAGCCAAAATACTGGAAAGTACTACAAACTACAAGCTGATTAGAAAAATGATAAGCTATTTTGGAATTGTAATAAAACATAATAAAATGTATAATTTCATTCCAATCCTTATTTACATATATGCAAAATGTGTATCATGTAATGGTATATATGGCATTGTATTTCTCAAAACTACAGGTTTACTTTCTGATAGTACTGCCTTAACATTCTACAAAGGTATTTATTTAAACAGTAAAACTCAACCAATTGAATAAAATAGTGTTACATTTGATAGAATTATGAGTTTAAATTATGTGGTAAGAATTTTAAGAGAAAATATTTGTAAACTAGAGATTATCATGTCTAGAGGATTCAAATCTCAGTAAATCACAAATAGTTTAACCTAGGGCTAAGCTTCACTGAGAAAGAAAACATGAGATTCTTCTCAGAAACATGTAAGTATTGAGGGATGGGGATTCAGAGCCCTCAAGATCACGACCTCAACTCTAGATTTCGTGGATAAGGAAACTGACTCCCCAAGGTCACGTAGAAGGAAATGGTCATCTTGAGTCTAGAACACAAGCCTCCTCAATCCAGTCAGGTATTCCTTCCAGTATAACGCATTGTTTAATAATTCACATTCTGAAACTTAAAAATAGTTTTATTCCAAAATAAGAAGACAAGTATTTCTTCACTACTGGCCAAGTGATTATTTAGGATAGATAAGTATATAGATACCTGTAAGAATCTATAATCAGAGACTACTAAGACTACTAAGGGTACGGAACAAAAAGAAAAGGAAATTGAATGGCAGATAGTTTAAGGTATTATCCCTTTATTAGTTATTTTCTCACACACTCCATAAATTGCTTTTTAGTAATTATTATAATAATCCTTTGATTATAATAATCCTTTGATGTGTTTAATGTTTCTCTTAAATTTTACTGGGTCTGAATTTAATATTGTCATCCTTTTTCTCTTTATGATTTTCCTTTTGTTTTTGGTATATCTTATAATCACCATACATATGGATTTTGGATTTTATTTTATTCTGGGAATCTGACTGCTAATATTTCTAATAGGTCCATTTGGTTCATTTATAGTAAAAATGGATATATTTTGCCTTTGTTTTTGCTGTCTTCTGTTACATGAAGATAGCAAAACTTTTTTTTCCCTTTTTAAAAATGTTTTATTTATTTATTTTTAGAGACGTGAAGAGGAGGAGAAAGAGAGGGAGAAAAATGTCAATGTGTGGTTACCTCTCAAGTGTCCCCCACTGGGGACCTGGCCTGCAACCCAAGCATGTGCCCTGACTGGGAATAGAACCAGCAACCTTTTGGTTCACAGGTCCATGTTCAATCTATTGAGCTATACCAGCCCGGGCAGCAAAACTTTTCTCTGCACCCTAATCTATTCTATACTAGTTTATTCTGTACTTTAGAAGATTTCAAGTACACAGTTCACCCCAAGTTTTTTCTATTAATTGAAAAACAAAATTGTTTCATATAACTTGAGAAACATAGCCTGTTTATTGCTCCATTCAATTTCTTTGACAAAATCTAGAGTTTTAGGTTTCACATTCTGTTAAAGTTAATTATTTTATGTTTTTAACTTTTTTAGGAATCATTTTCAATGTTTATGTTTGAGTCAAGGTATTTTATAACAGTTTAGACTTACCTATATTTTTCTATCCTTTACCATTACTCTCTTTAATTCTTTTAGATTCTAAGTTTCATATTTCAAGTTACTGTATTTATTCATCTTTCAAATATCAGCAGTTCCCCTTTAAATATTTTCAGGAAGGTAAATTGTATAATTTCTGAATCTCTACCCAAATGAGAGTATCTTTCCCAGTGTTTTTATCCATAATCAATTTCTTGGATTGGTACTAAATTCTCAACTCACACAATTTCTCATTAATTCTCCATTCATGTCTGTAGTTAAGGAGATGTCTGAGGGAATACCCATACTTTTAATTAAAAATATTTTGGAAGAAGTTATTTGAGTGAAGATCTCTTCTCACCACATTTTCTAAAAGGTGGAAGTCTCCATATTAATACTAATTTCTTTTAAATATCAGAAAATGTTACCTTTTTTGTTACATTTGCCCTGTTTATCTGCTTTTTCCTCTTCCCACTCAGATAAGCAGATGTTTTTGGTATGTTGGATATTTTCTTTCTTTCCTTAACACTTGCCACTGTGAATGGAGTTCCCATCTCAGTTGTTTAGAGCTTCTTTCTTGTCTTCTGCTTTACTGATTTCAAGTTATGTAGTGCTCATTCTGTGCATTCCTGCCTAAAGTGTGGACATCAATTTGCTACTGAGTTTGTTTTTTTTGGGGGGTGGGGTTTACTGTCTTATTTCTGTCAGGTCTCTTTTATTAATCTCGGCCAACTCTTATCTCAGTTTTACAAACTTTCCAATAGGGTCCATATTTCTTATAAAAACATAAGATCATTATATTTGATTTTCATACAGAATCTCTTCATAGTTCTCCATTAGTTTCCCCATACTCTTTTTATCTATCCTTGAACAAGACAGAAGTCGTTCAGGGTCTGATACTGGCGAAATGGAAGGGAATCCTCACCAGCCCCCCTTCCTCCCCCACCAGAGTACTGACAGATGGCTCCCCTTGCAGTTGTGTGGTTCTCTACATTCGGGGGCGAAACGAGTCCTTTGCAACTTAGTGTTCATATAATTTTTTGCTTTCGACAAAATTACGAAAAGCTAATCTAGTTATAAAAAGACAGAATATTGAAAATAACCTTTATGATACATCATCACATGTTGGGGGCATCTAACTCAGGAGTTAACAATACATTTGAGAAACTGAGTGATAGTACTGTGAAAAAAATTCCGTTTCTGTCAAGTTATTCAGGTGAGCCAGGTCTCCGTGCATACATCTGTAAAATAGTGATGTGATTTTTAAAGAGAAATTAATGTGAAACCCTTTCTCATTCTAGGATAACATTCATCTACAGATAAATTGTGAAGAGACATCATATCAACTCATTAAGACAGGCATTTCCAATAAATTTTAGTGTGTTTAATAATTGTTTAAAATGTCATGTATTTATGTGCTTTCATGTATCAGTTTTGTACTACTTGTAATTGCAATTATACTTGAAAATAAAATAAGTTTTTAATACTTCAAGGCTTTTGGCTATAGGAGTTTTCTTTTTCACTGTTATTTTTTTACATGAGGTAGTTCAAGTGACTTGGTTTGTTCAGAAAGAGGGACAAAGAGAAATAAATGTGGGTGTTTAGCATAAAAAGAGCTAATGACAAAGCTACTTTTTGGAAAAGGTTTTTTGTCCTCCCTATGTTATTCTTTATGTCTGATCCTTCTGTCCTCTGGTTTCTTCTTTATTTAGCTTACACAACCCGTGCGTTGTCTTGCAGATCTGAAAGCGCTGAGTTTCAAGTCAAAGTACCTGCAGGGTTGGTTCCTTCTGATCAGTGGGAGGGGGAATCCCTCTCCGAGTGTCTAGGGGTTTGCTGACAATTTTTGGCATACCGTGGCTTGTAGAAGCCTCATCCCCACCTCTGAAAGCATCTCACAAGGTATTCTCCCTGTGTGCATGTCTGTTACCAAATTCCCCCTTGTTTGGAAGGGACCAGCTACCCTGGACTAGGGGCCCAGGCTTCTATACGACCTCACCTTAATTACATCCACAACGCTATCTCCCAATAAGGTCACATTTGGAGGTTCTGGGGGGTTAGGACTTCAACATAAGAGGGTTTTATTTTTAGTCTAATTTTGTAGACTTTTTAAAGAAGCAGGATAGTGTCATCATGATGATTTTGAATCATAATACTTACTTCCTAAGAATAAAATTCTGCTGGGGAAGAGTCATCTAAATAAGAATTCATGGAGAAAAAACTAATAATATTCAATTTTCAATGGCTATAGCTGAATATAGAGTCACAACAATATTTAGATTTGATTTGGCATATTTTTAACTGGTTTAATATTTTTATTTTTGAACTTGCATAGATTGTAACTATTTAAATTTATGATGGTAACTTTATAAACATCTATAGTTATACAAAATTATTTTAAGGGACATATTAGTTTGAAGACTGACATGACTGTTCCTTCCTATTTGGTCTTCTAGGAAGACATATTGGGTCTTCTCGTTATCTTTTAGAGATACAGAAATTAGTCCTTCATTGCTTACTGGCCAGAATGGTAAGCAAATCAGTTTCATGTGCATTTATAATTTTCCTATCTTCCTTTGTGTTGTTATGGATATTCCCCCCCTTTCTTTTTTTTTCATCCATTTCATTTTTAATTTTTTTAAATTGTTGTTCAACTACAGTTTTCTGTCTTTCACTCCCAGCCCAGCCCACCCCCGCAAGTCCTCCCCACCTCCCTCCCATTTCCACCCTGGCCTAGTTTTTGTCCATGTGTCCTTTATACTTGCTTGTTCCTGTAAACTCTTCCCCTTTTCCCCTGAAATTCCCTCCCCTCTCCTCTCTGGTCACTGTCAGCCTGTTCTCTATTTCACTGTCTTTGGTTATATTTTGCTTGTTTGTTTGTTTTGTTGTTTAGGTTCCTGTTAAAGGTGAGATCATATGGTATTTGTCTTTCACCACCTGGCTTATTTCGCTTAGGATAATGCTTTCCAGTTCCATCCATGCTGTCCCAAGGGGTAGGAGCTCCTTCTTTCTTTCTGCTGCATAGAATTCATTCAACAAATATTTAGAAGGCCAAAAAAACTGAAGATGAAGGAGGAATAAGTTGAAGCTACACTAACCTGTCCCCAGGACCAACCTGGAATTACAAATAAACTGTAGAAAAATCATCCTGAATAACCAACTGTGCACTAGCTGGAGAGAAGCCTTATAACCACAGACAGGCAGAAGAAGCCACATCACCACAAAGAGACTGGTAGGGAGTGCACAGGAGGCACAAGAGGGCTGGCCAGGCTCCCACAGGTGGCAACTGAAGTTCCCGAGGGATACTGCGGTGGCCAGGGTGCTCTCCCTGAAAAGTGTGGGTTCTAAACCCCAAAGTGGGGTATATAGCCACCAGCACTAGAGGCAGAAAGGAATCCAAGTAACATCCAGCTGTGAAAAGCCGAAGGGTTTCTGTCTGTTAGGGAGAGATGACTGGAGATGCAGAAAGCCTCTTAAAGGGCCAATGTACAAAATTTCATTTGCAGCCACTTATGCTGGACTCCAGCAGAGGGAGGGCAGAGTGTACTAGGGACACATGAGGAGAGTCCAGCAGAGGGAGGGCTGATGGCTCTGGGAAGAGAACTGAAGGAACAGCCTCCAGGATTCATGTGCTCAGCCATTCCCCAGATTTCAGAAGCCATCCTTCTTAGGTAGAGTACTCCTCTCCAAGTGGCATCAACCAGAAGGGAAGCAATACCCCACTCACAGGAATTACTTGGCCCCACCCTACAGAGCTTAAGCTAGGCTGCTGAATATAACTTGATCTATAGCATTGGTTAGTTTAAGCTCTGAGATTTTAAACTGACCCCCTCCAGGCCCATACTAGTAAAGCCAGCCTTGGTGTGCAGCCTGGTTAATTCTGCACACACTCAGGACTAGCAGAGGGAGAGACATGCTGTGGATCGCTGATAGATTCAAACATGTTTCCCAGGGCCAGCCACAGGCAGCATCTGAGAAAGGCCTATACCAGGCTTTGCAGATCTACCTGATACATAGAAACAAATACAAAGAAGCAGCCAAAATGGGAACACAACGAAACAGACCTCAAATGGAAGAACAAGAGAATTCCCCAAAAGAACTAGATGAAATGGAGGCAAGCAATTTATCAGACAGAGAGTTTGGACTAATGATTATAAGGATACTCAACAGCATGAAAAGGAGGCATAGAAACCATAAAAAAGAACCAGCCAGAAATGAAGAATGCAATATCTGAAATAACTAATACACTGGAGGGAATAAACAATAGGTCAGATGAAGAACAGGACTGAATTAGTGATTTGGAGGACAAGGTGGAAAAAAACCCCCACCCAGGCAGAGCAGCAAAAAGAAAACAGAATTTTGTTTTAAATATTTTATTTATTTATTTTAGAGAGGGAAGGGAGGAAGACAGAGAGAGAGAGAGAAACATCAATGTGCGGTTGCTGGGGGCCATGGTCTGCAACCCAGACACGTGCCCTGACTGGGAATCGAACCTGCGATGCTTTGGTTCGTAGCCCGTGCTCAATCCATTGAGCTACGACAGCCAGGGCAGAAAACAGAATATTTAAAAAATGAGGAGAACATAAGAAACATGTTGGACAACATGAAGTGTAACAACATCCACAAGAAGGGAATGCCAGGAGAAGAGAGTGAGCAAGGGATCAAAAACGTATCTGAAGAAATAATGACCAAAAACTTCCCCAATCTGGTAAAGAAAAAAGGCACACACAAGTCTAGGAAGCTCAGAGAGTCCCAAACAAGTTGGTCCCAAAAAGGCCTACACCAAGACACATTATAATTAAACTGGCAAGGTTTAAAGATAAGGAGAGAACCATAAAAGCTGCAAGAGAAAAGCAGGTAGTTACATAGAAGCGGACACTGATTAGACTGTTATCTGATTTTTCAAGAGAAACACTCAGGCCAGAAGGGAGTGGTGTGAAATATTCAAGGTGATGAGAAGCAAGTATCTACAATTAAGGCTACTTTACTGAGCAAGGCTGCCTTTTAAAATTAAAGGAGAAATAAGGTGCTGCCCAGACAAGAAAAAGCTAAAGGAGTTTATTAACACCAAATCAGTACTGCAACAAATATTAAAGGGCTTGCTTTAAGAAGGAGAAAAAGAGAAAGAAAAAAAAAAGAGGAAATAGTCTCACAATAAAAGGACAGTAGATACATATCCATCAATAATCGCCTTAAATGTTAGTGACTTAAATATTCCAACCAAAAGACATAGGGTAGTTGAATGGATAGGAAAACAACATCCATATGTGCTGCCTCCAAGAAACCTTACTAAGATCAAAAGATACACACAGACTAAAACTAAAGGGATGCAAAGAGACATTTCATGCAAATAGAAAGGAAAAACAAAGCTGTGGTAGCAACACTTATATCCAAAAAAATAGACTTTAAAACCATGGCTTTAGCAAGAGACAGAGAATGACACTACATAGTGATAAAGGGAATAATCCAACAAGAGGATATAACCCTAGTACACATTTACGCACCCAACATAGGAGCACCTAAAGATTTGTGAAGCAAATCTTGATAGACACAGAGGGAAAGATCAACAGAAATACAGTCATCATCAGGGATTTTAACACCTCATTGACTTCAATGGATAGATCTTCCAGGCAGAAAATCAACAAGGAGACAGCAGCCTTAAATGACACACTAGATTGGATGGATTTAATTGATATCTTCAGAGCATTTCACCCCAAAGTAACAGAATATACATACTTTTCACATGGAACACATGGAACATTTTCACATGGAACACATGAAACATTTTCTAGAATAGACCACATGTTAAGACATAAAACAAGTTTTAGTAAACTTAAGATTGAAATCCTATCAAGCACCTTCTCTTACCACGATGCTAAGAAACTAGAAATCAATCACAAGAAGAACAATGAAAAACATGCAGACATGGAAGCTAAATAACATGTTATTAAACAATGAATGGGTCAACAATGAGATCAAGGAATGAATCAACATATACCTTGAAACAAATGAAAATGAGGACCAAATATTCCAAAATCTGGGGGACACAGGGCAAGAAATTCTATGGGGGAAATTCATAGCATTATAGGCTTATCTCAAATAATTTAAAAAAAGAATAAGAAAAATTTCAAATAAGCAATCTAACTTTATACTTAAATGATCTTGAAAAAGAACAACAAAGGTCAAAGTGAGAAGGAAGGAAATAATAAATATCACAGCAGAAATAAATGAAATAGAGTCTTAAAAAATTAACAAAAGATCAATGAATCCAAGAGCTGGTTCTTTGAAAATAACAAGATTGGCAAATTTTAACCAGATTCATCAAGGAAAAGAGAGAAAGGACCCAAATAAATAAAATCAGAAATTAAAGAAGAGAAATAACAACTGCCACCAAAGAAACACAAAGGATTGTAAGGCAGCATCATGAACCACGATGTGCCAACAAACTGGACGACACGGATAATGCCTAGAAACATACAATCCTCCAAAACTAAATCAGCAAAAATCAGAGAATCTGAATAGACAGGTTACTCCTCATGAAATTGAAGCAGTAATCAAAAAAACTCCCCAAAACAAAATCCCTGGACTGGATGTCTTCACAGGTAAATTTTACCAAAGATTCCAAGGGAAATTAACACCTCTCCTTCTCAAATGATTTCATAAAATTTAAGATGAGAGAAGACTCCCAAACTCATTTTATGAGGCCAGCCATTATTCTACTTCCAAAACCAGATAAAGACACAGCAAAGAAATTAAATTATAGGCCAATATATCCCTGATGAACGTAGATGCTAAAATCCTCAACAAAATATTAGCAAATAGAATACAGTAATATATCAAAAAGATTATGTACCATGATTGAGTCGACTTATTCTGGGAATACAAGGTTGGTACAACATTCGCAAATCAATACATATGATTTACCACATAAACCAAAGGAAGTATAAAAACCACATGATCATATCAATAGATGCAGAAAAAGGATCTGATATAATCAAGCACCTATTTATGATAAAAACTCTCAGCAAAGTGGGAATAGAGGGAACATAGCTAAACATTATAAAGACCATATATGACAAAGCCACTGCCAGCATCATACTCAATGGGCAAAACCTACAAGTGTTCCCCTTGAGATCAGGAACAAGACAGGGATGTTCACTTCATCTCTCTTATTCAATATAGTATTAGAAGTCCTAGCCACAGTAATCAGACAAGGAGAAGAAATAAAAGACATCCAAATTGGAAAGGAAGAAGTAAAATTCTCTTTCTTTACCGGTGACATGATATCGTATACAGACAACCCTGAAGATTCTACCAAGAAACTACTAGAAGTAATAAATGAATTCATCAAAGTAGCAGGATATAAAATTAATATCCAGAAATCAGCTGCACTTAACATAGATCAGTGGAACAGAATAGAGAGCCCAGAAACAGACCCATACCTTTATAGTCAATTAATATTTGACAGAGGAAACAAGCACGTATAATGGGCTAAAAATAGCTTATTTAATACATGTTGTTGGGAAAGTTGGATGGATACATGCAAAAAATGAAACTGGACCACCTTCTTATACCACACACATGAATAAGTTAAAAATGGTTCAAAGACTTAGATGTTACACCTGAAACCATAAAAATGCTAGAAGAAAACGTAGGCTGCAAGATCCCAGACACTGCTTGTAAGCAATCTTTTATCGGATATATCCTCCAGGCAAGGGAAACAAAAGAAAAAAAATAAACAATTGGGACTACATCAAAATTTTCTCACAGCAAAGCTAAACATCAACAAAGTAAAAAGACAACCCATGAAATGAGAGAACATATTCACTAATAACATCTGATAAGGGATTAATATCCAAAATTTATAAAGAACCTAAGAAAGTCAACATCAAAAAAACAAACAACCCAAGTAAAAAATGGGCAAAGGACCTGAATAGACTCCTCTCCAAAGAGGACATATATACTAATCATCAGAGAAATGCAAATTAAAACCACACTGAGATATTTCACACCTGTCAGAATAGCTATCATCAATAAATCAACAAACAAATGCTGTCGAGGATGTGGAGAAAAGGGAACCCTTTTGCACTGTTGGTGGGAATGCAGACTGGTGCAGCCACTGGAGAAAGCAGTATGGAGATACCTCAAAAAATTAAAAATGCATCTGCACTGTTATCCAGTGATTTCACTTCTGGAAATATGTCTGAAGGAACCCAAAACACTAACTCAAAAGAACTTAAGCATCCCTACATTCACTGCAGTGTTATTTGCAATAGCCAAGATATGCAAGCAGCCTACGTAAGTGTTCTCCAGGTCCATCAGCAGATGAGTGGATAAAACAACTCTGGGACATTTACGCAATGGAATACTACTTAGCTTGAAAGGGAAATGAAAAGGAAAAGAAAAGGAAAGAAAATTTTATTCTTTGTGACAGTATGGATGGACCTGGAGAACACTATGCTAAGTGAAATAAACCAATCAGAGAAAGACAACATGATTTCACTCATATGTGGAATCTAACAAAAAAACTGAACAGGGAAAATAGAGACAGACTCATAGAGCAGGATGGCAGCTGAAGGATGTGGTGGGGGTAGGTTAGAGGGTGGAGGGATTGGACAAAAAGGAAAAAGGACTCATGAACCTGGACAACAGTGTGGTGATTGCAGGGGTGAGGAGGTATAAGTGGACTAAGTGGTAATGGAAAAAATATAATAATAAAGTGAGCCCAAAATACACTCACACACAAGCAGACAAGTTGAAAGAGAAGGCCCACAACAAACAAAGAATATGGAAGAATGAAAAGATCTATTACGAATGGTAAATTTTGTCTGGAGAATTCAGTCTAGTAAGAATCCAGTTTAGTAAGAAGAAGAGAGGCAGGTTGGGCCTGAATGACTTCATGTAGTGATCCACGACAGTGCCCTTGCTATCCAGGCTCAACAAACATTTTCTGTAGAGGGCAAGACAAATAATTTAGACTTTTCAGGCCTTGTACAGACTCTGTTGTGTGTTCTTCTTCTTTTATCACCCTTTAAAAATATAAAAACTATTCTTAGCTCGAGAATTGTAAAAAAATCAGTAAAATGGATTTGGCCCTTATGCTGCAGTTTGCTGGCCCGGTCCTATACTAAGCACTTGAGGTTCTTCCAGCCAGAACTACCACACAGGGTTACCACAGAGACTGGGGAACACACAGAAGAAAATGACCAATTCTTTCTGGAGAAGTCTTCTTGGAAGAGGTGGCATTTGAGTTGGGTTTTGGAGGATAAGAAATAGTACACATGAAGGAGAGCAAGTTACAGGGAGAGATGTTTCTACTGAGAGGCTCTGTCATTTGACAGTCATATTACATGGGGTATGGGTTTGCTGGTCCTGAGTTTCTTCACCTTTAGAATGGGTCTTACATAACATATTTTTCAAACTGGGGAAGAAATGCAATGATTTTTTAAAAACCACCAACAAAAACCAAAAATCCTGCTGGAAAGTACAAAGTGCCTTAAAATGAAGTTTTTACCTCAGCCTTCATCTTGCATGAGCCAGGATGATTCAGGCCACTGGTGTGTGCATAGTAGTTACTGAGATTACTCGACTTAAGCCGCAGTGTTTGGAGCCTACCACTCAGCTCTCAAGACAGCACCCAGTGAGTCAGGAATAGGCACTGGCACCTCCTTGTTGATTATGTGAGCCATTTGTGTATTGATCTAAAAGTGAATTTGTTCAGCTCCTCACTTAATAGTACAAGTTAGATGATTGCCTGGTGTGTTTGAGGGGCAGAGTCAGGATCTGTTCCTCTTTCCCCAGCTTCTAATTTTTTCCATCATCCCACAATACCTCACATTCCAACACCATGGATTCAAGTCCTTCTTTAGAATGAAAATAGCTTCCTGGGGGTGGGTACGGGGGAGTAGGGCACCATAAACTGTCTATCAGCCAGACAACTGATTTAGTGCATCAGATTTCTGGAAACGATGAAATGGAGATATATGGCTCTGAGTAGATTACCTGGGGTCAAATTCTGTATGCAAATTATTTAGTCTTTCCATTTCTTTGTTTCCTTACACATGACATGAGGATAGACACTGCCTAGTAGCGGCCATTAGGATGTAACACACAACCATATGTCAGAAGCACAGTACAGTGCCTGTCACACAGTAACATGTGTTAGCCACTACTGTAATTTGTAGTCAAGGCCAAGTGGGAACAGAGGCATAGTTTTATAGCCAAAACCATAAGTGGGAAGAAGGAAAACTGAAATGGGACTAAATATAAATATTATCTAAATTATTATTTTTTCACATGCTAGAAAAATAGTATTATCTAATGTGAGCCAGTATTTCAGTCTAGAATGAAAGGTGTCCTTGTCCCTCTATGTTGCTTAATAAAGGCTTCATCATTATGGCAAAAAACTAAATATTTATTGAGCATCAATTGTGATATTTTATAGCCCTGAGGATAAAACAATGCCCTTAGCAACAGAATCAGAAAAAAAAAAAAAACAATAGAAGGAAGAAAACCAATCTCACGAAGAGAGAATGGAGAAGACTGAATTACAAATAAAAAATATATCTAAAACAATATAGGGTGGTGAGTTGTTTTGAAGGAAAATAAAGCACAGTAAAGAGACTCACGTTGAAGAGTGCCTATTTTTGACAGTGTGGCCAGAAAAGTGCTCCCTGAAGACACTCATTCTAAGGTATTTCAATTGGAAGTGAAGGGGTGATAAGCCAGGCTTAAAAATGAATCTACCGTTTGAAATGTAAGTTCCACTTGCATTTCACTCTCGATTACTTATTTTTATTCTTCCCCAAGTATCTTTGACAAGACCTTGGGCCAGTCACTTTAATCCTTACATACTTAAGTTTGATTTTGTGTGACGCAAAGACAACCATAACATACCTCACTGAATTTTGAGAGAGTTAGAGACAATTGACATGACAGCACCTAGCACAATGCTTGTGTATTATGCGGTAGTTCGCCAGTAAATCAAACCCAGCTGTCAGGGAACCATCCCTTCCTCTCTCTATTCTTTGCATCTTCCAAGAGTTGTTCCACTTTGGATTAGAGATGTAGTTTGTTGCTGTAACACAATGAAGGCACCTGAAAGATTTGGGGACTGAACTGCTTTTGCAGCCATATGCTTTTATGCTGTGAGTGACCTAAGGACTGTCTTCTGCCATGACTTTCTGACCCCAGCCTCACTTGGTTGTCCCCTTTGTCTCTCTTCCCACTCTCATAGTTCATCTCTTTCCCTTAAGAACCTAGTGACTCTCTTGTTGAAGATACTTGTTGAATGAGTACATAAATGAACAAGAAAATGAAGAAACAAATAGAAATGCCTCTAAATGTAGTTTTAGATATTAGTCCCTTTGGACTCATGTCCTTTCTAATGGACATGAACTTGAATATATATTTCAATGTCTGTTTTAAAAATTATTGTTCTCTCAAAACAAAAAAAGCTCCAAGACTCTTTATATAAATTATGTCCATATTTTGCTATGCATTAAAAATTTATAGTTGATAGGTGTAACCCACCTAAAATGCTAAAAATATGCTTACTATTTAAGATCTAGCCTTAAAAATGACCCATCAAAAAACTACTTGTTTTTTTCTGCATAGCCAAAGAAAACAGCATGAAAATGAAAAGAGAACCAACTATATGGGAAAACATATTTTCCAATGACACCTTAGACAAGGGCTTGATCTCCAAAATATATAAAGAACTCACATGACTCCACTCCAGAAAGACAAAAAACCCCACAAAAATGGCAAAAGACTTGAACAGACACTTCTTCAAAGAGGACATACAGAAGGCCCAGAGACACATGAAAAGATGCTCAGCATCACTAGCCATCAGAGAGATGCAAACTAAAACCATAATGAGATACCACCTCTCACCGGTCAGAGTGGCCATCATAAACAAATCAACAAACAAGTGTTGGAGAGGATGTGGAGAAAAGGGAACCCTAGTGCATTGTTGGTGGGAATGCAGACTGGAAAACAGTATGGAATTTCATAAGAAAACTAAAAATGGAACTGCCTTTTGACCCAGCAATTCCACTGCTGGGATTATACCCTAAGAGCCCTGAAACACCAATAGAAAAGAACCTATGCACCCCAATGTTCATAGCAGCACAATTTACAATAGCCAAGTGCTGGAAGCAACCTAGATGCCCATCAGTAAATGAATGGATCAAAAAACTATGGTACATTTACACAATGGAGTTCTATGCAGCAGAATTCTATAAGCTCCTAAGAAGGAGCTTACAACATTGATGTAAAATGCTTACATCAATGTTACCTTTTTCTTTATATAACTTGAATACAAGGTCCCGTTGCTGTATTATGCTTTATTTTTAAGTATTGTATTTCAAGCTAGCTTTAAGTAATACAATTATTTATTAATATAATGGATAAGATGTTAAGCACAAATTTTAAGGTCTTTAGAGATAGTAACTCAAAAACCCCAAAGGAAAAATCCTGCAGCTTTAAAGAATCACCTCCTTTCTGAAGCCATAATAAGTTAAATAAAGTATTACTCATTTTATTTAGTTCTTCTTTTAATATTTGTTAATTTTAACACGTCAGAGTCACCCGACAGAACCAGAATCGGCCACAGAGACCTGGGCCTAGCGTGTTAACGGGGAGTGCAGCTGGAAGAGTAACTGGACACCAACGACTAGAGCTGTCACCTACAGTGAGGAAATCTGACCCAGGAGACAACTGAAAAAGTGCCGTTTGGCTGTCAATACATTGACTCCAGGAGCAACTATTTCCATAAAATGATGCTGCATTTTATGCTTCTTTGATTCCTCTAGCATCCCAAGAACTCTCACTTTCACCTTCTCTTTGCCAAGGTCATGCTAAGTCACATTCCTGAGGCAAACCCTACAACAAACCTGAGTATAAATTTGAGTGAACCCTTCTGAATAGTGTTAACACCTTGCAGCTACTCCTTTGCCAGCCACTATCCAGACTGAGGATAATCTGGAGAAGCTATACTCTGAAGACACTGTCAATATCAGCTGGCATTAAGAGTTCAAATATACTGCTGAAAGAAATGGCAGGGACCAGGTGCTCATCCTGCTCCCTGTGCTCCCAGCTGGAGGCAGTCTGCGGCCCCCACTCTGCCCCACCACCACTTGCCAGGGAACTGCATAGAAACAGGTGGTCTGATCTATTCTGATCTAGTATTCATTTTCACCCCTAAGCTTACTTGTATATTACTGAACAAAGATTATATAATATACTACATTGCAACTGAAAATCCTTTCAGCGAAAGACAGAGCAATGATAAACATTCAATTTCCTTAACCCAATTCACTCTTCATAACTCCATAAAGAATGGATTTGTTGAGAGCTGGGGCATATAAACAGACTTCAATCTGGGGACAGCATCATTAAATTGGGTTTTGACATCACTACCTTCAGCAGGGCACCTTAAGTTGCTGAGGTCCCACGAGGGGTGTGCATCTGGTCTGGGAAACCTCCCATTTTGTTTTCAATTGCCAACCGGTTCAACACCTGTCCATGGCCACAAGTTTAAGTGCTAACTATGAGTTTTTAGAGACCACAGCATTCAGGTTTGCATGTTGTATTCCTTCTGCAGGGATCATGTTAACAGCTGGCAGCTTAGCAACTGCCACCATCTAATTTCAGTAAAGATTAAGGCTTAAAAATCCTTAGCTGGAAACACTCTTGGCAGAGGCCAAAGGGGCTGTTAGAGTTATTATCATTATTTTAATCCCAGATCTTAATTTAATCAAGGAAGATGAATATATCTTCAAGATAATGATGGATTTGAGGGGAATATATATTTATTGCCTTGACCAAATGGCATAAGATGATTTAGCAATCAGTGTATATAAATTAGGAGAAAAGGCAATCTTTTTTAAACAATGCTCAGAGTTATTCACATATATTTATTTATTTAACAAATATTTAGTTTCTACTCACTGTAGATTATAAGAAAGACAAGGTCTTAGTTTCATGGAGCATATATTCTTCTAGAAAGGTAAAGAGATAATAAAAATATATATGTAAATTAAAAAGATAATTTTGATTAGAGATAAGTGCTCTGAAAAAAATAAAACAGGGTAATGTGACAGAAGTGAGTTGAGTGGGGCTTCAGATTGGGAAGACAGAACAGGCCCATTTGAAGTGGCATGTGATCTGATACCTCAAATGGGAAGGTAGAATGAGCCAGCCGTGGGGAAAATGAAAGCAAGGTGGCAAGACCCCAACTGGGTTTAATAAATATAGGGGACTTAATTCAAAGGCATATTTACATAGAAACCACAATTAAAAAAATAATCCCGTATCATACATTAACTTGAGGTGCCTTTGGTGAGCGGGGTTGCTGAGTGGAGGCGCTAAACTCCAATTCTTGACATAGCAATTAATCTGGGGACAGAACATTATAAATTCAGGTGCTGCTCAGTGACAGGGGAGTCATAAAAGAGGAAGCTGGGAGCTAGAACATGTAAGGCCTTCTCTAGGCGATGGTAAGGGTCATTCTAAGTATAAGGGGAAGTCATGGGAGGATTTGAGCAACAAATTGGCAAAATCTGAGTTATGCTTCCAACAGATTTCCTGGCAATGAAAAGACTGTAAGGAGAATGGCAGAGAGTGGAAGCAGTGAGAACCTGAGAGTCTGTGTGAGGATGTAGGAGGAAGATGCTTTTGTAGGAGTCCTGTGAAGGTGATAGTGGTTTTGGCTAGAAAGGCAGCAGAGAAGACGGAGAGAATTGGATTTAAGTGGCCTACTGTTCTGGCTGTAAATCAATGTTCTGATTGACTTGGGGGGAATGAAAAAGGAAGGCTTAAAGAGACCTAGGTTTTGGTTCAAGTATGCTAAAATATACATCAATTTTATGTTCCAAAGAGAGGTCTGAGAAAGAACCTAAATTAAAGATGGTATTGATTTATTTAAGAAAGGTTTACTTTTTGCTATGTGGCAGGCATACTATTACCTGTTTCTGTTAAAACATATATGAATATATACAAACAGAGCATCTTAAAATTGAGTCTTGTAAGACAATTTTCAAAAAAATTATGTCCACTAAAATTTAATGCAGATTTCATGATACTGCGCAATTCTCATGCATAGGTCCTTGGCTCTTTCATGAAGGTATGAGCTATAAAATACGAGGAGGCAGACATTTCCCTGGAATCTAAACGTGGAAATACCAGAAATGTTAAGGGGGCACAGGTAATGGATAGGTAAAAGAGAGGAATTTTTGTATTGGGATCACTGACTGATCCCAGTCAGAAGAATCATGAGATTCTTCTTACGAAATCCAGTCCAATTTTCACTCTATCTTCTCTGATTCTTTT
Organism: Tonatia bakeri; assembly: GCA_004024845.1. Taxonomy (NCBI): domain Eukaryota; kingdom Metazoa; phylum Chordata; class Mammalia; order Chiroptera; family Phyllostomidae; genus Tonatia; species Tonatia bakeri. Next base: position 48,041 of record PVIA01002167.1, read on the forward strand.
TATAATTTTAGCATTTAAGTTACAAAGTGATCATTTTAATTATATTTTAGAACTATTTTGAAGAGTAAATGCATTAAGTTAACGTTCAAGAATAAATTCTACAAATAAACATGGCCATTATCTTTTCCCCCCCTTTAAAAAACTCAACTATTACAATGAAAAAGTTATCTTAAAAATGAAACCTAAATAAAAATTGTTTTCTCTCGATATTTTGTTCCAAATAGGCCCACAAGAAAACAAACTTTCAATTTTCTTGCATATTGGAGGTGTGTATTCAGAAAGATAAATTAACTCATGCAACTGGACAGATGATGACTAGTGACTATAAAAAATGACTTAAATGAAAAAAAAAAAAAACAACCAAAGTTTTGGTGAACATTTAAGCACTGATGAGTTATCTAAAACTTTATACTCTTACTTTATATTATAGGTATCTGTGCCCCTTGGCCTTGCAATTTCATATCCATAGACATACTTCCAGATACACATAAAGTTTAACAGAAAAGTATTGTAAATATATATTGATTCCAAGATTGTTTTTTATTATATTGTATTTTCAGATTTTATTTATTTTTACAGAGACAGGAAGGAAGGGAGAGAGGAAGAGAAACATCACTGTGTGAGAGATGCATTGATGGGTTGCCTCTTGCATGCCTCAAACTGGGGGCCCGGCCCACAACCTAGGAATGTGCCCTGACCAGGAATCGAACCAGCAACCTTGTGGTTCCCCATCTGGTGCATAATCAATCCACTGAGCCACATCAGCCAGACCCCAGCATTGTTTATTTTTAAAAAAGAAATGTAAATGTCAAAAGAGGGGAATTGTTATATAAATTATGTTAATCTATACTATGGAATCAATTATCCATTTAAAAGAAGAAAGTGGATTTTTATATATTGAAATGGCATTTTGTCTGTTACATAAATGTGATGTACACTTAAAGGGGAGCAAAAAAATTCACAGAAGAAATACATATGAAATGACTCCATTTAAGGATGAAAGTTAGCAATGGTTAGACGGGTACTTCTGGGAAGGGGACTGGAATATGGTGGCAATGCTGGTACTGAGGGGACTTTTGTTTTCTACCATAAATACCTCTGCATGGTATGATCATTTCCTACATTGAGCATGTTCTAGTGTACTAGGTGTGTAAATTTTAAACCAATTAAAACATAAAGTTGGAGGCCACTATCTCATGACTTTCTTGATCTGACAGCGGTAGGTCTGTCCACTTCATATTACCTAAGCAAACATCAGCTGATGTCCCAGGACAAAACCTGGACCACATGATTTTATGCACAGTGGCATTCTCAAATATGTGACAGCAGCCTGCTGTGGTAGATCTCCATGTGTGCTGAATGTTTCAGACAGCAACAGGCGGGGGCAGCCATTTCTTACGTTTAAAGCAGATTTTGATGGCACAAAAGTTTATTATAATTTATTGTTTTCTCTCAATATTTTGTTCCAATACAATACAATATTTTGTATGTTTGCAGCAGGTACAGATCACTCAGTGGCATGGCTGACTGTTTACAACCTGTGCTGATTCCACTAATATGTAATTAACATTTTGTCTTGATAGTCTGCTGTTGTTTGCAGCAATGTCAAGTCTTCATTCTGACACATCGACAACAAGCAGTGAACACTGATACAGGGCTGAAACGACTGATGTCTACTTCAGTTTCCAGTGATGTCACAGGGTAAGTGGCCTCCATGAGGCATGGGGCTTTTTATGCCATCACTCGCTGGCCATTTCTTTAATGTAGTAACACAGTAATTATTAATGTGTGTGTTTGCCTTCAGATTAACTGCAGCTGTAGTTGTGACATCCATTTAATCATGGCACACGACAGAGGAAACAGGAACTTCATCTTCAGAGTCTGATGGAACTGAATTCATCCCTCCACCACACACTAACTTTGGGCATTATTTTGGGTAAATTATATAACCCCTTTGTCTATCAATTTGATCTGTACAATGAGGAAAATAATACCTACCCTCAAACATACCTTATTCTGAGGAATAAGATAATGTGTTAAATAAATGTGCCTTACATAAATGCCTTCAACAACTGCTTAATAAATATTACATTAAGTATAGCAATAATTGTGTTAATAGATGAATGCTTTTCAAGAATTTTTGAATTTACACAGAATATGTAGTACCTGCGGGCATATAGTTATTTCACTAGGCACTAGCAGAACAAAGAAATATGAAATAATTCAGTTTGGTTAAATCATAAATACAAAGAGAATTTTAAAACTATAAAATAACAATTAAAATGAACTAAAATATTTTAGTATCATAACTACTCTAGACCAATGATATGCTCCAAATCTAATACTAAAACACTAAAGAAGAACAAAAAAATAAGTAAGAAACACATGTAAACTTAATCTTGGTAAGATTTAAAGTATATTCTTCCAAGTCACTATTCTTTAATTCAGTATGAACCCTCATTTACCTTAATTTTAAAATGCAGCCTCTTAAAAAAACATGAAAATCTACTTAATACTGTTAACTATACTGGCTTCAGAATCTAAATGGGGACCAAAACTAATCTTACTTAGAAGCTAAATAAACATCCCACATTAATTAATTATTTATTTTCCCATTTTAAATCTGATTTAAATGTTTATGTGAAGGTCTCTGAAAAGTCTCATTTCACCTCCGCAGCTCCTTGAGTGTTCACTTTGAACAGTGACTTGCAGCTAGCCAAACCTGACTTTCAATCAATTTTTATGAGTACAAATTCTTGGGCTGGAGGCTGGTCTCCAGCTATATAGCTCATATAATACACACTCACAAGTGGTGATGAGATTCACATTATCACCAAAGCACCATTCTGCTGACGGCAGCAGCTTACACAGCAGGGGTACATGGTCCTCCCTAGAAAAAAGGACTCCTTCACCTTTCACTAATGCAGCCCACAGGTATGGCCCCACAAGCTGTGTGCAGACAGAATGAGAGCTGTCTTTAAAAAATACTAATAAAAACTACCGGGGTACTCCAATGGCTCATTCTCATCGAATCTTCATACATATCCACCTTGATGTAGAAATGTCTTTTGAACATTCAGTTTGTCTTCCTAATACATTTGGAATTGAGAGGAAGATTTAATTGTATTTAAAATTTCACAAAGATGCCAAGTACTGGTATTTGTATCTCAACATGTTTAGACAAGGGATTCTCTGCGTGAGTGCATGCATGTACATATATTTGTGTAAAGATAAAAGGCTTAAATGTGACTTCAAATTTTAAGAGGATGCTCCAGGGAGAGTAAATTTGAATTCATTATATTTTGGTGTCTTTTATTGAAATTTTAATTGTAGAGTATATGAATTTATCTACTTTGGTTTGAATTAAAATTTGTCTTTTAAAATGTTAAACATAGTTTTGTCACTGGGAGAACTTTCTAGCTCCCCAAAGACATTGTTAATGTTCCTCATAGACATACCAATTAATGATCTCAAAGTATTCTAATTGCTTCTTTTATTTCCAAATCCTCTTATGGAGTAATAATCAAAGTATACTAGTTTGTCCTGTAACTTCTGACTCTCAGGATCATTTTCTAGAAAATAAGGTAAGGAGTAAAGGGCTGCCTTGAACCATCCCTGGCCAAAAGCCACTCATCATAATCATTTGACCACTCCAGACTGACCTAATAAAGAATAATTTTTCATGTTAAAACAATATGAAAATTAGCCTGCTGCCACTTAACCAGATCTCCAATGACTACTCCCTGATTCATTCTTACAAGTGCAATGCAGCAACTGAGCTCCGTGGTATCTACTCAAAGAGCTGAACACTTATTTCCACACAAAAACCTTCACATGGATATTTAAAGCAACTTTATTCATACTTGTCAAAGTTTAGACACAACCAAGACATCCTTCAATAGGTGAATGGATAAATAAACTGTGATTCATCTAGGCAACAAAATATTATTCAGTGCTTAAAAAATAAAAGCACTCTCAAGTCATGGAAAAACTTTAAATGTATGTTACTAGGGGAAAGAAGCCAATCTGAAATGGCTATATATTGTATGATTCCAACAATATTACATCTGGAAAAGGCAAAATTATGAAGACAAAAAAAGAACCATGGTTGGGAAGGGGAGGAATGAATACGCAGAGCAAAGAGGACTTTTGTAAGATTAAAGCAAGCAAGACATCTATAAATGGTAATAAAATCAGAATGTCCAGAGAGATTTGCACTCAAACTGCTTGGTAAATGCTTTTCAGTTCTTGTGTCAATGTGAAAAAATTAAACCTATAAACAAAAGAAGATGACTTATGGGTGTGGTTTTAGAGGACAGAATACCAAGAAGTCAAAATAGGGGACCCTTACTCAAAGCAAATGTTTGGACTTCATATCAGAAGACTGTCAATGTGTGTGCACATGTGGGTCTATCTTTGATTCAATTAGTTGATCAAATACTGGTTCTAATCAGACCTGGAGAACACTATGTTAAGTGAAATAAACCAGTCAGAGAAAGACAAGTACCATAGTACCATATGATTTCACTCATATTTGGAATCTAACGAATGAAGTGAACTAACAAGCAAAACAGAGATAGACTCATCGATGGAGAGCAGATGACAGTTAGTGGGGGTGGGGAAGTTAGGGGATGCAGGGACTGAGCAAAAAGGAAAAAGGACTCATGGATGTGGACAGCAGTGTGGTGATTGCTGGGGGTAGGGGAGGTGTAAGGGGACTAAATGGTTATGGAAAAATGTAATAAAGATTATATATTAAAAAAAGAAAATAAATGAGAAAAAAAGAGTGAAAAAAAGAAAAGGTTACACTTTAGCCACACACACACAAAAAAAAGATAGATGGGAAGTTTGCCATGTAGATAAAACTATTTTGACCAAATTTTTACACTTTTCATTAAATTTCCACGCCATTATGCTGCATAATTTATTCAGCAACTGATAGACGGCCATATTTCTCGAAGATAGCAAATGACAATTTTCCTTCCTTGGTATCTCACCATGTCATTCTGATTTAGACCATTTAAGCTTGCTTAATGTGTGGGTAGGAATCTATGAGATATTTCATGCTTTCTGTTAAAAATTCCAAGAATGAGTTTTTTCATATATTTCCAATGGAAATAAAATAGCTTAGGTTTATCATAGAATAAAATGCCCATAACTTAGAAAGTTATTCTTTAATGTAAATTTAACTTAATTCTATGAGCAAATAGAATATGAGCTATATTCTATGAGCAAATGTTATCCATGATTCAAAAAGAACAAAAGATAAGTCTACAAAAGAATTAGCCCAAACTGATTCCAGTAATTTGTCTGCATTTGGAATCCTGTCACAAACAAGTCTACCAGCCAAGGTGATTTAAAGACATAATGATGTAAGTAAGTGATATATATGGCACACCCATATACAAATGAGTGCTTTGATGCATTATGTTCATCTTTAATATGTCAGAATGATGCATGGGTGCTCAAGGTATGGTCTTGTAATCCTGAAGATCATCCAGATCTTTTCAGGGGATCTGTGAAGTCAAAACTCTTTTCATAATATTCAGACATCATCTGCTTTTTTCACAGTTATTTTCTCCTGAGTGTACAGTTTCCAGATGTTTCCAGAGGCTAAACTTGATCCAATATTGCAAGAGATTGAATGTAGGAGCTGATATGAAATACAGCTATATTCAATTAAACCAGACACTAAAGATATGTAGAGAAGCATAAAAAACACCACTCATTTCACTAAATTGTTTGGTTTGGAAAATAGTTGTTGTATGTAAAAATGTAATTTGTGTTAGCATGTAATGATCTTACTACTTTTATTGTAAAATGAATTAAATAATTGAATTTTTTCCATTTTAATTTCTCATGTAGTGAATATTGATAGATAAAGCCCACAAAAAGAAAAGTTTGAGAACAGCTGTCTTCGAGTGATTAACAGGAAAAAAATTTACTGACCTGAACAAGAACAAAGTAACGTTTTTTCCATCTTTTCCAAACCTTCTGTCCAAGGGCATACAGATATCTGGTAAGAAGAACACACAAGCAAAAGAATACATTACAGGAGTAGTGTTGTGGTTCTGGGCAGTCACATTTCTTCCACAGGTATTTATTCTCGGGCACGGTCTGCCAAACGTAAGTTCAGTTCATTTGGAATCCGAGACAACATGCAGCTTCTGTCTCACAAAGTGACTGAGCTTATTCTAGGCTCTTGAAAGGCAACTGATTTATGTGGCATATCAATTTGTCAGTTCATACCACAAACGGAACGAAGTTGAAATTTCAAAGGATCATCAAGGAACCAGCGGGAACTGCATTCCTCCTACACACACCTCATATGAGAGACAAAAGCAAGGAACTGAGAAGACAGTACTAAATGTTTCAGCTCTCAGAAGGGGGCCTGGGCGGGAGCCAGTGCAGAGCAAACCCTCCAGGGAGGGTCACTGTCAAGCTGAGTGACCCAGAAATGCGGCTGCACCAACCTCAGTTTCTATTTCCTCAACTATCATGTGAGAGGACTGGATATGCTGATTTCTATGGCCCGTGCCAGGCCCACAGTCTGGGGGGTTACCTGATTTATGGAAGCATCTTGCTGCATACATTCCTATGAAATTCAGACAATAATGAAGGTAACATGATGTGACCTAACATATTTCAACCAACACTTTTGTTTAACTTTGCAATGCTACTAGTAACTTGAATTAAAATGATTAAAGTAGTCAACCATTTAAAAATAGAACTTTTGTTCTTATTGAATATACAGATGTAAGTTTAAGTATTGAGGAAAAAGAGGAAATTAAATATTAATCAAGTGTGAGCATGCGTGAAGAGCTATTTTAAAATACCATAAAACTAGACACACACCTCCTACAAAAGTGGAAAACACTATTAGAAGTTTAAAATATGATAAATAGAGGCCTAACTTTTAAATTAAAGTAAGGTTTTTCAATATTTTGTCACAGTCTCTTTTTATGTAGTGAAGGTTTAATATTGTAGATGCTATTCAGACTAACACAATTTGTATACAATTTTGAGTAACAAAAAATCACTACAGCTAATTATTTAAGGGCTTAGAGTCTCTGGACTTTTATAATTTTTAAAACTAAAATCTTGGCTTTGATTTTTAGTTTCTGTCTTATTAAAAATTATCTTGTGTAAAACAAACCACACATACTTTTTGCCCCCATTTACAATAAAAAAGTAATAGGGGATGTTGGTGTGTTGAAATGAATGGTACTGCCAGTGCAGTGTAACATAAGATCACCTTTCTGTAGGCTAACATGGCAATATGTAGAAACAGCCCTAGGTTTTCATCCTGGAACTTATTAGGGAAATAATTAGCTATGCACATTGAGATGTACGCTGCATGGACACACAGAGCAGTATTATTTCTATTACTGAAAACAACAACTTAGGCATTTAACAGTAGGTGAATTATTTAAAAAATGCTGTCATATGCACAGGACAAAATACCATGCTGTCACTAAATTATAGTGTTGATAAAATTAGCAACATAAAGAATATCTCACTACAGGATGTTACGCAAAAAGTGTCGATTCAAAACTACACACATATGTAATGATTTGGAATTTGTAAAACATATATACATATATGAAAGAAATATTCCAAAATATTAGTGATAGTTATCTTTAAGTGGTGGGACTGTGGATGATTCAAGTTTCCTTCTTTATTCTCTGTGTTTTGTAAATTTTCAGAATCAAGCAAACAAACAAAAAACCCTGAAGTTACTAAAAGTCAAAATGAAAACTAGACCCCTGCACTGGAAAGCATCGCCCACACTGGCCAAATCAGCGCTCTGTTTTCCTGCAGACACATCAGCTCGCTGGCGTGTTTGGGAGACCTGCACGGTACTTGGCTTTCACAACACCACCCTTGATACCATACCATCTGCGCTTGGGATGGAATGCAAATTCATTTAGTTGCTGACAGACATCTACTGCCACTGCTGTCACCTGTTCACTCTCCCTTCCTGAGGTCCCCCTTGAAGCCCTTTGCTCCACCTTTGCTCTACCCTCTAATTTGCCTTCTGTGAGTCTGGTGAAAGGTGTTTAGCTGCTCTCTTTCTGTCTTTCCTACGTAATTCTCCTCTCCTGAAATGCACACACCCAACCTCCCGTTACAGGGTTAACAGCAATGACCTCGGGAGCGAGATGCTGTGGACACAACAGACGCCTTCTGTAAAAGTGCACTTGCAGGATGTACACCAAATAGCTGCCTAGGAGCCAAGGAGTCCTTTGGAATAACCTTTGCCTGTGACCACAGCCTGTTTCTCAGCCCCTTCAAAGTGTCTCATTTAGCTTGTTGCTGAGCAACTGGGTCATACATAAGTGAAAGTGAATATTGATACACAAACCATCAACACCACGAGCAAGTCAAGGTTAAGTCTCGTTGACAGTGAAGGTACTGCATAAAGACTATTAGCATCAACTGCAACCTCATTCAAAATATGGCTTATCAAATCTGGAATGAAAATGTATGGTTTGTGTTAAGGCAGAAAGCAGAGGGGTGGGGATGCATACATGTCTATATTGGAAGGTGTTCTAAGGTAGAATAAAAGACGATTTGAGACTGGAAGTGAGGTAAGCATTTGGATGTTGAGCTTCAAGGTATTTGGGGCTATTGTATTATAAGAAAGAATTCAACTGAACACCGATAAAAGTCACAATTTTGACTAAACATATCCAGAAAGTAACTGATCAAAAAAGTTTCAGTTTCTACCTAAGAAAAAAGTTACACTCAACAAAAGATAAGCTACATAAGGGAAATGTTATAAATGCTATTCAGGAAAATATGATAGTTTCTGTCCTTAAGGTTTCATATTAGGCAGACAAAAAATTTTATGTAAATCAAATGGTCATGAATAGAATACATCAGAAATATATAGTTTTGAGTACATCAGAAATATAAAATATATATATTTTATATATTTAACCAAACTAAACCAAATTTGAAGTTTATTTTTTTTACTATGAGTTCTGGAATTAAATATCAAGTATCACTGTTTTGATACTTTTTTTCACTGGTATCAAAGCATATTCTTGGCATAAAAACACATTTATAATTAAGGGAAGAATAAAGAAAAAAGATATTTATCAATATTGTTTAAGAGCAAGCTCTCAAAACCATCTAAGAATCAAAGAGTAAGGAATGATAGGGCTGTCATTAAAAGTGATGCCAAGAAATGATATAAAAAAATTATTATAAATAAAGAGTTAGTGTATATAAAAAAGAATGAGTATAATATAAAGTTAAAAAGAGCATCCACATAAATATATAGCATATGCATGGAAAAAATCCAGAAAGATGTATCAAAATAAACTTGCACAGTAATTAATAATAATCCCAAATAATTTGGCTGGTGAGATCCAAGGTGAATTTCATACTCATTATGTCTTTCTTCATTTCCACAGTTTCTACAGGGTGCATGTCTCTACTTCTTAAATGCTACGGTTGACTGGTACGGTTTATGTGGAAGTGAAAGTGAATATTGATACACAGTAAAGGAGCTCACCCACTTCAGCTACACAGTTCGAGGAATGCCAGCCTAGTCATGTGACCGCCGCTGCAACGACCTTTCAGGACATTTCCGTTCCCCGAAGGTTGCTTCATGCCTTTCATGAACAGTCTCCTACTCATACCCCCACCTCCGAAACCTCGGACCTGACTTCTGACCTTTTAGTTTGTTTTCCAGAATCTCATATAAGTGGAATCACACAGTTTTTAGCCTTTTGTCTGCCTTCTTTCACTCAGTACAAAGCTTTTGAGACTCATCAGTGTTGTGGTCTGTATCAGAAGTCCCTACTTATTGCTGAATATTATATTTCACTGTAAGGATTCACTTCAATGTGTTCATCCATTCACCAGCTGGTGGACATTTGGGCTGTTGCCATGTTTTTGCCTATCAAAAATAAAGTTGCTGTAAACATTCATGTACAGGTCTCTGTGTGGGCACATGTTTTCGTTTCTCCCAGTAAATATTTAGGCATGGGATTGTTGAGTTAAATTTAAAAAATATTTAACTTCATGAGAAACTGCCAAACTGTTTTCCAAAGTGGCTGTAAAATTCTGTATTACCAGTAGCAATGTATGACAGTACATTATACTCAAACAAGAAAGCAAAACATAACCAGATACATTAACATAAAGAACAAACTGACAGTAATTAGAGAGGAGGGGGGAAGGGGGATAACAGGGAAAAGTAGGAAAAGGACCATCAAGGGATATGTATAAAGGACACATGGACAGAGCCAAAGTGGGTAGGTTGGAGGATGGGAAGCGAGGAGGGGTGAAGTGGGGGGGCATGGTGGGGTGAAAAGGGAGACAACTGTACTTGAACAACAATAAAAATATATAACCAGAAAAAATTGCTCTATTAAGGATTTGGGGCATATGGTCATTATGGTTCCATGAACAGCATTTCTGGTATGACTAAGGTGAATACCAGCAGTCCAAAATAAAAATTTTGTCCCTTTATCTTGAATACAGTGGAGAACTCCTATAAGCTTTAATGGTTAAATGGATTTTGCCATTTTTGAGGTTATTCTCAAGTTCTGGAATTTGGAGCAGCTGAAACCCTTAGTCAGTGAGTGGTCTCCCTAGACTTGGGAAGGTTAAATTGTGGAGAGTAAGGAAAAGGAAGCCAAAAATCACTTAAAATTTATCTACAAACAAATAATACATTCATTACAAAGCATCTGTAGAAAAATCAAAATGCATTCTTCCTTCACTCATATTTATGACTACCTTGATGGTTGAATCACGGTCCTTTTGTTTGCTTTTTTAAAAAAATGTTAAGCGTTATTTTATAAATGACCTATTTTATAGAGAAAAATCCAAAAAGTTTTTTATTTCAGAAAAAAAATACACTAAAGTTACATTTAACATACTATATTCTACTACACCATAGATTCTGTTCATTACATAGTGATGTTCGAGTATTCTTCATTACTAAAAACTGAGTTGCTCTACAGAGAGAGGCTGTATATCCATGTGTAACAGATTTTTAAAGAATTTGTATACAGTATGTTTGACTTCAAGTAGTCATAAAATACAGTTTGATCTTTCTTTAATGATTTAGAAAGGACGGTATCACATCTCAGGGTCATTATCACGACCATCAATTATAAGTACAGAATTCCATGAAAAGAGAAGGCACAGCTGAAGCAGTGAACTCTTAACTATCTGACGTACAATAGCAACAGCATTAATTAAACAGGTCCTTGGAAGCTATTTACTTTCTCATTTATTTCTGTTTCATAAAAATAGTTTAGAATTAAAAAATATTGGAGTGACAATGGTTAATAGAATAATATAGGTTTCAGGGGGGACAATCCATAACACATCATCTGTATATCGAATCATGTGTTCGCCACCCCAAGCCAAGTCTCCATCACCATTTATTCCCCTTTTAAAATAGTTTACAATTCGAAAGTCTGTTAGGGATACATTCTTGTCATCTGAATTCTGGGCAAACTGGGTTTTTACTGTTTTCTGAAATCTGATTTCACCCAACAAAGACACAGGAACAAGAAGTGCATCTGTCCGTGATCCTGGGGAGAGAGCGCACCTCTGGAGTACAGCGGATTGGCTGGCGGACTGCTCTCCAGTTGTATTCTTTCTGAACTTATGTTCTCTACCTGCTGAGTCATTACTAGCTTCCTCTTGATTGTAAGATTAACTCAAATGAAAAAGAGATTTTTCTTTAAGGGCATGTAAATCAGACCTGTCAAACACCAGTCAAACTAGACCACACATTTAACTTGGTTTTATGTGACAATTTATAACGTTACCCAATAAAATAAGTATTCATCACACAGCACGAGAGCAACATTCTCTAATAGGCACTGTGAATCTTTTTCATCTCATTTTAAAGAAGAAAACAAGTTCTTGATTTTTTTTTGGTGGGTCTTTCAACATTATTCATTTTCATTACACTACAGAATTTGGTTCTAAACACATTTTTCTCATCCTTGTTACATTGTTTCAGTAAGTAAGAACAGGGTGAAAAATGAAGGAATACATTCACATAAGCCATTTTCAGTCATACTACATTTTCCACTAATCTATTAGAGTAGGGCCCTAGAGGGGAAAATCCCCTCATCAAAGTTCAATTAGATCCAAGAATTACTATTTGACTGGAATGAAAGAGATACTCTATTGTACCTAATATAGGTCAAAAGCACATATTTCCATTGCTAATTTGTATTACATGTAACACTTTTCCATTGAAATATTTCCAATGTTCAAAATACTCATGTAACTATAGTATTTTAGATTTTTTTAGATTATTATAAAAACAACTGCTCAGATACTATTTAAAAGTGTTTGCTTTCATCAGCACATCCAACTTAAGGTATTAAGGAGTTGTTCCCTTTGAACAAAAAATTGCCTGTTTAACTTTAAAATCTTCTCCTCTTACATAGGATTAGGTAACAAAGAAATTAGCAGCAATGGCACAAAGCTCAGATTTAACACAGAAGAGTAAAGCCTGAAAGCATTTGGCTTTATAAATCAGTATAAACAGCAATAACTTTAAGGTATTAATCCCTCTTTTAGGGCTGTTTCTAATGGAGAGTACTATTTGCTCCAAAGAAACATAGGAATCACTGCTAACAAAGAAGGCACAAAACCAACTAAATGTGTATCAATGTTTCATTGGCCTGTGACTGTTTCTTTAGCCTTCCTACCTATTGTTAGGTCATGCCCTATTCTCAAGTATCAAAGACATGAGAAACCAAATTTTTAGATTTTTTTATTATATATTTAAAATATGTGAATAAATAGATCATACATTATGTTTCTAGGAAAAAGAAGTCAAGAGAAGAGGGAAAAAAAGAGAAAACAAAAGAATTTTGGTATGTCAAAATTTCAAATCAATACAGTTACTATCAACAAGAAAAACAGAAAACTTTTTTTTCATCCTCTATGTCAATAGTTATATATGATCATTAGAGTGTATCAACACTTACACTAAAAACTGTATAGTCTTTGTGGTATCAGCATGATCCTTAAAAGAGTTATCTGTTAAAAGTCAACTGGAACATACACGATAGTTCAAAAAGTTTTCATTTGTAGAAGAACAAAAGCAGAGTCTTTATAAAATCCCTCAGAATGTGCCAACACAGGAATAAAAACTTTTTAGATATAATTTGATCCTTATAATTATGTATTATAAAAAGATGATCTCAACAATAGGTTGATTAAAATAAAGTGTGCTAAAAATAAACTTTAGCCCTGGCTGGTGTAGCTCAGTGAATTGAGTACCAGCCTGTGAACCAAAGGGTCATTGGTTCGATTCCCAGTCAGGGGGGCACATGCCTGGGTTGCAGGCCAGGACCCCAGTCAGGGGTCTGCGAGAGGTAACCACACACTGATGTTTCCCTCCCTTTCTTCCTCCGTCCCTTCCCCTCCGTCTAAAAGTAAGTAAATAAAATCTTAAAAAAAAAAAAAAACCTTCAGCAAAACTAAGACAACCAGAAAAATTAATTTGCATATTTTTGTTAAATCTTCAATAGAAAGAGAAAGAGAAACATTGCTTTGTTGTTCACCCACTTATGCACTCATTGACTCCTTTATGTGCTCTGACTAGGGACTGAACCCACAAACTTGGCATCCAAACGACATTCCGAACAAATGGGCTGCATGGCCAGGGCTATGAAATAATTTTGAATGCTCTTCATACAGAGCGCCTCTTTCAAAATGTTTTTTAAAAAACAGATTCACATATAACATGCTGTGATATGTCTTACCTTAAACCAGAAAACTCAGAATCTTTTAATAATAAATTTTTCTATGAATACTATATAATATCTAATATATAAAATCACAAAAGTCAACATTTTAAAAACTCATTTTCTACTTAGTTTTAAAAATTGCAATTTGACTCCTCTTTATAACACAATATACCTGAACTAAAATATATCCTGTTATTCTAGTAAGGAAAGAGCTAATATTCCCTATGCCGTATTTGAAATATAAAATGTTAACATAGATGTCATTTATCCAAACACTTTAAAAGCATTTTTTAAAACCTTTCTAACTTGGAGACTGTTCAAAGAATACTTCAACACCAAAATTCTCCAAGCATATTACTAAATATTGTCATTTAGTTTCAATTAGAGCGGCAGCATACACTTCTAATAGAAAGGAGAATATGACAGTGTATTTGTGCCGAATGCATGCTGTGAGAGTTCATGGTTCTACTTTATGATGAAAAATCATCATTAATGAATATTTGAAAAACATAATTGTATACAGAATACGGGAATTATTCAGTGTTTGAAAAAAAAGGACTGTTACTTTTGGTGGATCACTTATGAGTCTAGCTTTTTACTCAAAGAAATGGAACAATCAATCTACATGTTGAATGATAAAGCCTTTTCTTCTACAAGCCTTTATTTTTCAAGGAAAAATACAGGAAGCAAAAAATCAATATATAGAGTAGTTTAGCCATGGAAAGGGCTTTCTTAAAGAGAAACCTCAGTCAAGGTTGAAAGAGCAATTAATGCAGGCTCAAAAATCCGGGCCATTCTGATAGAGTTCGGTTAACATGTGGCAGAAGTAATCATCCACTTGTGAAAATGATTTTCGGTTCATTCTCAAACACCTTTCAGACACTCATGATCCCATTTAACTGACAACAATACAGGCTATCTGTGGGCACCATTGCATTTGATGTGAAAACCAATAGGGACCAAATGCCCTCAGGCACTTTCAGTCTTCTCTGCTGCTTGTATAAAGGGACTCTTCCTTTCACTACATTCTTTCTTTTATTTAACCCCATAAGATTAAGGCTTTTTTTTTTTTTTTTTGGTTTTGTTTTCAGCTAAGGATGAGAAAAAGAAACTGATTCAAGACAACAGTGTGACCTGAGCATTAGGAAACTTAGAAGTAAATACTTTCCAGTTGGCTTTTTATACTTCCTGGATTCTTGTGGGAAAGAATACAGAGGCAGGGAGGCAAGGACGGGAACATCGCCGAGCAAAATTATGTAACATTTGAGAGACTATACAAATGAAGAAGATTCAGAAATTCCTATTGTAGGGCAAGAAATTAAAATGTCTGTGCTATATAAACAGATTTATAAAAGCAAACCAGTAAAATATAGAGTTCTTCACTCATTTTCTGAGTCATGTTTTGTAGAATAGATAATATAAAAACTGTCATTCGCCTTTTCCTAAATCCCATCTTCTGCTAGTTTAATCTAAGTTAAGTATCAGCTCAGGTGAGCACTATCAGATTAATTTAACAGTCTAAGGTATAAAAGCCATCCTTTAAAAATTGTCTTGCCACTGTATAATCTAGAATATGAACAGAGGCAAACCGCAAGCTAAGGCCATAAAACCCCATTCCCCCCAGAGAAGGCACAGAGAACTATGTGGTCTTTCTTAAAGGCAGTGTTCTAAAACCAGGGCAATGCACTGTCACCTAGAAGCAAAATGGAACTGGGGAAACCATATAAGTAGTTCTATGAAAAGTAGTTATAATACATAGTTAAATGTAAGCCAAACAATCCAACTAAATCAAACTCTACAGAGAACTCTCTTATTAAAACAACAGATTTTTCTACATTTAGCTTTGATAACTGATCAGTCTTCTTTTATATCTTAATTAGCAGGAAAAGTGTCTAAAGACATATTTTGTAACGGTTCGTGATCTCACCAATGCTCATATTTACAAAGTTATGCAACTATGTAGGACCTTTTTCTAATACACTCTACCACAGAGGTCATATTTTGTAAAGCATGGTTTCATGTTTTTCCTCAGTTTAAATGTTCTTCAAAATATGGTAATACTTCTTTTGAATCTGCAGAAGCTTGGCTGCCTTGTTAAAAGTTCAAAAATTTAGTGGACTTTGCAAGCTGATTATAAAATATCTTAAAAGAGGATAAAAGGGAAAGATTTTCCTAAGAATTTGTTAAGCAACCTAGTCCAACCAGGAAAACCTGCAGAGTCCAGTCTATGTCCACCCCTCAGGAGGAGGGTAGAGGTCATGAAGACCTGAATCTCTGGGGCTCAGGCTGTTACACTTTTCAAAGGGAAGGACACTCCACTCAGCTCTGCAAAACAAGCTCCAGGGCCCCTAAAGATTTGAAATGAAATAATTCATTGAGGCAATCCTAGATATTTTTGTAAGATACTCTCTGTTAAGATTTCCTCTCCCTGAAAATGTAAATGGTTTGGTAAAAATGAAACAAAAGTTTCAGCAAGAGCTTTTATATATGTATCCAAGTACATCTTACTATTGAAAATTATTTCCTTTTGAGGCACAATATTCCCAACCGAAAGGAAATGATCAAACATTGTTAAACATCATATAAAATACAGGTAACCTTGAGTTGATACAAATTAGAAGGCCTCAGTTTCTTCTATTAACGGAGATACTGTTCTACCACTTTTGTATTTACGATAAGTAAAATTTAATATAAAAAGTAAAATATGTACAAAAACGCCCATTTTATGCAGCTCATACATGCTAAAAGGAAAATCACTGAGAAGATATTTGGGATTCAATGTTTTTCAGTGTGTGTGTCTTGGAATACCTGGATACAAAGACACATCAGGCTGTAAAATACTGGGTTTGGTGGGCAAATATGAGAAATACTGAGTTAAACAAAGCTAAAGTCTAAATGTGAGGACTTGTAAGAGGCTGTAACAGACTTGGATGATGAGATGCTGAGGAGTAGGGAGGGGTGGGGGAGAAGAGAGTATGTAGCGTCTCCAAAATCATAGAATCTTTTTCACAGATCTTGTAGGTACAATATCATCCAACATACACTTCAGGAAATTAGCAGAATTAGATTATTACTAATGAGTCTTCAAGCAATAAAATTATATATCCGAGTTTTTAAATTCTTTTAGAAATTAACTAATACCCTAATCATAATTAAAATACCATCTTCCTTCTAGCTTCATCTTACTAGGAATCTATAAAGATTTATGTTTGAATCATAATCTTCATGGATAATATTTGATTCCAGAAAGGTTTCTTGTTCTCCTCTGGTCTTAGTTTTAACAGGAACACTTTTGGAAGGCACTGAAATTTAGACAACAGACTGGTAAAACTTCCTTTAAAGTGACTATTTCATGTGAGTTATTTACAAAAGAATCAGAATTCCTCCTGATGCCAGTATGTTTCACAGATTCCCTTCCCTAACAGCCTTCTACCTGACCTTTGTCACTTGTACTTCTAATTTTATACTTTGTATCAATCTTACCTGTCTCAAGAATTGTGGAGATCTGGTTGAAAATTCGAGGGACTGAGCAGTGAGATCCCCTTGCTGCCATTGCAGCTCTGACCTTGCACCTGGCCTCTGTGTCCTACTTAGCCCCTGCCCTGTTCCCTTGGACTTAAGTGGCTGTTTTAACAAGCTGCCCAATACCCCAGCTGAAGACCCAGCTTTGCTCTTGTTCTTGCTAATCTTTCTCTGATACTCTGTTCTCCAATTCTGGACATGTTAGTTGGTCGTAGACACTTCTTTGATTGTTCACGTGTGTACACACTGCCTGTGCTGAGACCCTTTGATGCCTTCCTTGGCTTACTTTTACACCAAGTACGCCTGTGCACAAATACTCAGTTCTGGCGGCTCCTCTAATTGTTGGAGTGTTGTGTGTCATACTCTATCAGTCCCACACATCTTACAATTTCATCCTTTTCCAACAGGTTAAATTTAGTTCTTGAATCACACATTTCCAATTTCTTCCTATCCCTCATTTCAACTAGCACTTTCTCAGAGAAGCCCTCCCTGATATCCCCAATATGGTCCAATGTCATTACCTGTATCAGGAGATTTCTTCCAGGGCCCTGTCTGGCCTATGGTGTGGCATGTTGGACTGATGTCTAATTCTACAAGGCTGAAAGCTCTGTGAGGGCAAGGGCCACTCCAGGTGACTCACCACTCTATTCCGACACCATCCTTCATAGAGCAGATATCCCACAGTTTTTGGAATAACTAAATGGATGTTTCTAGTTTTGTCATTAGGAACAGTTACAATAAAAACATAATGAAGAAAGTAAACTCTAGCACAAATGTATATACTGGACATCAAAGTAAAAGAGAAAGATTTGTATAGACTTCGGATTTTTCACAGAGTTGGTATTTTTATATTTATTTCATCAAGAGTATTCAAATAGTTTTAGCAGCAGAATGCTACCCTAACATTGAACTTAATATGGAGGAAGATTTAACAGAATAAAGGAACCGTGAAGTGGCTGCTATGAAAGAAGGAACAGGGAGATGTCCAGGAGTCCGTTCTGCCTACTATCCAGTATCTGGGAAAGGGGACTAGCAGATTTTAGGTATGACCCTTTGACCCGCTGCTCAAAAAAGCCCCAAGGTCACAGTATCACAAGGGCCTTTTAAGTCAAAATGATATAGAATATATTCTATGTCTAAAGATCTCAAAATGCCACTGATACTGTAATTCCCACCAGTTTTCTTCTCTTAAGTTTCTGACACGTAAACATTGTTGGAATCTCGAAGGAGGCCCAATGCTTTAGTACCTCTTTTCTTTGTCTGAATTCTGAACAAACAGGCTGAAGACAAAAGAGTTAACGTGAGGCTAAAACATCACCTGATAAAGATAATATGAAAAATATTTATTTCTGTAAGCAGCAGGTTCCTTTATGAGGCTCAGTACTATTATCAGATGTGCCTTCCCCACTCCAGTCACAGACTGCGCCCGACAGGCTGGGCCTGTCCAGTGGAGGCCCTGCTGTGGGCGGTGTGCATGCAGATGCAGGGGGCAGGTACTCCCCATGGAGAACTCCCCTTCAAAGGACAAACACAGGGGAGAGGGCCAATCTGTGCATGACCAGTCCCTGCTCTCAAGCTAATCAATTAGATAAGTTTTTTTAAAGGGGGCAGGGATGGAGAGAAGCCAGGGATATTACTGTCATGGATGCCCCTTCTCATGGAAGCGAGTGCTAGGGGTGGAGAATAAGTGCTTTTCCAAAACAGAAGTAAAAGAGTAAAAACAATCTGGTGTGTGGGGGAGGTAGGTAAGGAAGGAGGGGGAGAACAAAGAAACACAGGAAACAAGAACACAAATGAACAATTCTCTTGAGTCCCTTTAACTGCTTTGTGCCCATGTGACTTTCGCTTTTTTCACCTGCAAAATAGAAGAGCAAGATTTGCCCTGACTACAATAGAGTCTGTCATTACAAAAATCTAGCCAAATGCTGTATGCAGAAGAGCCTTTGAAACTGTAAAGCACAATGTACATCAAACCATCATCATCATCATCATCGTGTTAGCAGTGTAATATTCCAAAAAAATTTTCAATCTAACATTTTGAGAACTCTTTGGAAATCTAGGGGAGAGCGGTAATAAAATTTTTCAACATTGTCCAATTGGAAAAAGAAATCTTTCAAAATGTGAGGTAAAAATTTAAGTATACCATTTTCTAAAATAAAATAAAACTATGATATCACATAAGTTATAACAATAAAGCAAATAGTTCTCCAACAGATAAAAGTAGTATTTCTGTAGATATACACATTATGTTTCCTAGTTACTGAATTCCCTAGGATCTTAAGAAATTGCTATTTATCAATTGACCAAAAATTCCAGACAACTACAGGAAAGTGTCCTCTGATGTTCAGTTTCTCTTTCATGTGCATGTATTTATTTGAAAGAGAATGAATAACAAAATATAGGTAATATCAGTAAGAGGACCATGTACAATCAGGTTTGAATTCACTGGGTTAGACTTATAAAATATTTTTCTTTCATCTCTAACTTAAAGCTTAAGAATTCCATTTACTTATTTACTCACCTACTAAAGGATATACACAATGCTTCTGCCCATAAATGCACAAGACAATGAAAATGAAACCAAGGTAGTCAACAGAAAACCTTTGTCATTTACAAAACATATTTGGAACTTCATGTCTCAGGTGTTTTTGTTAAAATTGACCTCAATGGTATCTTTGATTATTCATACACTACTAAACAGTAAGGTTTTTCTGCATTACTTTAACAAAATGACAAGTTTGATATGTCCAAAATGAACTACTACTTCACCTTCTTTTAACCTCTTCTTCTTGCATTTCTTTCAAGAGAAAATGTCTTGAAAATTACTTACTACTACTTAAATAGCCACCTTTATTACTGAGTTCTCTAGTTAGGAGACAAAAATATTTTTTATTTTCAGGGAATGCTTGCGCCATCTACTGGAGAAATATATTACCACTTTTGTCAAGAACTGTAACACCACTTTCCAAGATAATTGTGAGGTACTTCCCTCTAAAATACAACTTTGAAACAAAATCAAAGGCCCTTTTCTTCCTAGCATTTTAAGGCAAGTGTTAGTACATGAAATCAGCATCTTTTCCCCAGTATAACATGAATATACATTAGTTCAAAGAATTCAGCATTCCCATCTTAATGGAATAATTTGACAGAGTTATACATCCACAGGCAAAAGTAATGTGAAAGAAACAGACGGAAGAAAGGAGACAAGTAACCCTTCTGTACCTAGTTTCAAAACAAGTACAAGCACAGGTGTTCTCTCATTTAACCATGCAGCTAGGGATAAATATTAGAATTCTGTTATGTGAATTTGCAGAATAGCAAAATTACTTCATAGAAAAGAACTAAAGCTAGTCTGAAGGTATCTCTGAATTTTTCCTTTTTAAAAAATAAATTGAAAGAAGTCACTGTTTATGAACTGATCAGATTTCAGAAATAACTGTGGTAGATGCCTCAGTCCATCCTTCTAGTAAGCCTGTCGATCTGGTCTTTCCTGTTGCTGGCATTTCCACCTTCCACAACATGGGTCATCATTTTCTTTACTGCACCTCACGGAAAAGGACCACAGGCAGTTGGTCTGCTTCTCTGAAGCATTTTCTAACAGTACAGATCTCATGAATCATATCCTCCATGCAGATGCTGCCAAATTTACCAAGAGATTGAGCAGTCAATGTGTTATCTGTTACTGCAATTCACTTTTCGCTGATTTTACCATAAACACTCTTGTAGATCAACCCATTTACTGACGTCAGGTTTTGGCACTCCCATGCCGAACGTATGGTTCCATAATCCTCAGTGAGTTAACTGAAGCCCTGTTGAGCTTAACACAGGTGCCACTGAAGGTCTGGCAAAGGTGTAGAAGCTGCAGCACCTTTTGGACCTTTGGACTCGTACCACTGATACCTCTGGTCCTGATGAAATGCCGATTTGGGTTCTGCAGGTACATAAAAGTCCAGCTTTTCTTGCCATCCTAGCCATTCGGCTCTCAGTTCTACACATCGCCTATATTCCTTGTGGCAG
Organism: Tonatia bakeri; assembly: GCA_004024845.1. Lineage (NCBI taxonomy): Eukaryota > Metazoa > Chordata > Mammalia > Chiroptera > Phyllostomidae > Tonatia > Tonatia bakeri. The sequence continues at coordinate 69,325 of PVIA01002167.1, forward strand.
TGCTTAGCTTTTTCACAGATAAGACTCAGCTCTGCCTTTCGAAGCAGCTGCTGGGCAAACTCCTTTCTCAGGTGCTTGACCTTCAGTTCTGCTAATTCTTCTGCTTTTTCTTAGGGGTTTCTGGCTTAGCGGGAACTGTCTTCTCTTCTGTGTCCTCCACGGTTCCCACCAGAGAAGCGGTCTGAATTTTTCTTAGTAAACAACCACAATAATAAGATGGTGTGTAAAAAATATAAGTGCAAAGAAAATAACCTTTATAGTTCTTTCCAATTCATTTTATGAAAGCACCACCTAAATAACAGAACTAAAGAGAAATTTGAAATGTGTTGATTTTCAATTAAAAAGGAGTGTTATTTTTTCCCAGGAAAAAAACTTGGGAATCTTGCTTAAAGGTCCATATCATAATTACATCCTTAAATGTGGCATTTTATTCCATTTTTGGCACACATATATCTGCTTTTCAATGGGATGTATGAATTATTAGAAAGTTATAAGTCATACTGTAACTGATTAGAATATAAATAAATTTCAATTTATCACAGGGCAGTCTCCCAGTTCGTCTGCTCTACAATTAGAGGAAACAGACAAGAAAAACTTACTCCACAGACTGTAAGACTTATCATGGAGTCAGCTCTCCAGTGCTGTTTCTTTCACAGTTACTCTGTGCAGTGTAGACCAGAAGACAGGCTAGCCTCTCATGTAAGGCAGGAAAGTGACGACAAGTGAAGACAGTATCACAGGAGTGCTGGTGAGTCAGAGTTTCTCAGACAGATGATCATAAATAAATGATCCTTAGTCATTAGATAAAATTAAAATATATTTGTGAACTCTAAAAAGCAATACAGAATTATATTAAATATTAAGAAAATTTTCAATAACAAAGTTTAAAATTGAAAAAGATTTCCATTGAGGCTTAATTTGCTAGCATTCAAGTTAACCTTTGAATTCAATCTAATGGTAAAAAAATAAAAGTAACCTGACTGTAATATTAGAATATATCCTATCATAGCACACATTCTATATTGATATTCTTCAGATAACTATTCCGAATGCATTTTATCATCATTTTCCTTATAACAGGTTACATTTTTTAAGATTTACTGAATTCCAGGCATTGTATTTTGTACTTCACATATATTATGAAATTGATAAAACAATCCTGTAATGTAGGAATAGGTATTGCTATAAAAGAAAATAAACACAGTTTTTAATTTCCGATACTTTTAAGACTACCAAAAATATTCACTGAATATTTATACTCTGACTTTGAACCAGATTCACTTCACAATTACAGTTAATTGTGAAGGAACGGCCCCCAGCTATTACACACATAAAACACTCCTCGCCTTCATGCAAGATCTTACCTCATGTATGGAGAAGATGGTCTTGATCTCAGAACAATCAGACCAAGGCCACTCCTTGCACACTGAAAGAGATGCATCCTTGACTAGTTGCTGGTTTGATAGTCAAGGAAAAAGTGGTTATTATACAGGAGGCCATTCCCTGGTGGTGGCTGTTACAGTTAGAGTTTTCATTGGGAAAAAAGACTAAGAGCCAAATAGTAGGACACCCCCCTCACGAGGTGCCACCAAGTCAGGTCAGCCTTCCCAGTAGAGCCCAGCAGACAGTGGGGAAGCAGGTCAGAATCCACCAGAGTGATGGCAAACTTCACTGGTACTTTCTTATATTATTCTCTGTGATGACTTTATTTGTTCTCCCTCAGCACAAAGGCACTCAGAAGTTCTAACTACTTTAACTGATCGAAGGCAAACAAGGAAGGAATGTCTAAATGGAAGAAGAAGAAACTGAGGGGGAGGCAGGGTATATGTGAGTCCTGGAACAGCAGGAAGGAAGGGCGTGAGGGAATACCTCTAGGGAGGAAAACCCCTATCGCATAATATTGTCCTTCCTAACTGATACATTAGAGGCTTAGGGTTCTTTTACGGGTAGCAGTCTTCTCTTCCAGCAGTTCTCACTAACTCTGAGGAACAAAGGAACAAAATGAACTACTTATTAAAAAGGCAATTAGCATAGTCTCTATATGAATATAGCACTTAAAGAATTCTAAAACTCATTTCAGCTTTTCCTAACTGTAAACAAAGGTAATGATTAGTTTCTTAATTGCATCAAAGGATTGTCCTGAGGATCAAATAACTCAATAAATACAACAGCTCTTTTAATAAATGTAAAGATACTATAAAGATGTAAAGAAATACTGTTTGTTAGCAGTACTATGTTGAAATCTAGGCTGTGTCTTGACATCATCACAAGGAATTATAATTGAGAAGTTCCATTACTTGGTTTATATATACAATAGAAAACAAATGACTTATCTGAAATTTTCACTTCATTAAAAATTTGGCGGGGGGAAGGTGGCTGAAAGTCACTGTTAAAAAAAAAAAAAAAAAGTTCAGCCCTGGCTGGTATGCTCAGTGGACTGGGCGCAGGTTGTGAACTAAAGGGTCGCTAGGTCAATTCCCAGTCCAGGCACGTGCCTGGGTTGCAGGCCAGGTCCCCAGTGGGGGGCCACATGAGAGGCAACCACAAATTGCTGTTTCTCTCCCTCTCTTTCTCCCTCCCTTCCCCTTTCTCTAAAAATAAATAAATAAAATCTTTAAAATAATTTTTTAGAAAATGTTCAGTTTAGTTCTTCAGTTTCATTTATTGTTAATGCAGGGGAGGAACCTTTCCTAAGAAACATTTTCACAGCATTTCAAGCACATTTGATAATTTTTAACCTAATAATTTTTCAATAGTTAGAAATTTTAGTATGCAGAAAAAAGTTTGTCAAAATCCACTTACTCTAATGCAGTGGTCCTCCAATGTCAGCATGCACTGAAATCTTAGAGAGCCTGTGAAAATACATATCGCTAAGCCCCACTCCCTGAGTTTCTGATTTAGATCAGGCCTGAGAACCTGCATTTCTAACAAGTTCTCGGGTGATGCTGGTGCTTGAGACCACATGCTCACTGCTGGTTGGTCTATGCCTAGTCTCACACAAGCAACACTCTCAGCTATTTATATCAAAAGAGGTGTTTCACCTAAAAGCGTATAGTCAGTCAGGGTTCCTCAAAGTAATACAATTTTTCTAGCTGAAGTAACCCCAAAACCCCACATTTTTCTCTTTTTTTTTCCCATACAGGGGTGAGAAAAAGTAGATTTACAGTTGTTTGTATGGAAACAATACAAATAAATAATAGTTAATAAATGAATAATAATACAAGAATAAATTGTTTTGCATGCTAACAACTGTACACCTACTTTTGCCCACCCCTGTATTTGATCATAGTGCCCCCAAGTGGATGGAAATATTACTGACAAGAAAGGAAACGGGAACAATTCTGGTTGGGATGGAGTTATTGTACATTTACCATTGTATTTGCCAGAATGCTCAACGTGGATGCACTCAGTTCAGGTTAACTGAATAAATTCCAGAAAGGCCTACCACTCTTACTCTCAGTGCTTTATTTACAAACACTAATGTTGGGTCAAGCAATCCAAAATCTCCTCTAGCTCTTAAATCGTATGCTGGTATGAAGTAATCCTATTTTTGGAATACAGCAGAATATAAGGAAACAACTAACAGGGAAACCAGTGCTATTCTAGGCTCTCCATTCTCACTACCACAAAGTTCCTCAAAGTTGTGACAGCACTGCAACAATAATTCACTTGGATGTTAGAAAGAAAATGACTCGTGGTTAATGCATAAAATACAAGGTGGTAAATTGTGTTCTGGCTAAAACTTGCCTCCCCAGTGCCAGATTATTGGTGGTCATCTATTTGTGCCATATCCTAGAGGGCAAAATAAATTTTTTTCCTAGGTGTAATCAATGATAGCTTTACACTACACTCCTCAGAGACTTGCTTGTTTTGTGGTACTGTAATTCATTTAAAAACTCATCGGCTGCATATAGTTTTTACTTTGATGGAGATATATGCAATCAATACACTGAGAGGCTTTAGTTGATGCTACGAAAGAATACTGTTGATACATAAAAATTATTTAACATAAAACACTGGTAAAGAGGCTTGGAACTTAAAGGTTTGATACCCACAAAATCTTTTCCTCTATTATTATTTTTGATTGTTCAACTACATTTGTCTCCACTGCCCCCTCTCTACTCTCCCCCACCCTGACCACACCCACCTCCAACATTCACTCCTCTCTCCCACCCTCACTGTCTTCGTCCAGGCGTCCTTTACACTGGTTCCTTGACGACCCCTTCCCTTTCCTTTCTCGGTTGACCCCCTCCCACTCCCTTCTGGTTACTGTCAGTTTGTTCTTAATTTCAATGTCTCTGGTTCTGTTTTGCCTGCTTGCTTGTTTTGTTGATTACGTTTCTCTTGCAGGTGAGATCACATGGTATTTGTCTTTCACTGCCAGGCTTACTTCACCTAGCATAATGCTCTCTTTAATTTTCTTACACACATGTATGAATCTTTTGGCCTATCACCCTTCCCCTCCAACTACTAGCATTTACATTCATACACCTTCACTTTTCACCATTCTCTTAATTTCAGAAAAGGCCCTTCTATATTAAATGTACACCCGAGGTCTCAAATTTTTTAATCGCTCTAGCCAACAGTCTTGTTTGGTACAACAGAAGGAAAGAAATTCGCAGGACAGGAACACGTGATTTGGTGGCACCATACAGCAGCAGTGGTAAATGCTGGAGGGGCTAATGAACACATTTACCGCTTTGCCTCTTCCTGAGCTTCCTTCAGCACACAGAAAGTGCTCAGAGAAGTCTCATGTTATTTCATGCCAATTAACAAATTGCTAACATGTCATGTTAATAAAAAAAGCAATTGACCTAAGTAGAAGGGCTAATTAAATGGAGTAAGATAATTAAACGATTCTCAATATGTAATCAAAAATTATGGCTGGAAGTGTTTCACAATGTTGTCGTTTTGTTTTCGAGTACCTGCCTATCTGAAAAATTCTAATCAGTGTATCCATATGCACAAAAGACAGATCCAGTGCAGATGTTAATTTGTTGCATGATAAAAATCAGGTGTTCAATTACAAATAATGGAGTGTATGAGAGAAAGTCCAAGATTTCCATTTAGCTGAACACAGGCATTGCAACTGGCAAATGATGCACAGCATTCACATTGGAATTAGCTACTAACATGCACCCGGGGCACCTCACATTCAACTCCTTTATTATCCTCATTACATAACATTCACATCTCCACCCTCTCTGTCCCCTAATTTGCCACTGATTTAGGAGTTTGAATATTTGTGATCTAAATTCAATTTATTGTACCTGAATTCTTTTAAAAGAATGATTTTGATTTTTATCTAAACTCTAGAGCACTTTAACATGAGAAATTTTGTTTCCTAATTTTACATTTAAACAATAAAAATCACTTGCTTTTGTACAGAGGTAAATTCCTTGAATTAGGAATATTTTACATTTTTAACATGTCAAGACTATTTCAACAAAGCCTTCCCAACATAGTGTCTAAATGTTATTTTAGCAAAATAACTACATAGACGAGATCTAGAATACTTACTCAGATAAAAGACAAATTTGCTTTTTATATAAATTACTGCAAAGACACAGGCTTAAAATGAACTTAGGAATTAAGATAGTTACTATGCCAAACCTATAGTCTGATGCAATTCTGAGAGGATGGATAAATATCAAACTGATGGTGCATTATATGTCCCATATCAAGACCCAAATATTTAGAGGTTACAAATTAGTTATTCAATAACTAATAGGACCACACCTCCCAAACCTCAATGTCAGATAACTACAGAGGAGACAATAAAATCATTTTATCAGATGGCAGAATAATAGCAGTGTACATTTATGGGACTTCATTTAAAAAAAAATGTTCAAAAAGAAATAAATAATTCTTTTCACTCTTATATCAGTGAAATGCATTCCAAACATGTAGCTATGGTCCCTTACGTATTAAAAAAATAATAAATGCTATTTCTGAGTACGTGGTAACTAGCAAAGCCTCAAAAATTATTTGAATGTAGAAATAGAAAGGGATAATTTCTATAAGCCAAGAGATGCAAAAATGGTGTGGCCTTATAGGTCAAGTCAGGCCTGCAGATGTGCTTTGATAGCATAGAATTAAAATATATACAAATATTACGAATTTCTTTTCATGTTCTCTTGATCCTCATAATACTGACTATTCCACTCTTACCGACTTTATAGTTAATCACTTCACACATTTGGCTTGTCTTGTCTTTGGCAGCATTTGAGGTTTGTGAGCTCATATTGTGATCATTTGCGTAAAGCATTGTGATTATCATCAGGCAGTGTTGCCTAGTGGTTTAGGGACAAGTTCTGGAATCAGACAAACTGAGGTTTAAATCATGGTCACTTACTGGTTGTATGACTAGTCCAATTCCTTAACCTCTTTATGCTTTGGCAATCTCTTGGTAAATGGATATAAAAGTTATATCAACTATATCACAAATAATATATTATATATCATAAGTTACATATCACAGTTATGAGAACTAATGAAGGTTAAACATATTTAAAGTAGCTAAGTACTTTAAAGCAATCACTCTGCTTTATTTGGATGTCATAGCTGTAAGAAATCATACACTCCATCAGCTTGCTAATTAGCAGTGTAATAGATGAGTACTCCACAAGGGTGACAGCATACCAGATAATGGACACATATCCTACTTTAAAAATTGACTGCTGCTGTTCAGAAATCTTTCCAGTATGTTCACCTGACTTCTACAGAAAGGGCACAACTATTAAAGTTATCCTGTTTACATTGGCCACAGATTCCTTTAAGAACTAAGGAATCTCACTGAACCAAATATATGCAAATTATGAGAACACTTACATATATTTGAAACTTCCACAAGAATTCCAGGGCAAGTAGGTTTTGTTTTAAGGCTAATGGTAAAACTGTAGGTTGATGGGATGCGGTATGGAGTCAAACATCACCAGAAGTGACTCATGCATTTTGGGGCCTCTTGGAACTTTTCAAAAAATTCCACTATAACTCTTACTTTTCTGATCATACTTGAGGATAAGAGAGGATGACAAATATTAGAAGAAGCCCTAAACTAAAGCTCAATATTGGGGAGAGGAAGAACATCTGTAACAGGACAAGGTGTCTTCATAGAAATCAGCTTTGTAACTGGGTTTCTCCAAATCCAAATTTTATCATAATATAATCTCCATAGAATAGGGCAGAAGACACAAGATAATGTTAGACAGAGTATACCCTTTTTCATGTATGAATAATCAAGAGTTATAGATTACAGTTACAGAATAGTAAACAAAGTGTACTCAACAAATGGAGGTATTTATGGTTATTTGTTTATAGTCAATTAGATAGCTATCCTTTGTAAAACAGTGTACTAGGAATTCAATGAGGAATTGAAGATGAAGTAGACAAAGATCATGGCCACAGGATCCTTATAAGTAGGGCAGCTAAGGCATTTTCATACATAATTAAAATATGCTGTAGAAAGCTTTATGGGATGCAAGAATGAAAACTATAATTCTTCCATCAATTGAGCATGTTGAAAAATCCAAGTTACTTCCTACTTTAAATAGAAATCATATCTATGAAGATCAGTAAGATGAAAAAGTACCCAAATCCACTGTATTTTTAAACTGGAAGCTTACTAGGGGAGAAGAAAATCAACACAATCAGGGGAGATCATTTTCTGATGAAGGTCAGAAATGGTAGAGAAAAATTTCTACACAGACAGACCTTACGGCAAACAATCTTTTTATACGAATGGGGTGGCAGGAAAAGAAAAGGGGATTTGGAGGGCATTTTTAGTAACAGTAAGCACAGCACTTTAAGATTCAGAAAACCTCAACTATTAGATCAGAAATGTGGGAGATGTGCGGATGAAGATTAAGGGGAGGGAGGCCCACACAAGTCTCCCAAGTTATTACTTGGTCAGACTTGGTTGCCATGCTTAGACCAAAGAATTCACTGATGGGAGTAATGAAAGTGAAAATACATGAGGCCAGTATGAGAAGCTGAATATCTAAGCCTTTCATGAAGCATATATTCAACTATCTATTATCTATCTACCTATCTCTCTCTCTCTACACACACACATTTCACCTAGGAAGTTTACAAAAGTATCTGTGAATGGTAATAAAAGCAAAGAACAAAAACTAAACATGGTGCTTCTGAGAATACAGAAGTGCTCTGGAGTTTAGATAAAAATCAAAATCATTCTTTTAAAAGAATTCAGGTACAATAAATTGAATTTAGATCACACATATTCAAACTCCTAAATTGGTGGCAAATTAGGGGACAGAGAGGGTGGAGATGTGAATGTTACGTAATGAGGATAATAAAGGAGTTGGATGTGAGGTGCCCCGGGTGCATGTTAGTAGCTAATTCCAATGTGAATGCTGTGCATCATTTGCCAGTTGCAATGCCTGTGTTCAGCAAAATGGAAATCTTGGACACACATACAGAGGAAAAATTCTGAAAGATTATGAAGTGTAATAAATGGCAAAGAAGAATCATATTCATGCCACTACAGGAGGAAATTAAAGGTAAAACTGGGTGAAAAAATTAACCAAGGATCAATATAAATAGAAAAGAAAGCTACTTTGATATGAAAAAGAGTCTCCTGAAGAAATGGGGAGGTGGAGGGGAACCTTAACTTGAGTAATACAGTAAAATAAATAAAAATCAATTCAAAACCCAAACCCAAAACTACACATTATAAACTGAAAGTTACTGGAATATAAGAAATAGAGAAAAAAATGAGCTGAATTATTCAACTGAAGAAGTTAGAAAAAGCACAGCCTAACAAATCTAGAGAAATAAGAAACAAATATATATTTGGGCAGAAATCAGTGTAACAGAAATAAAAATAAAGAAAATGAACACAACAAAAATTTGATGTTTTAAGATTAGTAAGACAGCCCAACTGGTGTAGACCAGTGGACTGAGTGTTGGTCTGCAAACCAAAAGGTCTCCAGTTCAATTCCCAGTCAGGGCCCGTGCCTGGATTGTGGGCCAGGTCCCCAGTTGGGGGTGTGCGAGAGGCAACCAATTGTTTCTTTTGCACATTGATGTTCCTTTCCCTCTCTTTCTCCCTCGCTTCCCCTCTAACAGTAAATAAAATCTTTAAAAAAGAAGATTAGTAAGATAGACAAACCTCTTCAGGAATAAGAATTAAAACAGAGAAATATATAAACATACATGAAACAAGAAAAAATGTAAGGAAAAAATATAAAAAGGAGATCTATAGAGACATAATAAATGATTTCTAAATATTGAAATATTAACAACTGTAACTAAGATCTGAGAAGTATCAAATATAAAGGAAAATTGATGAAGGATGAACTAGAAAAATTAAACAGGCCCAGAAAGGCTAAAGAATTTGAAATGGCTATCAAAGACCTTCTCTCACTGCCAACTTAATCATCCATTCCAGATAATATTACAAATAAGATTTTTTTTAAAGATTTTACTTTTTTACAACAGTTTAAAGTTCACAGCAAAATTAAGAGGAAGACAGAGCAGTCTCCCTTATCCATGGGGCCGCACATCCCAAGACTCCTGGATGGTGCATTAAACAGTAGATAGTAACAAACCCTATACACACTGTACTACAATTTTTTTCTTATAAATACATACCTATGATAAAGTTTAACTTATAAGTTATGCACAGTAGAGATTAACAATAAAGTAGAAAAACTGTAACAATACACTGTAATAAAAGTTATATGAATGTGTTTTCTCTGCTAACTGATCTAATAACCTGGATGGTTACTAAGTGACTGACAGGTGGGTAGTTTATACAGCATGCATATGCTGGACAAAGGAATGATTTACATCCAGGGCAGGATGGAGCAAGAGGTCAAAAATTTCATGTAATGCTACTCAGAAGGGATGGCAATTTAAAACTTATGATAGCCATGGGGATGTAAAGTACCATATAGGAAATGGGGTAGCTGAAGAACTTACATGCAAGACCACAGACGTGAACAAAGGTAGGGGGATTGCCTGAGGGGTCCTGGGTGGAGGGGCAAAGGGGAAAATCAGGACAACTGTAATAGCATAATCAATAAAATATAATTTAAAATAAAGCTTATGATTGTTTATTTCTGGCACTTTCCATTTAATATTTTTGGAGGTTGTCTTTACAAACCCTGCCCACATACAGGCCAACACTCCCCAGTGACATTCTGCATCAGAGTGGTACATTCGTTACAACTGACAATCTACATGGACGTATCATAATCACCCAAAGTTCAGAGCTGACATTATTGTTCACTCTTGGTATTACACATTAAACATGTATTTGGCCAAATGTATAGTGATACATGCCCGTCATTATCGTATCATACAGAGCTTGTTCACTGCCTTAAGAATCCTCTATGCTCTGCCTATTCACCCCTCCCCTCCGAATGTCATGTAGTTGAAATCAGAGAGCCCACAGCCCTTTAAACAACACTGGTTTCTTTCACTTAGTAATATGCCTGTAAGATTCCTCCATGTCTTTTCAAGGCTTAATAGCTCATTTCTTTTTTTGCACAGAATATTCCATTTTTTAATTCTTTTTTTATTGTTGTTCAAGTACTGTTATCTCCATTTTCCTGCCACCATGTCCCCCTACCCCACCCACCCCCAGAATATTCCATTTTTAAAAATGTATCACAGTTTACTTATCCATTCACCTACTGAAGGCCATCATGGTTGCTTTTAAGTTTTGGCAGTTGTGAATAAAGCTGCTATAAACATCCATGTGCAAGTTTTGTGTGGACATAAGCTTTCAACTTCTTTGGGTAAATATTCAATACCAAGTAGCATGATTGTTGGACCATATAGTAAAAACGTTTAGCTTTGTAAGAAACTGCCAACCTGTCTTCCAAAGTGGCTGTATCATTTTGCATTTCCAACAGTGATGAAAGAGTTCCCATTACTCTATATCCTTGCCAACATTTGTTTTTGTAAGTGTTCCAGATTTTGGGCATTCTGATAGGTAGCTTTAAACAAATTTCCAATGACAAAATTCCTCTTTTACAAGTTGTTAAAGTAAAAGAAAAGGAGAAGGAGGAGGAGAGGGAGGGGAAAGAAGGAAAGGAGAGGGAGGAGGAAGAAGAGGAGGGGTGGAGGAAGAGTGGGAGGAGGAAAAGTGGGAGGAGGGGAAGAGGGGAGGAGGGAGGGGAGAAGAAAGAGAAGGAAAGAAAAAAAAAGCTGCTCAATTGATTTAATGAGATTAATACAACTTTGATACTCAAATTTCAAACTGGGTGAGAACATTAAAAGAAAAAAAATTGCTGGCCAATTTTATCTATAAACGGTAATGAGAAATTTAGCAACAGAGATGACCATATAAATTACAGAAAGAGGGGATCAGCCAGTTTAAATTCATGAAAACTTACTCAAATTCAGCAGATAGATAAACTGAAGAGAATATTTAAATTATTTAATTTTAAATTACTTTAATGATAAAACATGAATGTAAAGATGATTTAACATCAAAAAACCCACCAAGTATAAATGAATATATTGATGGTTTAATGGAAAAAAAATAATACTGGTACCTCAATACATAAAGAGAAAACATTTGATACAATTCAACAATTTTTGCTTTAATAAATAATTTGGTAAAGTTGTATACTAAGAACATAAAGCAAATTATTATGAATAAAATAAGTTTTAGATATTGTGATGGTTAATTTTATGTGTCAAGTTGACTGGGCCACAGGATGTCTAAATAGTTGTCAAACATTTTGGGTGTTTCTGTGAGGATGTTTTTGTATGAAATTAACATTTAAATTGGTAGACTGAGTAAAGTAGCTTGTCTTCCCTAAAGTGGAAGGATCACATCCAGTTAGTTGAAGGCCTGAATAGAACAAAAAGCTGATCTTCCCACAGGTAAGAGAGTATTTTCCTGTCTGACCTCCTTCTAACTGAAACGTCAGCTCTTCCAGGTCGACAGTAGCTTCTGGACTTCATGTTCAAACTGGGACATTGGCTCTACAGATTTTGGATTTGCCAGACTCTAGAGTCATGAGTCAATTCTTTATGATAAATCTCTTAATACATAAACACACATACAAGTGCATGTGTATCCTACTGGTTCTGTTTCTCTGGAGAACACTGAAAAATACAGATTTAGTTCTAAGACTGGGAAAAGGCAACTATGCCTGCTGTTACTTCCAAATAACTCAGCACTAGAGGCCCTGCACCACTGTATAAGTCAAGAAAAATAAAAAGAGTGAAAACAGTAAATTAAGAAAACTGTTATTTGCTGAAGAAACTATTATTTAAAGGAGACATAATCTCCTACAGAGAAAAATATAACAATAAGCTGTTACAATAAGACAACTGATCAACTCAGCTTACTACAATCAGTACTGTGCTTCTACTGCAAAAACAGAGGGTGAAGAATAAAACTGTTGAAGAATGATCTGTTCTCCCCACAACAGTGTGGGAAAACTAGGTTGTTGAGAAAACAAAGTTGGAGGCTTTCCTTATACTATATTCAAAAGGGAGCTCTAAATAGGTTAAAGACCTAAGAGATAAATCTATAAACCTACAATAAAAGAGCAAAATGAAGGAGATTATTTCTGTGATTTAGGGGTGGAGGACACTTTTTAAAAAACTCCAAAATTACAAATGCACAGGGATGGAATTGATAAATTTGACAATTACTTCTGTTCAACAAGGTTATCAGGCAGACAGTAAATCAAGAGTACATCTACAATAGCTAAAACAAACAAAAGATAATTATCTACATGGTCTTTGTCCCACAGTAGGCAAATGTGGCTATTTAAACTTAAATTAATAAAATTAAATATAATAAAAATTTTGGCCCCTAGTCACAGCCTTACTTCAAGTGCTCAAAAGTCAACTGTGGTTGTCACATTGTGATAAATGCTGAAACAAAACAATGAAAAATATATCAATACTCCAGGAATCTAAAAGAAATTTAGCAGTTTGACCTACTGAACTGTCAAGATGCATATTTCCATCATTGCTATGATATTGGACAGTGCTGATCAGGAGAAGGAACATTTCTAAAACGATGAAAAAAGTTGAAAACAAAAAGGCAAAATTGGCAGAGGAGATAAATATATGAATAACAAAAGAAAATGACTAATTGGACCAAATGCATAGGAGTAGATACTCAAACTTACTAAACAAAGAAAACCTATTGCTTCCCATTCACCAAAAAAACAAAAATTAGAAAGGTCAGTATAGCATTTTGGGGTAAGGATATAAGGAAGTAGGATTGTAAATAAGAACAGATAATCTAGAAAGCTACCTTGGAATATATAATGAAATTGAGTATGAGTATCTCTGATTCTTCATTACATATGGCTGAGAAATTCTTAGGCCTACAAATGGAAATGAATGAGGATAATCATGGGGCCTTATCTATGGTGATAGAGATAGACTGGGGACAATTCAGATGTTTGTCACTGGAGGAAAACACAGGTCAAACGTGATAGATGATATAGAATGTTAGGTAGTATCAAGAAGCAATGACCTAGAAGAATATGTAACAATTCACATAGATCATAAATACTTAATGCTTGATGAAAAAATAAGAAATTGAATATCTTTAGCATAAATATATAAATTTAAAATACATACATATACAAAACACTATATATTTTATAAGAATATGTAACATTCAAGGATACATTGCACATTATAGAATAGATACCTATGCAGGGAAGAGCAAAATAAGGTACAGAATCAGGGAGGAAAGCATTAAAAAGTAAAAAAAGGAGGGACTGCTGATGATGTGCCATTTCAATTTTATATGCCCAAATCCTAGAGGAACAAAACATTGTTTAAACTCCTTCCAAGTATATGTCCTTTTAAATTAATTTATTTTAACCAGGAATTATTAAAACTTAATCTATCATTTTAAAAGTCCACCAAATCACAGCTATGTTTACGAGTTGCCATGCAGTGTTGACAAAACTTGTAATTCACATACTATAATGTAACTACATGGTGACACCATCATTTATTGAAAAAGTGTCCCTGGTTGGTGTGGCTCAGCGGATTCAGTGCTGGACTACGAACTGAAAAGTCACCGGTTGATTCTCAGTCTGGGCGCATGCCTGGGTTGTGGGCCAGGCCCCCAGTTGGGGGCGTGAGAGAGGCGATTGATATATCTCTTGCACATCAATGTTTCTCTCCCTCTCTCCCTCCCTTCCTCTCTCTCTAAAAAAATAAATAATATCTTAAAAATAAAAAAGAAGTAGGTTTTTCCAAAATTGTGATAAACACTAAAACAAAATATTAATACCCAGATACCTGAAAACAACTTAGGAATTCAACTTAGTGTTATAGCAACTTAAAAAATCATACTAAGTTTTAAAATGCTGTGAACTTCACACTTTCAAGTTCAATAATCCAATAAAAAATCAAATTGTTCCAAATTAAAAAAAAAATTTAAAATTTTATGATTGTTAACCTTTGTTAACAATAGATCATTTTAACAAAGTATGCTCTTGAATTTGGAACTAAATTTATATCTCAGCTCTTACACATATTCCAACTAATTATTTCCGAATGAATGTAAATGACACTTTAATTAGTAATGTGTCTCCTGGCAATTAAGATTCTCTTACTTCTCTCAGCAATTAAAATGGCAAGGCATATTATTAAGGTCCCATGATTCTCCATACCTCTTCCTAACAATTAGCATGAAAAACATTACAGGCACGATTGTAGCTATAATCTATTCACTGAATATTTGGTAGCAGGGCACGTGCTTTTTCCTCCTTGCCTAGTAATTTCCTATATCATGTATATTACCTATCACTCACTACTGCAATTTGCACTCTGTATCACAAAGTTCAATTTTTTCATTTTTATAACTTATTATAATCAATTGATTTCATAGAAATCCCAGCTGTAGGGGTAACTTTAATTATAAAATAACTTTTAACCCATGTATTCATGATATGACTTTAATGGGCAGAACATTAAACAAAGAGTGGTAAATTCTAGGAGAAAATATTAGTGCTGCAAATATGAGATCTAAAATTACTATAAATTGAATATATTAATATCACAAAGATATATGCACAAAATTGTTTATACTGCATATGGGGTCAAGAATAAAGGAAGCACTTTTATTTTTAATTTTTAAATATCTATTTTTTAAAAGGGTATAATGAAGTGACTTTAATGTTCTTTTGATGATTTTTCTTATAACTCCAGCTTTTTATAGCATATATAATCACTCTAATAGGAAAACATCTCAGTGTTACATGGAAACATATATATATTCCGTGTAACGGGGATAGGACCACAAGCAGCCGTGTAGTCCCTAGCCATGCAAAAGGGATAGGACACACAGGGCTACAAGCAGCCACAGTGGCTGCATACTCTAAACACTCCAACAAAAACAGTACTGCTATGATATAACACTGTCCTTTAATAGTTTTAACTATGCCTTAAATTATTTCACCAATTATTCCTATCTTTCACAATAAACACACCTAACACTTTCATTCTCTTAGATAGTACTTACTAACTCTAATAGTTAAACCCTTGAGAGGACAATGCATAGTTGTCTACAATGAAGTGCAAACTTTGGAAAGATTAAACAGATCCTGTCAAACATCCATAAATATGTCTTGCTTAAGGTCAAGGAAAAGACTAACCGTATCAGAATTTGTTGTCCTTTGAATAAAAAAGGTACACCATATTTTGCTGCGTATAATGTGCTCCTGTGTAAAATGTGCACCCATGTTTTGTGCACATTGTACACGAGATTATTATGCCCATTATTATACCCATGGTATGCAATCACTATACCCACGTATAATGTGCACTCTTATTTTTCCCTAAAAAATTTCCGCAAAAAAGTGCACATTATTTATGGCAACATACTGTATTTGTGTCCAAAGTAAAAAGAGGTATTGCAGGCAATGATAGCCATATCCATATTATCTACACTATTTGCAAATGTAACATCATTTTTCTGTTTTGTTGCAGCTTCCTTACTCATTTTACACTGTTTTACTCATTTCAAGTCCCTATCACTTTTAAAATTTGAGGTATAAATGACATACAACATTATACAATATTAGTTTCAGGTATATGACAATGATTTGATATCTGTATGTACTGTAAAATGATAACCACAGTAAGTCTAGTTAACATCCATCAACATAGTTACAGAATTTTTTTCCCCTGTGATGAGAACTTTTAAGATCTACTCTTTTTTTTAAACAGTTCTTTTTTTTTTAAGATTTTATTTATTTATTTTTAGAGAGGGAAGGGAGGGAGAAAGAGAGAGAGAAACATCAATGTGCAGTTGCTGGGGGCCGTGGCCTGCAACCCAGGCATATGCCCTGACTGGGAATCGAACCTGCGATGCTTTGGTTTGTAGCCCGCCCGCGCTCAATCCACTGAGCTACGCCAGCCAGGGCAAGATCTACTCTTTTAGCAACTTTCAAATATGCAGTACAGTGTTCCTAACAATAGTCACCATGCTATACATGGCATCCCGTGGCTTATTTTATAACTGGAAGTTTGTGCCTTTTGACTTTCTTTGCCAATGATTTCTTCTGCCTGCTCATCATAGCCCACTTCAGTCTAGAAAGCTATCTATCTGATCACCAGGTTTCATCATTTTTTATATTTTTTGCATTTCATAAGGGAGTTGAGCCCTTTCATGCTTCTTAAATATGTGTCCTATTTGTTCAGTTTAATAAATACTTATAAGCACATATAGTTATCATAATCCTACCTATAAGGACAATATTTTTCAGGTAATGAATATTGTTCTCAAATAATCATTACATGTATCCTTGTTCATTCACTGACCATAGTGACCAATAAAAATTATACTCAGTTGCCTTGGGCCACACAGGCCACACTTTGTGTATACATATAACACTTTCAAAGAAGAGTAAAAAGGTTTTAAAAAGTGTCTATTTTTTTCATTGTTTTTGAATTCTGGTATAAGGGTTTTTGGAAACAGCTCTGAATCACCAGTTACATCAGGTTCTGTGAATGACTTATTTATGATGTCTTTTCAACCAGGATGTGAAAGTCATGGAAGAAACGGTCAAGTACTCAATGATCCATTCCACTCTCTGTATATAGTTATGTCATATCCTGCCAGCTTAAGTTGTTTTCTTTTACAGTTTTCTACACTTCT
Organism: Tonatia bakeri; assembly: GCA_004024845.1. Lineage (NCBI taxonomy): Eukaryota > Metazoa > Chordata > Mammalia > Chiroptera > Phyllostomidae > Tonatia > Tonatia bakeri. The sequence goes on from PVIA01002167.1 coordinate 86,450, forward strand.
GGTCTATGCTGTTAGGTTAACAGCTGTTCTATATCAGTGGCGGCAGTAATTAGCATTACTATATCTAATATATTTCCAGTTCTGCTTAATGTCTCTTTTTAAGCATCACCATTTTTATAGCAAAATTCACACTACTTATTCATTCATTCTTTCATTCAAAGAGTCTGGCACATGGTAATCAATAAGTAAGTTTGAATGACTAATTTGATGAAATCAAGCACGTATTCAGTGCCTGCTCGAACAATGTTGAATGGTAACCTCTAGTCTACCAGGAGTTAATCTCAGCTGGAGAGACAAAGAGTGTGGATGGTTATAACTCTACCATAGAGCACATTCAGGGAATTTGGGAGCACAGAATACAGATGCCTGAATTAGTATGAAATAGAAAGAGGAGGAGTATCCAGACATTTTCATGACTCAGTTTTAAAGTACATCAACAAATTCCTAATCAATATTTAATTTTGTGCACTATATTCTAAAGTCTATGGGCTAAGCAATGAAGTTAAGAGTCCAGATCCTTGCCTACAGGAGACAACGATACAGCCACAGACGTAGGACACACACATCACAAAAGCTAAGTATCCAAAGAAAGTAGCATGTGGGAAAAGACCAAAGGACCAAGCTTCTTGGCATGACTCTTGGTAAAACTTGAGAAAGTTTAGTATTATCTTGTAGAGGTACATTTTACATTCTCATCAATTCAATTAGTCTTAGGTACACACTCAAGAAAAGTGCCCATATGTACCAAGAGACATACACAAGCTATTCAAAGTAGCGCTGTCTGAAATAACAAAAATCTGGGAATCTCTCAAATGCCCATTTTAATAAAATTAGTAAGTGATGGTATATTTATAGAAAGTCATATTATGATTACACATATTTAAGTGAATAGATCAATGTGGCATATAGCTTAGGCCAAGGATTATACTAATCCAATTCTGTGGACCTCTTGCACTATAAGAGAAGGGGGGGAGAAAGTGGACAGGATTTCGTAGCAAGACAGTAGTACACAGTGTCAGTTCCGTAACATACCACTCTAAAACTTAGTGTCTTACAACAACATTCAATTATTGTATCTCAATCTATCATCGACTAAGCAGTTCTACTGATCAGGGCTCAGGGCTCTGCATGACCCAGTCATAGCTGTGGTCAGGTACAAGTTGGTTAGGCAGCTTTGTTCATTTTGTCTGGGCTCACGCATGTCTGAGACCTCGGCCAAGACAACTGGGCTGACTCAGTTCTGCTCCTTTAGCCTGTATACACCCTCACAGTGAAGGCAGAGAACAGAAGTGTTTTTTTAAGCTTCTGCTTTTGCCTAGTTTGCTACTATCCCGGGGTCAAAGCAAGTTACATGGCCAGGTCAAAGTTGGAAAGAAAAACAGGTATAGAGCAAAGGGTATGGATTGAGGGATCCCATTTATTGGGTCCATTTATAAGTCAACCTACCGTAACATATACAAAAAATCAGTTTTCTAAATAAACTAATCCTCCTTCACTATAGGAAAAGGCAGGTCTTAATCAAAAAGGTTTATATAAGCAAGGTGCTTGGAAGACAGTATGGAAAGAGAAAGCCCACATTTCTGGTGCCCGGGGGACTACAGTGAAAAGAAAACCGAGAGGAGGAAGGCAGCTGTGAGAGCTGCACGGTGGAGTGGGAGAGAGTGCCCAAGACAGAGTCCGCTGGGGAGACCGCTGTAACGAGGTGGAAACTGTCCCCATGAGGCAGAGGGAAGGGGAGCCTCTTTTGATTCTTGTGGAGTAAAAAGGACTCGGCAGTTTCCTCCAAACCAGGCAGTGGGGACAAAGGGTCTAGGCAGTTAGTGAGAGTCAGCTCAAGATGAAGATTAGACTAGAGAGAAAATAAACTATCTTTCTCGGCACAGCTATGCTAGTGTGAGAAAATGTGCAACCTAATACTGAACCAGTAGGGTTTGGTTAAGAAAGAATGGAGAAATAAGGATGGGTTAGTAAACGCATTTTCAGGGTGTAAGAACTGATTGATTTCGAGGAAGTTGGGAAGGGATGGTTTGTTGGGTACACAGAGGAAAAAAGTTGGAAAAACTGGATGGGGCCAGATTTTCTAATGATTCAAATGCTAGGCTAAGAGAATGTGAATCTAATCCCATAAACAACAGGAGAGCACTAGAAGCTTTTTAGTAGAGATATAATAAAAATAGTATTCCCAAATTCCTTAATGGTTTGGAAAGCTAAATACAGCAAGATAAATACAAAGATTACCAAAACAGTTTTTGGTTTGGTTTGGTTTCTTTGTTAGAACAGAGACTGAACTGCAGAAGGAATGGAAGGGATTTATCGGTGGGAAACACCAGAGAGAGACAGGGATTAACCACTAAGGGCGAAGAGGAAGTGGGTCAGGACAAACTACAGATCAATCGAAACTGGCAGAAAGGATGAGGCTGCCAAATTTCACAGAGGTGAAAATGGCTGATATTCACATTTTCTGTAACTGACCTGTGGTCTATTGTTATATTCTTCTAATCCACTGTCAAAAGAAAAAAAATGAAAAGATTCCATAAATATTGATATATTGATATGAAATAAGCAAAGGCACTAAAATATATATTTGTAGTTTTATAAAGGCAACAAACTGATTTTTTTTTTAAAGTATGAAAAGAAGATGTGCTTTCCCTCTCTGAATTGAATATTAATATACTATCCTAAAGGATATAAATGATTCTAGGACGAATGGTTAGAAATTTTAGTATTTTAAAAACCCTTTGCTCTCTCTGTTCATGTCATTAACTGGTGTTAAAATTGTGATGACTCTTCTTATAATCAGAACACATATTCATCCAGCTAAAATTCATTTGCTATCTTCCCCATTATCATTAACTTACAGTGATTTTCAGGCATTTCAAATACAGTCTCAATATGGAACTGTGGCTGAGAAGTTAAACTCTGTCGCCAGTGTCCCGTTCTGCTGACCTCTAGCTGTGATCATAACAGACAGGGTTGGGAAACAGTCCTCTTGACAGTCTGTTATCATTTATGAAAAGAAGGCCAGAGTCAAATACATTGTTAGACACGGGGGCTGCTTCTGAAAAGATTTAATAGTTTCTGTATTTTCAGACACTATTCTACCCATCAGTACTTTCCACTGACACTCTTTTTTTCTTCTGGGCCCTAAACTACCTTCCTCTCCTTTAGTCAGGGCTTCCAGAGGAGGCCAGCTTGCCTGCAACATCTGCCGACCAAGTTCCTCTGCTCCTGCCGCCCTTCACTGCTGTTGTGCTTCATGCTGTCCTCTAACTCAGGCAGTCTTCAGGCCCCCCACTGCCTCCTCATGTTGACCCACAGCTGGGCCCCGACCCTTTGGAATCTCTACAAACCTTAAAGCAGTTAGCCCATTCTTTTGCTTACTCCCTCCCTCAACTTTTCTTCCATCTGTAGGCCCTGGACTTGACCTGTCTCTCTGCCTGATGAGCAAGGCACTGGTTCCTTTTAAATTCCTCTTTTGTTCTGTTTTGTCAGTTGCTGGGAGGAATATTTTCATTCAGTTTTTCTGTGCCTATTGAAATGGAGGAAAAGTGTTAACTAAATAGAATTGACAGAATAAATTCTGAAACAAATGTAGCTATTACAAATCAGGGATCACTATAGGACAAAGAAAGTAAATAACTTTTTGATTCTACAAAAATAGTATGTACAGACTTCAATCTTGTTTTCTTTTTATCTTTAATAAGTATTGGTTACATAATGCATCACTCTTACATAAGTGAATGCTGCAGTATAATCCTAACCACAAGAAATGTTGCTAAAATTTTCTCCTACAGTTAACCACATACCACAGGAGTAGTCTAAATATAAATGTTGACAGATAATAGATAATATTAGAAATCTACCTTCTCCATCATAGCTAGGAAAAAAAAGCCATTAAAAAAGCAAGCTTCACTGTGGTTTTTTTAGGGAATACATTTTCCATAGACAGTCTTCAGATTTCTACGCATATGGAAAATTTTAGAATAGTGAAACTTACTGTAATTCTTTTGGGGCAATAATGTTTTGAAGCATAATCCAACAAACTTACATTCCAGTGTTACTGATTAAACAATGACTTAAATCAATCCCATAATTATTTTGAATATAAAAAAACCTGTGACATAGGTTTTGCATTCTGTTTTTTTCTTCAGAAAATAAAACATTTATTTATTCACTCAACAAACATTTAATTTAAGTTCTACTAAATAGTAAGCAATTTTCTAAAAACTAGGTTTACAAATAGCAGTGAACAAAACAAGATCCCTTTCCTATTGAAATTAGATTTGGTTGGCGATCTACTCAACAGCAAATCACCTAATTGGAGATAAAATTTCAGTTGGTGAGACAGTCAACAGATGTATAATATCTGATGATCCTAACAGTTTAGAAAGAGTGAAGCAGGTTACAAAGAAAGCTGGCAATATAGAGAGAAAGGTTCTCTGTGGGCAGTGGTAGCATGGGCCCCTCTACAGGGGGGACACCCCACTAGAGCCGGGGTAAGAGTGAGTGCAGGGGATGTGGGAGAAGAGCTTTCTCTGAGTGCCAGCAACTGCCGAGGTCCTGTACTTGGAACCAGCTGAGAACTTCAGAGCAGCAACTGCAGAACCCCAATCTCAGCATATCAATCTCTCCCACCAACTCTTCTCACGAAACATTAACATGTATAATTAGACTAATTATTCAATTACATGAATGTCTTGGCTGCTGTGGTAAGTACAAAACAACAGTTTTTGAGCAAGTAAGTTTTGAGTAAGCTTATCAATCCCACCTTAAGTGTGTATAAAACTATAATTAAAAACATATAAAATATATCTGAGCTAAAATTAAAACTTAATGTACTTGGTATGTAAAAAATATTGAGACCAACAACTTACCAAAAAGTGAACAAATTTTAATACTAGCACAACCTGACAGACTATTTAGAGCTATGTAGGATCAAGTAATGCTTGTCTGTCTAATGATTTAGGTAAGAAAATTAAAAGTAAAACTAGCAATTCCACTAAGCATACCAAAGACACCACAAGTTATTTAAAATTCATGTTTTGGAAGCATCTGCCTTTTTTAATATGTTGGACTCTGCAATGGGAAATGAAGGAAGAAGTTCTATCTTGTTATCCTCACTTGCTATGAAATAATCTCCAGGTGTTCTTTTTCAGAACCTGAGATTATTTTGTCTCTCATATAAATCACTGAAGTCAGTTCCTCAGGCACGACTGAGAGCTCTTATGTAATATTTTCATTTTTCTCCCTTGGGACACAGAGAAGACAAAATAAAGTTGGCAATAAAACATACACAGACACACAAAGTGAAATGAAACACCAGCACCAACACCTACATATGTAACAGCTGTCCAATAAAAATGTAAACTAAAGCCAACGATTAAGCAGAGGGCCCTGATGGGGGATATAACTTTTATACTCTCAAGGAATTACTGAGGATTTGTACATTTCTATCTTCCTATCTATCTTTGAACATTTTCTTCTGAATATACTCAAATGATATAATTAAAATCAGGTTTTATTAGAGTTCATGGGACTATGATATTTAAAAAAGGTTTATCTTAATAACAACTGTTACGATGCTCAGGACAACCCAACTTTATGGTTGAGAAAAGTGAGGCTATGTATGAGAAGTTAAGTGACTCGACCAAGTTTGCATCACAAATGACAGGGCTTGAACTTGAGCCCAGGTCTGTCCAACTCCAAAGCCTGCACTCTTCACCACTTTCTGTCTTGCTTCCTGTTTGTGACGATGTCTGTGAAGAGAATAATGTGGCTTGAAAATCATTTAGCTTTCCCCATCCTGCCCAAGAACATGAACATTTCCATCTTACTTTCCTTAAAGAGAGATTGAACTTTAGGTTTCAAATAAAGAAATAAAAAAATAGATGTTGGAGCTGTGAGCAACCTAAGGGTCATTTGGTGAGCCCCATGTGTTGTTTTAAAGATGCAGCAACCAGGGAGGCACGTGGCCCCAGGGCCAGAGCAGCGACCTGCCAGCGGGGCTGTAGCCCGGGCCTCCAGTTTCAGGGGTGCTTGAGAAGGGGCGAGGGAGAAAGGGCCAGAGACAGCAGTCGGAGGGAATTAGTGCTTTTATTACTTACTTTTTAAAGTAAGTTTTGCTCTGTTTTGTATCTTGAATGTTTATGTTTGTTTTTATTTCTTTTACCAGTAGCTCCGCTCCAAGACGTGCCTGTCATAGGGCTTATCAATAGCGACAACACTGAGGAGCCGAGAGGAAGCCGGGACTTGCAGGCAGGGGTCTGGCCCCGGTGCTCCCGCTCCTGAACCGCTCTGCGCTGCTCCTCTGAAGACTGGATGGACGAGAGGCCTTCCGCAAGACTCACCTGAGGACTCTTCGCAAATGAATTTTCCTAATAAGCAGGGTTGGGGTATAAGAAATTTTACTATTTTTAATTTTAAAAATCTATTTGCTTTTTAACTTTTTAGTGTGATAACTGAATTCTTTCATCATAAAAGTAGTATAACTACTTCACAGAGAACATGGAAAATAGAAAAAAAGTTACCCATAGTTGTATTATTCTATGTCACGTGTTTAGTGTACATATTTCCTTTCTGAATTTTTCTATGCATGTTTTTTAATACTCTCAGGATATAATAACTCTATAATGTATATTTTTCAAATTAATCTTACATAAAGCCTATTGTTTCAGCCAGTCTTCATACTTCCTTTCTTGCTTTAAAAAATTTCAGATAAATCCGGAAATCTGTCATCGCCCTCCAGGTTGCCCCACTTCTCCCTAAACTCTGTACAGCCTCCACCTGAGGGATGCCTGCAGTGGGAGGAGGGGAACCCGCTCCTGGAGAGCTAGGGGAGGAAATGGTTTGCTGAGTCATGAATTCCCAGGGGGCTAAGGAGACATTCACATTTTCTAATCCAACATCTCCTTTCGCAACTGATGAAATTGAGGCCAATGAAGATGTGGTAACTTACCCAAGTTAGTGAGAGAACTGAGACCAAGAGAGAAATGTTGTGGCTCTTGAATTAGTGCTTATTCAATATACCTGAGGCAGGAGATAGTCAGAGAGGACACTGCAGAGGCCCTGCAGGGCTAAGATTAAAAAAAAAAAATCCATACATGACAAAGACCCCCTAAGATCGGTTGTTCCTGTTTTCTGGGATAACTGTGAATCATGGAATGCACCTGTGCACTACCCTGATTCATTATAATAGCATTATAATGAATTAACATTGTGGGACTCCCTTCTCCAGTAGCCAATCAAGAGAATCTTCGGAAACTACACATGCGCAGTAGCTTTGAAATGTAACTCTTCGTACCTGTGCAATAGAAGCCTGCCAAAGACTAGTCAGGAAGCTTCCATCCTATAAGAAGAAAATCCCCCCAGCCCACATGGTCAATCTCTGCTCAGAGTTGGCCACTCCCATGTTCTGTGGAGTGTACTATCGCTTAACAAATCTTCCCTCTTTCTTTATGCTATAAACTCTGTGTGTTCGGTTCAATTCTTTGTCCTCCATCACTAACAACCTGGTTACCTGTGCACACCTGTGACATAACTATTACTGCACTGGCCTCCATCTGTGCCATAATTATTTTTAAAACTCTGGATGTGTGCAAAAGAATAAAAAGTATCACTGTGTCAGTACAAAGTTAAAAAATTTTATGGTAAGGCATCAATTAAGAAAATGAAACAATTCTATAATTCTATACATAGACTGGTTATAAAATTTTATGGTATTCCTAAATAGTTTTCACTATAATTTTTGGAAAAGTTCCTCAACTTAATTAAGACAAACTAAGAATATGGTCTGTGGTTTGTGGGAAAAGAAAGAAAAAAGAACCTCATCTTCCCTCCTTAATTATTTGGCCTAACGCCTTTGTTTAAGATGCTCGGATGTGACATTTAAGGATGTCTATAAACAAAAGAAAGCAGTCTGATGCATGAAAAGTGAGGAGAAGAAAATAATGTATGTTAAGATGTGTGATGCACGAGGTTGAGCCTGGGGATCTTGACCTTTGGGATGAGCCAAAAAATCCTCAAGGCAGACTGGGTGGAACAGACGCTGCCTGAATCCTCACATTACAGGGAGCACCAGTGAGGCAGGTCCATGAAGCAGGACCGCACCCTCTGTGTCCCCTGTGTCTGAGACTTGGTTTAAGGGGTCCCATGTGTCTCACACGTGACTCAAAACTACATTACCTCAGTGTAAAGACAAGGTCAAGAAGCAGTCATAGCAAAAGCAGCTACTCCCAAAAGGTGATAAGGAGGAAGTTACAATCCACTCCCAAAACAGAACATATTCCTTCTAGCCAAGGGCCCTCTGCTCAGCCCTCAGTCAGGGGAAGGAGGAGGGCCACGTCCACTGACCCCACAAGATGTTATTCCCCTGGAGGAAAATCTTGACAGTGAAAGGGTGCTGACTGGAAACCCATATTTAAACTTAGCATTAAAGACTCATTTAACCCTGGCTGGCGTAGCTCAGTGGATTGAGCTTGGGCTGTGAACCAAAGCATCGCATGTTTGATTCCCAGTCAGGGCACATGCCTGGGTTGCAGGCCACAGCCCCCAGCAACTGCACATTGGTGTTTCTCTCTCTCTCTTTCTCCCTCCCTTCCCTCTCTAAAAATAAATAAATAAAATCTTAAAAAAAAAGACTCATTTATTACAGAAGCAATCAGAGTTTTGCAAAGGAATATGCTAAAACATTTAGTTTAATGACCATTAAAGCCATGTTTCAAAATATTTCTATCATTATATAAATTATACTTAATGATTTAAGTTAGCATACAGAAAATGACCTAAATATAAAGGCATTTAGAAAAAGAAATTTGGCTTTATAGCTTTCTCTTTTTATCATTCTACAATGATTATATCAATGTTAATAAAGTACCACAGGCAGATTTCTCTTCTAAAAGTTGTATATGGAAAAAGAATCAATTACGTATGAATAATCTAGCAAATGCTATGTCAGAAGTTGTGGCAAGGCAACAAGAAGTGGGGTTTCTATGAAATCTGGATAAGCACAATGAGGTAAATTTAAACAGGGGGTGTGCACAGACCTGTCTGCAGTCAGGTGAAGGTCAGATGTCCATACATGGTTATTTCAGAGAAGGTCATGTAGGAAAGTCATTCTAAGAGGTCATTTCAAAATGAAAAATCAATTTTTCCTGGGGAAAAACAGACTTCTGCTTTCTGTAAGACCGGGACCCTCCAAGCAAATGCCGTCTTGAAAAGAGGACAATATTTTCCCTCCCTTGGCCTGTCCCCTAAGTTAGCTGAAGATCAGAAACCTTGTATCAGAAATAAACCTGCAACTTTATTAGAGTGCAGTCATCACACTCTAACAGCAAGTGCCTTGTCTGAATTTTAAGTATGTGACTAGAAGTTTCTGTGGGCACGACAGCCCAGTCCGGGACTGTCTGGGGGGCCTCTCTATGGGAGAGCAGGGCAAAACAAAACCGTAGCCAGCTGGGTGCTCATCCCGTTCTTCCTGCTGGGGGCTGAGCTGTTGGCCCTCCCCTGCAGCGAGAGGTGGGCCTAGTGCCTTTTATACCTTTATGATGTAAATGGACACTTCACAGGTATTCATACATTTGACGATTTCAAAAAATTTCAACACTTCTATTTATTCAACACATGTTTAAATAGCCAAGTATGACTCCACATGAAAAGAAATATAAGATTTATATGACAGTGATATAACTACAATTTTATATTAACTGTGACAAAACTCTTCTCTAGTTATATATTCATGAAGTTCTCATTTAGTTTTGACTACAAAATAAGCAGTTGCCTGCAGACTTCTGATCGGTGCTGGCCAAAATGCCTTCATATATTTGTCATGGCGAATTTAATTTTCTTCTTTCTCCTTTTCAACTGCAGGCTTATTTGTCATGACAGTCATTTGTTTTATTACTTCCATGTTATTTTGCCCTTCTTTTCGTTGAGGAAATATCATTTGAATTAGGAAAATGTTATTTAATAAAATGGTGATAGTATTTCTGAGACTTAAGTTAATACTTTTACTTAGCCACTAGGTTATGCTAAAGGATAGTCCATTTGTTCAAGAACAAGGCTGTTTTCCAGCTCCTCAAAAAAGCAGGCAAATAAATTCAAAAGCTGAGTATGAATTATTCAGCCATTCAAAATCTAACCAGTAATTCATTTAACAGATTTATATGAGCTCATTTACATAATTACTTTATATGACGTACTCCAAAAGAATAAATGTACTGAATATTTTGTTTACCAAATATGTCTGATGGTAATGCCCAGTTTGTTTTTAAAAGAATAAAATTATCATTATGTTTATTTTATCCAAATTAAATATATATTTTCATTTGCATATAGTCAATTCTGTTTTTAAAAACTAATGTATACAGTGATGGACTGATTAGTTATCAGAAATATGAGCTTTAAATCAGATATTTTTCTTTCTGCTTCAGAAAAAGGTCATTTTAAAACACAATAGTTAAGAACCAAACATCATGAATTTCACCTATCTTAGGCATTTTCCATATTAAAATTATAATCTATCTCCTATAAATTGTGTTTAAAACCCTTTCAGTTTCAATTTACAAACACAGTTCACTCTCATTCTTACTACTTTTCCCTTAAAACTCCAAGGAGTGCACTATTATTATTTTCATCATTGTTACTTACATCTCTCCCTGATTACAAACTCTGGAAGGCAGGGGGCTTCAAACAGACCTGGGAAACTCACAGTCTAGTTGGGAACACATATGAAAATATACATAACATTGATAGAATATTTATTTAGGTACTATACAGGGGCCCCTTATATGATAAATGAATAAAACAGACAATATATATTAAAATACTTCACATAAAGATATGTATGTCCCCATTATTAAAACAGAAAATAAGCTTATGACTAAAATCTAAAAGGATTTCAAAGTCTATTTCTGAAAATGCTCTGAAGATAAAATCTATAACCCTCCAATTTACTGTTTAATCTACTTGTCAAATCTATATGGAAGAAGAGTTTGCTATATTTTAAAGATATATTAATCTTTTTTAACTTGACATGTCTCTTTTTCAATTATTCATTATTCATCTGTTCATTATTCATTACAAGATGAATTATTGACAGAACACAATCCAGCCCGAAAGGAAAATGCTATTAATCTATGTGCTCCTATTAAATTATTGCTTTGGCACATGATAGATAGAGCACTTGGGGAGAGAAATGGTGAGTTGACGTTCTCTTCTTAAATGTAATTAAGTTCAGTAAAATCCATTTATGAAGCACCTCAGAAAAAGATAAATATAGTTATGATAGAGGTCAAATTATGTTTTCTCACATACAAATATGCACAACGGTGATACTAAAATATTTAAAACTTACCACACTGGCACTCAGAAACCCGGACTGTGCTTGTGGTAAAGCACCTGTGCTGTCCCCCCCACAGAGACATGCTGTCACAGCAATGTTGAAGGCTTTTAATTCTGGCTGATCATTATTATGTCCAATACTGATATTAAGTAATTTTTGAATGACTACTATTATAAACTATTATAATATTCTTAATTATGCTACACCACAAAACAACTCTAGATATTTTCAGTCCTAAAACTGAAATCATAGATATTTTCTAATCTAGAATTTCTTCCTTTTATACACCATAAACTTCAGAGATACCTGAATGTCTGAAAATGCCTGCTAGTATCTTTTAGCAATGGTAGACAATAATTGATGTAGCTGAGACCTAAACCACTCCTGATTGGAATCTACGGTGAGATTTTGAGCTTTACAGATTAAATTGAGAGACTGTGATATATTCTCTTTGGTAATCCCCTTCATCTTCACCAGATGTGAACTCCAGAGCCATTCTGGGGGCTCTGAATTTGTCAAAGGGCACTGATAAGTGTTATAAACCAATTGTCCTTTAGTGCAAAGAAATGATTTAAAAAACAATAAAAATAAAAAACAAACAAACAAAAATCAAGCCTTGAAAGGGGGCTGGATTATCCCGTCTTCCCTGGATCATTCCTTCTAAAGCAAGAAATTGCCAGGATCACAGCAAGGCTTTCTTTCCACAGAGGCCAAAGGCTGCAGAACTTGCCACGTGCCCAACTTCGCATTCAATCTTGGTTCTCGGGACAACCTGAAGGTTCCAGGGTTATTCACTCTGGTGCTGGCCATGCATAAATTAAGGGCTATCTGGGCATTATAACACGTAAGTTCCCATTTTTTGTTGTGCCATTCATGAAAGTAAAGAAACTAAGTTAAAACCAGGGCAGATATAACTGTAGTGGCTAAAACACATCGTGTTCCTATATGTCTAACTCTAGGGAGCACAGTCTCTACTAGTCTCTGATCACTTAGGAGCATCAGTACTCAAGACTTTCTGGTCTAAAAGTTGCACCAAACTTGTCACTGTCATCCAGAACTCCTGCCAAAGCACACACTCTGTCATGTGACCAGCATGCCCTTCCTCCCCACTGCCTGCCTGCTGAATTAATACTTCAGATTTCATCTCGAAAGTCAGGTGTCTTGTGTGAGTTTCATGACTAACTCCAGCTGGAATCATGTGCTATTTCTCTCAGTTCACATTATTCCCTTATAGCACTTATGGCCCAGTGTTATAAGTATTTGTATACAAGCTAGACTCCCTGACTAGCCAGTTCCTTTAGGCCTAGCATGGCCTCTCACTGAGGTCTGCTCTGGTTTCAGGAGAGTAAGTGCTCAATAATGTCTGCAGCATAAATCAGTGGTGAGCAGGAAGACAGATGAATGAAAGAAAGAACTGTAAATTTTAAATCCCAGGAATTCCAACTGCATTATGAGCTGAGTCACAGTCTTTACTCTACATGACTACATTAAAGATGCCATAACGTGGGCTTCCCAAATGACTGTTTCCCTTGGTGAGACTAGGTCTGATTCTGCACACACAGCCCGCCCAAACCACGGGAGCAGTTCAATTCTCAGTGCCATCCCAACTGTGATAGATTCATGTGGACTGCCCCCTGCTCAGAGCCCAACTTCGTTTTCCCTATGGCCATCCAAAGAACCCTTATCTTGTTGACTCATCGGTTAATTCTGCCACCATGTTGATGATCTGGGTCCAAAGCCTGCAGACTCTGTACAAGAAAGCACTTTCTTTGATTCTTATTTTTGTTAGTAAATCTAGGGTAAGCCACTTTAGCAACTGCTTCTCTCCATACTAAGAAAAATGGTCCTATTCTTTCCTAGTGGCTAACACCCCCATGCTTGGATATGGCTGTAGTGAGCCCTAAAGTGTTAATCTGAGAAAGCTGCATTTTTTAAAACAGTTCATTTTATTGTACTTAGGAGTGCAGACCTGTCACCTCACCAGCAACAAGGGGAAAAGGTCTCGGTGGGGATGACCTGGCCCACAGCAATCCCCAGAAGCTAGCGCCTGCACTCCTGGCTAACCTGCCCGCTCAGCCTCCTCCAGCGCCCATCTAGTTTCTCCATCACTCAGTGGATAAACACTCACATCTCTCCTACGGAAACTTGCACAATCACCCGGGTTACATTCAAACCACTTTTTAAACTTAATATATTCTAGGTAATTTAACTATTCCTGGGGACCTGAAGGCTAGGCTTATTTCAACTATTAATATATTTTGAAAAATATTACTTAGACAATATCTCCATATATCACTGTTCTTTATCAACATAAGTGATGTGTAATACCAATGCAATCAAGTGCCAACATTATATTAGGATGTAAACAGTTATACTAACTAAATAACCATATATACTTAGCTATAAAGATGTCCACGGGTTTAAAAACGAAGGTAACGTATGTATGTCATTTGGGGGGCACTCCATATGAAAGCCTTTCAGTAAACTGACAAAGGTAATTTGCTGAAATAAAATGCAATAATTCAACAGAAAAACATCTTCAATTAAACACTCACCCACTATGTTTCATATGTGGCGGTTTATCCATTCGCACTGCCAATTTGATTTTTAAGTCAGAATCCTGGCTATTTTTTGGAACTATCATTCGGTGCAAATCAGCTGACTTGGAGCTATTAGAAGTTGGGTATAATATCACCTGCAGGAGACAAAGAGAAAACATTTAAGTGCAAAACACAAATGTCTGAGGACTGGAACTAAAATCTTTCCCATGTGTTTTCCTGTCTCAAGAGACAGTGTCATGCTGAAACGTGCCCAAGAAACCACCTCGCTCCCACTGTAGCAGAGGGTTTTCAATACGGATCTCATTTAGTTTTTGACAAATATGTGTTTTCATACTATCACATAAATTTTCTTCCTGTGTCACTTCATAATGAATTAACAGCACAGTGACTACAGTTGAACTGACAGTTGAAAAATACTTAATAGACAACTACAATTTTAAGAATATTTTAAACTCCTCAGGGCAAAGAAGTTCAGAAATAAATATCCTTTGAAATTACAGATAGCATGCTTAAATAGCAAAACCAATTATTTTAAGCAGCAAAAATACACTCTTGTTTTAATATTTTCACTGTGAAATAGTATTAAAGAAAATCAACTCAATTACAGATGGAAAAGATTGATCACAGCACATTTTCTGCTCCAGATCAATTCCAAAGAAGAAATCTTCCCCCGACTACATGTTTTCAAAACTATAAAGATGATGTTATAGAGACTGAAACAAAGTCATTATTTTTAATAAAATTGCCAAATTACCAAATGATTATTTCATAACACTACAGCTCCATAAAATCAACACAGGAAAGAAAAGCTTACTCTTCAGATATTCGGTGCCAAATAGATTAAACAATGTATTTTACCCCTTGTAGTCAGCCTTGACACTATTTAGACACATCCAATATCAAAGCCTTAATGAATATTTTAAAATGGGAATACTATATGTGAAGGATAAAATAAAGCTATGAAATGTAGTGTATTGTATTATAAATAATTCTTATTTTAAACCAATGTGAAAAGCAAATAAACCTGAAATTTCTATGTAAATGGAAGAATTACAACATGCTCAGGTATGCCAAAATGGTTTTAAAGCACAACATGACAAATGAATTTAACGTGCTCTGTCAAAAAAAATCTTCATTTCCATGTATAAATGGAAATATTCACTGAGAAATCTTCAAGCAAGGCCCTTTTTCTCTCTAGGAAAGGCAACATAGTCAAAAAAGCTTCTCAAACTATTCTCAACTTCCAAGTTGTCAGATGTACTTACTATTTTGAGACTTTTCTCAAGGCTATTCTAAAAGCCATAGCTAAATTGAATCTAGCATATCTGTACACTTAAGCATATAAAGGCACATCCAAGAACAGATTAAATGGCATTGGTGATGTTTTCAAAATTTATGATCATATTCTAGAATAAGTTCTTTTTGACTGCTACAATACCCAATGAAATCTTTTACAGATTCCTTCTTAAGTAATAGTAAATGAAAATAAGTTGATAATTTTTTTCTCAAACCATTAGCCAAAGGAATGTCGTTATCAACATAGAAAGTGATTCTGAAAAAGAGTCAAAGACTAATGCACATCCTGTGTCCCTATAAGCTACCATTTCCCCAGCAATTCGGAAAAACTTTTTCTCTTTCTCTGTCCCTAAAGCACACGTTTTTAAAAACGTATTTTGGCACGAGCCACCTACAGACTTTATTCCTTTGTAATTCTCCCTTCTATGTTTATACAAAAGTTGGTTTTGTTTCAAACTCTAAATGTCTTTTAGAGGAAGGCAACATTTAAATGAAAAGTTCTGACTTTCTCATTCTCTAAATGCCAATGATGGGTTAACTAAATAAGACCCCCAAAATAACTAACTTCAGCTGATCTACAAATTAAGGATCACCCCGGAATGAGTGCCATCGTTTCTGCCACAGTTCAGTTCTCTGATAGGTACTTCTAAATGAAGTCAGTGGGAGGGTTTACTGCTTATCTCTGTTAAAGTAAAACATCTGAGTGCTCACTGCATAGGGACACACAAAGGTGAAAAGTATAAATGGCTCAGATCCCTCAAAGAGCTCATCATCTCTTCTTATCAGGGCCAAGAGCTCGGATAATATCTGGTGATATCACTTCCTCCTATTGCCCCTCTCTCCCTAGGGTAGGCAGCAGTTCTCTGATTTCATTAGCTTCTGGGTTTATTCGCCGCTATCATTTGTTTGGCTTCTCTGTTCTGTCACCTGTGTGGCTAATTTCTGTGTTAAATTTCCTGCATTTGAAAGACCTAGGTTTGTGTCTGTTTTCCTGGACTCTACTAACAAAGTTGTGAACACTGACACACATAACAAATGGAGGCTCACAGATATATATATAATTTCTGTTGTTTCTAAATATGTTGTTTCAAAGGAACTGTACTGGCAAATAAACCCTGAACTTTTCTTCAAAAAAGGCCTATAAAACAGCTTCCGGGTTCCCAAACTACACAAGCAGAAAGTGGTCATATTCCTTCCCATGATTTAGTCATGGATGACAATGCGAGGGGGGACCTAAAAAACCTGGAATTTCTTTATTAAAAATTGTGCATTGAGCCCTGGCTGGTGTGGCTCAGTGAACTGAGCATGAGTCTGTGAACCAAAGGGTCGCTGGTTTGGTTCCCAGTCAGGGCACATACCTGGGTTGCGGGCCAGGTCCCCAGTACGGGGCATGTGAGAGGCAACCACACATTGATGTTTCTCTCCCTCTCTTTCTCCTCCCCACTCCCCCCTCTCTAAAAATAAATAAATAAAATCTTAAGAAAAAACTTTAAAAATTATGTATTGATTCTTATATGTTTAAACTTCAGTCACCTTCAAGGTACTCTCCATTTGTTGCAATATACCTATGGGGATGTTTTTCCGCTGCTCCAAACAGTTTTTGAACTCATCAATTTTAATGCCTTTTAGTACTTCTATCATTTTTTGTTTCACATCTCCCACATCAACAAAACATTTACTTTTGAGGACTTTTTCATACAGGGAAACAAACAAAACAAAGTCATTCAGAGAGAGATAAGGTGAATAGGAAGACTGGGGCATGAGGTCATGCTGTTTTTTGTCAAAAACTGTTAACACTCAGAGTTGTGTGAACAGGTGCACTTGTAAATCACCCATCATGAAATAGGCAAACACGTTGAGTTTTCCAAAAAAATTCACTGAAGCCAAACACAGCCTCTCACAACAATGCCAGCTGGTACACTGATACAGGTGGGTTCCTAGAACACTCACCTAGCACCTAGCGGGGAAAGCCTGGATGGCAAGGGGCTCATGCTCCAGAAGATAATTCCGTTTTTTAGGAGGCTCCCTCTTGTAGGTCAAGGAAGAAGCTCTCAATGTAGGTAGCCAGAATGGGCAGGGAGAACAAAGATCAAAGGAGTTCTTTTTGGATGCCTAGTAAGGGTATAACATTGCCACACAGGGCGTCTTGACAGTGCCTGTCATTGCAGGGTTTCATTTTTGTCATTGGACAGTTATTCATATGCATTTCCCACTTCTCCATTATTGAAATGGGAAAGTTAACTGTCACTCTCCTGCCCCTGCTCCAGTGCTATGTATCGGATTTGTTCCAGGGTGGGTGAGGAAGGAAGGTGGATAGTTAACTTGAACTTCAGTGCATAGGTCAACGATCAGCAAAGAGCCACAGCTGCACCTGATGGACATGCTGTACTTTGGACTGGATATGAGAACGGAATAAGACTTTGGGTCCTTTCCCCTGAGTTGAAACAAATGTGTTGTATGCATAACTAGGGGGGAGGAAGGGGAACACAACGGCTGCTATCCTTGGCTACAGGAGTGAACTATGGCAAGTCACCTAACTGCATTAGGATTCGTGTTTCCAGTAGTACGGGACTGCTGCTCGGAAGCACATGGTCAGCCAAGGGCCATATATTCCAGCTCCCCTTGCCTCTAATGGGGTCACAGTTCTAGTGAATGGGATATGAAGAGAACTGGTGTCACTTTGGGGAAAGATGACTAAGACATAGATATGACTTCTTAACTCATCTGTTAGCCAAATGCATAGTAGTCCAATGTTCTAGGAAATGAGACAGGCATAAAGTGGAAAATGAGAGCCCTGAATCGCCATGTGAAGGAAGGAACCCATCTAAGCAGGAACGCCCATACGAACCTGTCATATAGGTGCAACTGTTTTAAACTACTGAGATGATGTCATTTGTTACAGCATCCAGAAGTATCTTAACTAATACATTAACGCAAAGTTTCGCTTCATAACTCTTTTACAAGTAAGTGTCTGAAAAATTTTATTTTATAATAAAGAGTTCTACTTCCATAGGATTTAGTTCATGTTCAGAGAGGTATATCTGATGTTGACGTTACAATAATTATAATATTTTAAATTAATTTTTTTATCCTCACTCAAGGACATTCTTTCATTGGTTTTTAGAGAGAGAGGAAGGGGGAGAGAAACATCTAGTGGTTGCCTACTGGATCAAATCCGCCACTTAGGTATGTATTCTGAATGGGAATCGAACCTTCAGCCTTTGTGATTACAGGATGATGCTCCAACCGAGTGAGCCACACCAGCCAGGGCAATAGTTAAAATACTTACCATACAAAAACTTACTAAGGGTACTTCTGTATTCTAGGTTCACATCTAAATTATATTATAGTTCTGTACAAAGTAGTTAGCTTCTTATATTGTTTAGCAAAGTAGATGTTTTTCTATTTATTTCTCTTAACCTTTCTATACACACTTCATCTTCTAGCTTATTTTTGTCAGCAACACTTTAAATGTCTTGTCACTTAACATGACAACACATTTTATGATTTTTTATCTTAAATATAAAGCCAGTGTATCTTCTTCAGAATAAAATGTCAACATTACTTGTCATCTTTTCTAAGGTGTGATGAAAAACACAAAGTGTTTTTTTAGGCTTTGTTTAAAATTCTATAAAATTTAATACATGGGGAGGAAACAACTTAAAAATGAAGGGTAAATATATGTATACTCATAATATTGAGAGTAATATGGGGTCCAGAAAGACTTTTCTCTTAAAATATACTTGTACGAGTGGTACCTCTCCATTGTTTTCCTTCTAATTGGATGCATTAATTAAAGCCAAGTTATGTGCATTTGTGTATATATCACATTAGTTGAACTTTGTTACCTGTAAATACAAGTCTTTCTAAATTTTTTTTAAAGATTTTATTTATTTATTTTTAGAGAGGGAAGGGAGGGAGAGAGAGAGAGAGAGAGAAACATCAATGTGTGGTTGCTGGGGGACATGGCCTGCAACCTAGGCATGTGCCCTGACTGGGAATCGAACCTGCGATGCCTGGTTCGCAGCCCACGCTCAATCCACTGAGCTACGCCAGCCAGGGCAGTCTTTCTAAATTTTAAACTCAATTTCAACAAATACCCAAAAAGCTAAAAAAAAAACAAAACAAAACCCAAAACTAGGGGGATGAAAATCTAGAAGAACTGAGAGGGAGAGGTAAGTTCTAGGGCTAGGTAAGCTATTCACTGCCTTTCCCCATCGACAGCCTAGTGGAAGAAAAAGACCACAGACCACAATAGTTGCACTCTATAAAGATACATATTTGGTACAATTCTAACTCAAAGATAAGTACAACTAACAATTCTTTACGGAATTAGGGCGGACTTCACATAGAGGAACTACGTTTCATTTGGGAATCTAAAAGAACACATAAAATTTTCAAGGCAGAAAACACGGAAAGGGACTGAGAAATAAATACACGAGACAGTTCAGCTGCACCACCCTAAGAGTGGCAGCCTAGAAAAAGGCCCACAATACGGATGACGACAGTCCAACCATTGCCTTTGGTTCTCAAGCCCTTCCAGCTAGATTGGTCAGCTCTTTGTGCCCTGGATCTTCTTTAGGTCAGTTTCCATTGCTTGGAAGGAAAAGAACTTCAACAAATATAAATGCTCATTACAGGTTCTGCCATGTCAATTCTCTACTTCATTACAAGGTAAGGAGAGAGAACCCTGTGGAACACTAACTCTTGAAGGTTAGAAAAAGGAAAAAAGCTGTATAACTGAGACCAAAGGCCAAGGAGGCAGAAGAAAACCAGAAGAGTGTGATGAGCTGCATTCAAGGCCGAGTATGTTTTAGGGAGTAAAAGTGGCCAAATGGTAATCGAGAGCTCAAGCGCAGTAAGGATGGGAGGAGGCTACTGCTTGGCTTAACAGAGAAGTCACTAGAGATTCTCAGCCAAAGAAAGTTTAGGTGAGGTCAGACCACGATGGTCTGAGGAAGAAATCTGTTTGAGAAGTGGGGGAAGATTTCGCTTAACTCTTACATGAGCAAGACTAGGAAAGATCGACAAGCCACTTCGGTGAGGAAGAAGGAACCCTGTGAGCAGAGGCAGAGGGGAATGAAGGTGTGACCAGGAAGGCTGAAGAGGCCCAGGAAATGAGAAGGGTGTGCTGGTCTAGGGACAGACTAGAGAAGAATGTGTTTTGCTAAGGAGTTTGCCTGTTATCCTGAAACATGCAGTCAAAGATGCTTTGAAGGAATGACAATCAAATTTTCATACTTTTAAGTGAAGAATAATACCACAACACCCCTCTATTCAGCTGTAGGAGTAATGAGGCTCCATGTGCAGTCATGTGTCCTAACACTGAAGTACAAGATGAGCTGGCCTTAAAAAGTACATCTTTAAAATGAAGCAAGAAGAGACTGAAAATGTTATTAGCTGGAATCCTGTTTCAATTTGTGATTAAACATCCTTTTTGCTGACAATTAGACATCTTTGGGACAGAAGGGAACTATCCAGATGAGCACAGTTATTTCTATAAGAAACCCTGACAAGTTGGATTCAGTTTACATTTTTCTCTCTCTCTCATTCAACTGACAAAGATTTTATAGTTCAGCAAAGATTCACAATGACTATTCCTTGTGAACCTTTCAAGTGCCTTTTTGAGAGCTTAGGACCTTGAGAAAGCATGTATTGTGAAAGGGCTAACTGAATTTCCTTCATTTCAATAAATTTTTATTTAGTACATGTTAATAACTAACATCTATTTCCACGACTATCAGAAACCCTATATTTTCAGTGTGTGGAGAAGACAAATCAGATGATTTTTCTGAGAGATATCGACATCCTTCTTAGTAACATTTTCCAATGTTTAATACACTTGAAGTTGCTTAAATTATTTCTGCTTTGATTTAATATCAACGTCTCCTGTCCTACTTAAACAAAGGGCAGCTGCTCACTCACACTAACACAATGCTCTTTTGTATACGGAAAGATTTACATTAAGTCTTCTGTCAACTGTGCTGCCTGTGGGATGAATGCAGTTGCCTTTATTTTGAAAGCTCGGAAGCATCCTGGAATTTACTATATGAAATTGATCAAACTCCTAACCTCTTACCAAATGTGTACTTGTCCTGATAGAATCACACAAAGTGTATAGTACTTTTTTGATAAGAAAGGTGTTTTTACAAAAAAGGGGAAGGGGAAGAAAAGAAAAAAAAGAATTATCTTAATTACACAGTTTTTTTCTGATATTAGCTTAATAAAGATAAAGATTAAAAGCTTTGTTATTTGCATGATGGGGGTTGAGAAAAAGTCATGGAAAAGAAAAACCAAGGTGTATAAAATTATTCACAAATCTTTCTGAAGTCTCTACTTAAAAATGAGCCATCATATGAAGGGGCTCTTGGGGTGCGTTTGGCAGAGTACACCACTTGAAGGCAGAAGCTATTCCATGACACACAGTCATTCATCTGTTGCTCATAGAGTAATTTAGGTCAGCATATTTAATTAAGCCATTTTTCACTAGAGTCCTCTTCATATTCTATAGTAGACACTTACCAAGCATTTGTTGATTGGTTAGTTGGTTCATTGAATGGATGGATGGATGCTTAGGGGAATTAGAAATAAAAATGCAAATGTAAGTGTGTTACTTCACTGAAGTAAAAAAAGAAGGCTTGCCAACTCAAGTACTGTCAAAATTTGATAACAGAAAATGACAGTAGTAAATGCCAGACTTCGTATGCCATTTACTTGCCATTTCTAAAAATTCATAAAACTCTCATCTTTCCATTTCTGGACTATGACAGGTAGAATAGCAATCTCCCAAAGACGCCCATATCTGAATTTCCTGAACCTGTGAGTATGTCGCTTCACATGGCAAAGGGGAAATGAGGAGCAGATGGAATTAAGGCTGCTAATTAGCAGATCTTAAAATAGGAACTTATTCTAGATTGTCCAGGTGGGCCCAACCCAGTCACAAGGGCTGCCAGGTACTGAAAAGGAGGCAGAAGAAAGAGTGCTGGAGCGATGTGTGAGACACACTGGACCAGCCATCACCAGCTTTGGAAACAGAAAAGGCCACAAGCCGAGGAACAATGGCAGCCTCTAGAAGCTGGAAAAGGTAAAACTGCCTTCGCTCTAAGATCTTCCAGAAAGGAACACACCCTGCCAACGCCACCGAGACTCATTTTGGACTTCTGACCTCTGCAACTGTCAGGTAGTAAGTTTGCGTTGTTTTACGCTGCTAGTTTTTAGCAGTTTGTTAAAGCTCAGTGAGAAACTAATGCATGGACAACAAAGGCTGAGACTTGGTCACAAAAGAACACTAAAAGCTGAAATTTGATAATAAAAACACTAAATTTACCTTTCAAATTTCTTCTAAGTGTGTGATTCAAAGACATCTTTACATACAGATTTCTTTCATTAGTTTTGCCTAACAAGAAGTTGTGTGTGTGAGAGAGAGATTACTGCTCTCAATTCCTGAAACATTCTGGTTGTATGAAATCTTTTGAAAAAATATTTTTCCCACTTTAAGTTTTTTAAAATCATTTTTTTGTTGTTCAATTACAGTTGTCTGCATTCACCCCTATCACTCCCCCGTCCCCAGCCATCCCCACCTCCCTCCCCTGCTTTGTCACCCCCGTTGTTTTTGTCCATGTGTCCTTTTATTTCATGCAAAGTTGTTATTCTCCTTATCATAAATTTAAAAAATAGAAAGAATGAACAGTGAAGACTTCCTGCCAAGATGGATGCATAGGTAGACATGCTTCACCTCCTCACACAACCATAAGAAGGATTAAAACTAGTCCCAAAACAAAAAAACAACCAGAACTGACAGAAAATCAAACTGTATGGAAGCCTGACAACCAAGTATTTAAAGACAAGGTAACGCTAAAGGGGTTCTTATTATACGACTTATTTAAGAAAAAGGAGGTGAAAAGTATGAACAGTAAAATGACAACAAACTTACAACTATCAACAACAGAATCTAAAAAAAAAAAATCAAACTAAGCCAACAACTAGAACAGGAACAGAATGACAGAAATGGAGATCACATGGAGGGTTATCAGCAGGGAGGAGGAGGGGGGAGAATGGGGGAAGTGTACAGGGAATAAGGAGTATAATTGGTAGGTACAAAATAGGGGGAGGTTAAAAGAACAGTATAGGAAATGGAGAAGCCAAAGAACTTATATGCATGACCCATGGACACGAACTAAGGGGGAGATTGCTGAGGGAAGGGGGGTACCAGCTGGAGAGGGAAAAGTTGGAACAGCTGTAATAGAATAATCCATAAAATATACATGATAATAAAAGAATAATGCTGCTATGAATATTTATGTACAAGTTTTTCTTTGAATACCTGATTTCAGTTCTCTTGGGTATATACCTAAGAGTAGGATTGCTAGGTTATACGGTAATTCATGTGCAACTCTTTGATGAACAGCCAAACTATTTTCCATAGCAGCTCTGCCATTTACATTCCCACCAGCAATTTGTGAAGGTTCCAGTTTCTCTATATTCTCCCTGACTTATATTCTTTTGTTGTTTTTTGAAGATTTTTGTTTATTTTTAGACAGAGGGGAAAGGAGGAAGAGAGAAGGAGAGAAACAATGTGTGGTTGCCTCTCACACCCCCCTCACTGGGGACCTGGCTGGCAACAGGCATGTGCCCTGACTGGGAATTGAACCAGTGACCCTCTGGGTCACTGCCAATCCACTGAGCCACATCAGCCAGGGCTTGTTTTTTTAATTACAGCTGGCCTAGTGGGTGTGAAATGGTAACTCATTGTCATTTTTATTTACATTTCATTACAGTTAATTTCTTAATGGTTGTCCTGGAAATTATAATTAACATCTTAATTTATAATATCAACTTAGTTTTAATGATATACAAAGACTTTGTTGCTATATAGATTTGTCCCCTTCATTCTATTGTCACATATTACATCTCTATACATTGTGTCTCTCAACAGACTTGTAATTATAGTTTTGTGTAGTTGAATTTTATTTAATTTTATTGAGATACAATTGACGTAGAACATTAATTACTTTCAGGTGTACAGCATGACTTGCTATTTGCATATATTGTGAAATGGGTGCCACAATAAGTCTAATTAATATCCATCATCATTATGGTTTTGCTTTTCCTTTCTCTAATGATTAATGACATTGAATATACTTTCACTTGCTTGCTGGCTATTTGTACACCTTCGGAGAAATGTCTGTTACAGTCCTTACCCATTTTGTAATTAGGTCATTGGGGGTTTTTCTGGTATTGAGTTGTAAGAGTTCTTTATTAATTCTGAATGTTAATCCCTTATTAGATTTATGATTTCAAATATTTTCTCCTATTCCATAGATTGCTTTTTTACTCTGTCGATTGTTTCCCTTGACACGCAGAAGTTTTTAGGTTTGATGTGGTTCCATTCGCCTATTTTTGCTTTTGTTGCCAGTGTGTTTTGTGTCATATATAAGAAATCACTGCCAAATTCAACATCATGAACTTTCCTGTATGTTTTCTACTAGAGTTTTATAGTTTTATGTTTTTAATAAAGTCTGGACTAATTAAAAAATGAATGAACAATGAGGCTTATTATTTTGGTTACTAGAATGAAAATAATCGTATATGTATTTCTAACAAATTTCAAGTTCCACAAACCCAAATGATCAAGAATTATTTCTTCTATGTCAAAATCTCCCCTTGAAGATTTTGAAAGACACAGGTTTGTCACTGTAGTTTTTCATGGTTTAATTAAAGATACTAGCCTTTATTTGTCTTAATATATCAGTTTTATTGCTTGTAAGTTATCGATTTCATACTTCCTGGATGGAGTATACAATCCATCACAGCTATATCTGTATTTTTTAGGAATTAACTAGACAGGAAAGCATCATTACTGTTCTTTATTGATTGCCTTCAGCCATAAATTATGAATAGCAGTAACCTTTATAGTTCTTCACCAATACAGTTGCCATTAGGGGACACCGCATGAGTAGCTTTATCATGTTTCTTTTTACTAGTCTGGTTATAATAATGCCTGGAATCTATAAACAACCTTTCAAAGGAATGTCTCAGAGTGCTTTGTAAAATTGAAATTAATTCTCTTAAAAGTAGTCATTTCTCTTGTTATGGAAAGAACTTGACACTGAAGTTAAATGAATACCCAAGGAAAATTACTTCAAGATAACAATAAACATTTTCAATGTTACATCCCCTCCTTAATCTAACATTTTATTCCTTTAATTGTTTCACAAACATTACAGAAACTAACCTAGGGTTGTTCTTACTCTTTGGTAATTAAGTACCATACAAATTCTTACAGCCAAGTCGGTTTTATTTCTGTCAATGGAAAGGAGGGAGTTACATATAGTGTCTAAAAGTGAAAAACTTCAACTGCATCCTGAAACTGAAGACAGGAAATAATCCAACTATAACACAATGGTTTGGGATTGGCTCAATTACAGATAAGTATTGTTATTTATTTTAAAAACCAACCACCACCCTGAAGAGTGAATTCCTGTTTGTCACTTGAATAAGAAATCTATACAAGGTCTAATTACAACATAACTATTTGCTGAAATGATAAGACACAGGAAAACCTTCCCAATTTGCAATTCTGTATGTATGCAAACTAGTCGGAAATCATTGAAATAATAAAAACGGAAGACAGAAAGAAGATTATGAGGCTGAGACATCTTGGTGATATAATTCAGAAAATATGTGGTAAGATGGAAGAGTGGTGGAGAACAAAGGTCAAGGCAGAGGGGTGAGGGTAAGTGATTTGCCCATGTCCTCATGGCTATTACCGCAGAGCCAAAACAAAAATCAATGTCTTCTAGAAGCAGGTGTCAAGCTTTTTAGTTTGTGATACTCAACAAGCAACTAATTAAACTAATTAGAAACTTGTACTATGAATACTCTTCAGTGGCTTTGGACAGCTTCAAGATACACAGGGATTTCTTTTCTTAATATATACCTAAAAAGAAAACAGTAGTGGACTTCAGAATGTTCCAACCTGGTTTGTCTGTGTATTTTTAAAACGATTTTATTTATTTATTTTTAGACAGATAGAAAGGAAGGGAGAGAAAGAGAGAAACATCAATGCATGGTCGCCTCTTGCATGCCCCCTACTGAGCACCTGGCCTGCAACCCAGGCATGTGCCCTAAATGGGAAGTGAAGCAGTGACCCTTTGGTTTGCAAACTGGCGCTCAATGCACTGAGGCACACCACCCAGAGCTATTTTCTATCTATTATAAAAAAGAGATGGGCAGAACATACTAGAATCTCACTCTGGCTGTAAAATCCAAACCATGCATCATTCCAATTGCTACAATTTATCACTAGGTTAGCAAGCTAGCAGGTGTGCAAACAAAAGTTACTCATTCTACTGTCTCTTAAAACTTTGCATAGGCAAAATAAAACTAAATCAGGCAAACTCCAGGAGATTTATTCATTAGTTCCTTTCTTCCAACATTAATTTGACATATATTGTGTATCAGAAACTGTTAAACAGATGCTGTTGCTGAGATAACATGCCCTTGGCCTTACATTCCATGAGAAATGGAGATATAAATATTATCAAGTTCTTACACTGTACATGATGTGTTATAATATCACTTGAAGTAGACTGTGATGAGTAAAAGCAAGATAAAATAACACAATTGCCAATAATAAGGTAACAAAAATAAAGCCATAATATATTTAGTAAGTCTAAAAGGAAAATGGGAACAGAAAACCTATGAGAGAGAAAAAGCAATTAGCCAAATGACGGATTTAAACTTAACCATATCAACTATCATATTAAATATAGTTTAAAAGCAAGACACAGTCAGATGGAACAAAAACAAATACTCAATTATATGCTGCTTCAATAAAGATATTGTAAATATAAAGAAACAACTAGATTAAAAGATGGAAAAGATATGTGCTAACACCAGTTTAAAACAAGCTGGAATGGCCAAGATAAGGTAGATTTTAAAGCTGAGAACATTATCAGGGATAGGAAAGGTCATTTCATAATGACAAAGTGGTCAATTAAAGAAGAAACACTAGTCCTAAAAATGCATGCAACTGACAAAATATGTGTATGTAGCTCAAGGTACAACAATTAACTAAAAAGTGGATAAAAGTGTAAGTGTAAACATCTACAACTACGAAACTTCTAGAAGAAAACGGAGGAATTCCAATCTTGGGTTTGATAAAGATATCTTAGATATGGCACCTAAAGCACAAGCCATGGAAGCAAATAATCACAAACTAGACCTCAAAATTAAAAACTTCTACTCTTTGAAACACTGTTAGAAGAATAAAAAAAGTAGCTGAAGACCAGGAAAAAAAATATTTACAAATTATACATCTGATAAAGGATATGTAAACAATACATTATGGTCTTTCAAAACCCAAGAATAAGTAAACAAGCAACCAAATTAAAAACTGGGGATAATGCCCTGGCTGATGTGGCTCAGTGAATGGGTTGCTGGTTCGATTCCCAGTCAGGGCACATGCCTGAGTTTCGGGTCAGGTCCCCAGTTGGGGGAGTACAAGAGGCAACCAATGGATGTTTCTCTTTTAAATTGATGTTTCTCTCCCTTTCTTTCTCCTTCCTTTCCCTTCTAAAAATAAATGAATAAAATCTTTTTTAAAAAGTGTGGAAAACATTTGAACAGATTCATTACCAAAGAAGATGTACAGATGACAGGCATGCAAAAGAAATGCTCAAAATGATTAGTGCCAGCTGATAAAGAAGCGCAAATCGAAACCATAGTGAAATAATATAACACACCTATCAGACATAAGGATAAATTAGTACAGTATATGTCTAACACTTGTTCTCTCTCTTATTCTGAGGGAACTGAAACGCCAGCTCCTGGGACCCTGCACATGGGCCCTCCATGAAGGATGCCTATCTGTCACTTGCTCACCCTCTTTAAGTGGTGGAAAGAAAGAAAATGCATTCCTTGACCTCTGCAGTGGCGATGGCAGCCAATGCCTCAGAGAAGATCTGAGGTAAACTCATGAGGAACTGACGCAGGTTATCAAAGCACCCTTTCCTTCAAAGTCAGAATTAGATAATAACACTTCACAGCATGTTATTAATGAGCCAGACATAATTAATTGCCACTAGAAAAAATATGTCAAAAGAATTTGCAGCATATATAAATTATTTGTGGCCTTTCACCTGCCCACGGTCCTGCTTCTTGTCACTGACATGGCTTCTGAGAGATGACAACAAACTCCTGTCAGAAATGCTACATGAAGGGATTAAAGGAGGAAGAAGACCTGTGATTTTTAGTTTCAGAAAAACTACACTATTTGCTAGAACTACAAAAATAAAAGTCTACTTGTGTATGGTAAGCTGAATGAGATATATATACAAAATGCAAACAAATTTCCACTCTATTTTGCAGGAAATGATGTGAATTCACTGGCTAAAGTGGCAGTCATCTGGTGCTGGTTATTTCAATGAAATTAGATATTAAATTTGGCTTTAAAATTGAAGAAAAATATCCATGATTTCACCAGCAGCTTCTCTAATGTTTTTTTTTTGATTCATATTTAGATGAAACAAATTCATATTATGCTGGAAACTTTTAAAATCCTCAAATATAAATTTTGTCTGAGTGATGGAAAGGCTTAATTTTTATTAATTTAACTATGCCATTATTTGTGAAAAATCAGGATGGTTAATTATTCAATGAAATATCTGATCTATTACTTCATATGTTGAAATACAAGTTCTACAGTGACTACCTATACAAACAGGTAGTGAAATACATGTTTTAAAATCTGTGGGTCCTAAATAGTTGTATGTATGGGGTATTCAGTTAAATATGCTGATTTTCGCTAAAATTTTAAATATAAGTGAGAATTCTCTTATTACAGAAATTCAACTTAACCAGACTATATAAATGAGAAAAACCAAAAAGGATATAGTCCAGAAACAAGAGAGGCAAGAAAAGGAAAATTAGACGGACCAGTTAATTAGTTTCTAAGGCAGTTTTTCTACCCAAAGACAAATATTTGAATACTCTACTTCATTGCTTCTCTCTTGTCAAGTTTCAGAAACAAAAAATCATGCATGTCCTGATAACTCCTTAGATGAATCTTTCAGTGCTTATAAAGCAAACAGAAGAAATGATGAAAAGGGCAAATATACAGGCCAACTTTTACTTGCTACATGAATACACAACAAGCTACTTGAAAGATAATGGTTCATTTTAATGGAATAATCAATTCAGCACAGCTAATGTATCTTAATATTTAAAATGTATATGAAATTAGCCACTACCTTCTGTTTCTGGATAGTATTTATATTTGTAAAACAAGCAAAATGACTGTCAGTTTGAATTATTAGGTATGAACATGTCCAGATTAAGAAACGTTGATCAGCAGTAAAAATATTCAAATGGAAAAGATGAGCAAAATTCATAGAATGAAAACCTAATTTCAAGAATATTAGTATAATATTTATTAGTATAATTGTCTACCTCAGAGGTGAACAAACATTTAGCCTTTTGCTATCTTGAGATACTGTTTAATCGAATTAGAAAAAATAATATGTCTGTACTGTAAAACACAAATGAACAAACAAACAAAAACAGGTTGTCTGATTTGCATGTTCCCCCCTCCTCGGGGGCGGGAGAACCAGCATCCTCCTGTGTGCACCAAGGTGTTACCAAGGCCTAAACTCAGACTGTATGAACAGACAATGGGCTATTTTTCTAAGAACCATCAGAAAGGATGTCTTCATAGCAACACTTTTGAAACTAAAAAGTTACTGCAGTAGAAACTTCAAAAATTCATTTTGTACTCAAGAATACCATTTGACAAGTTAAATACCTATCCAGGAGTCCAATAGTTCATTCTGAAAGACTTAACGGAAACTGCCTTACCCATCCATAAATGCCCTGTGGAATCATTATTCAGATTTTCATACGGCTATGTTAGGTAAACCTTGCTTTTAAAGTTTTGGGGGACAAAATCATCTTGGTTATGGTGAACTATAGACTTTTAGATGCTTGACTGGTCAACTACACACCTGCTAGGACATACATATAATAAAAGAATTCCCTGTTCTGCCTCCAGGTAGTCCCTTAGCACCTGGTGGAGGGTTGGCCACCAATTCAGATGAAAAATCTCCATATGCCACCTCCATTTCCATAAATAAGTATTGGCATCTGCCATCTACAAACAAACTCTGCATGTCAAAAACACAACTTTCCGCTGCCTGATGGCCTATCTAAATCTGAGCTATCATCTCACAAAACTATATGCCGTGATAGGTTTTCTTACCCTTATATAAGTCCTTAGTTCTAAACCCTGGCTGCACATTAGTATCAGTGTACAGCAATTCTCAATCCTAAATGCTTATTTACATCTCCTGAGAAGTGCTTAAAATATTCCCTCCTGGGCTCACTCCCAAGCCAACCAAAAAAGTGTGGGCCCAAACTTGTGTCATTTCAAACACTCCCCGAGGCAGTTCTTATGTGCACAGAGAGTTGAGAGGAACTTACAGAAACAAAAAGACACTGGCAGCCAGAGTACCCTGATAAGATTCAAATCATAGAATGTTACAAAATGTATTAAATGTGTATTTATAGAATGGTATAAAACATATTAAATGGTGGTGCATACAATGAGTTTAGTTTATATAACGCGTGGTTCCTGCTTTAGGTCATCGCATTGTACGGACCTACACTCACACCATGATCTCTACAACGTTGTCGAATGTCCTCATTTACCAGGAGTTGTATTTAATAATTGCTTGTGGTTACAGACGTCGGGGTCAAAACAACCCAAGTTTAAACCCTGACTCTTGCACTCAGAGAGTGTTCTTAACCTCTCCAATTCTCATTTTTCTTATCTAAACATTGAATGTTACTACCAGCCTGAAAGAGGATTAAATGGGATTCTGTTTGAATGGTAAGCAGTGTTAATAACCAGTAATCCAATACAATGACAGAGAATGGGAACTCACAGTGACAAGAGAGAACTTTTATTTCACTTAATTCAATTTACAGACAAGGGGTCAAGATCCAGAGAATTAATGCCTCCAGATCACATTTAATAAAAGTCAGAGGAGTGAAACTTACTTAGCAGAGCAAAGCTGATTAAATAAGCCTGCTAGTGACTTGCTCAGGTGAAAACATATCTGATATATTTATTGACGAAAATCTCCATAATGGCTAAACCTGCAATTTCTTTAGTAACTTTCACTATTTAGAATATAAGAAGTTTTATCTGTCATTGCATTGAGTTACTTTTGAACATAGTAATCAGACATACACTGTTACTGGGATATATTTTAAGGACAAAAAACCCCCAAAAAAACAACTGCATGAAAATACTGACCTTTACTTTGTAAGCTTGTTGGCTCTGGTCCTGATACAGTATTTCTGAAAGGATTTTGTGTGTATGGTAAGACAGAAAATAAGTAAATATACTGATGCTGTGGGGAACCAGTAAACTCATAATATGTTTTGTGTGTATATATTCCTTAACCAGAACTGATGATACGTAGAATGTTGGTTTCTAAATTCCATTATCACTAAAAGGAACCATTGACTGATTACAGACCTAGGAGAGGGAGAGTACCAGCTGAGTCTGTTAGCTCAAGTGCCAGAAAACACAGACTAACAGAATCACATTTAATTATCATCACTGATGTCAAAAAGACCTGCTACTATATGACTATGCAATGAAACACACAAAATATCATGCAGGTAGTATTCTTCCCAAAAATGTTAACCTGATCCAGTCATGAAACAAATAATAAGACACATCCAGAATAAGAAAACATTCTAAAAACTAGTTCAAACTCTTCAAAATGTCATTATCATGAAAAAAGAGACAGAGGTGAGCATTATAAAATAAAGGCGACCAAAGAGTCATAACAATCAAATGCAATACATGACATGATGCTTGACTGTGCTCTGGATGAGAGGGAGTCTAGCTTTTATGGACATGTTGGGATAGTTAGGGAACTCCGAATGCTGACTTCCTCTTACTATTGAATCAATATTAAATTTCCTAGGTGTGAAAATGGAATTGAAGTGTAAGAAAATGTTTGTTTCTTAGAAAATATGTTGAAGTTTCGAAAAATATTTAAATAAAACTTAATAACATTTAACTTAAAACCTTTATTTATGACAAATCTTTATAAAACCAGGCTTTGCATTTTGAAATAATTTAAGGTTACAGAAATGTTGCAAAGACAGTATTGAAAGTTCTGGTATACCTCTGACAATTCCACCCACAACTACCAGCATACACCGTGGAACATTTGTTCCTCTGACAATTCCCCCCACAACTAACAGCATACACCGTGGTACATTCGTTAAAACCATGAAACTCACACTGGTATGTTACTACTAACCACACCCCAGACTCTAACGGGATTCCACCAGTTCTACTAATGGCTTCTTTCTATTCCAAGAGCCAGGACAGGGCAGTGCATTTCATTTAGTTAGGCCTTCTCGGTCTCCTCTGGTCTACGTGACAGTTTCTTATTCTTCATGACCTACAGCGTCTTAAAAAATACTGGCCGATTATCCTGTACAACATTCCCCAGTTGGGTTTCATCAGGTATTTTTTTCATAATCAGATTGGGTTTATGTTGGGGTTTTTAGAATGGAACACTGCAGAGGTGAACTGAGTCCTTCTCATGACATCATATTAGGGATATGACACAGGTGCAGGGCATCATGGGAGTGTTCATCCTTGTTACTTGATTAAGGCAGTGTTTGCAGGTTACCTTTTTTTCTTTGGTTGCTCCAGTGGGCTTCTTTTCTCATCACCATTTTGAAATGGGATACAGAGCAGGGGTCCCCGAAAATATTGCCTCAGCCTATGGTTGGGGGATGGGGGTAGGGGATGATACGGTGGTTAAGATACTTTTCATAACAATGGCAAGTTGATAGTTGATAGCTATGCTGCTGCCCCAGGAAGAAGGTCTACATGACTTTCAGGCTGTACAGTGACTCGTTACATAGATGGGGGAGCTTATACATTTCCTGCATGAGATGAAGGGAACTGGATGTCCCTGTGTCATGGGGAACTCTTGCCCTCACTAAAGATGGCAGCTAAAAGTAGGTAAGAGATATGGGGGAACTGGCAAAGTAGCATATTACAGGAAGGGCCAGATATGAGGTCCCATAGGAAGTTCCTGGCCAGCATTTAAAATGAGGGTGGGCTGAGAGAAAGAGGTAGCCAGGAGGAAGGAGCCAGGAAGCAGGGGAATTCTTCCATGAATACCAAAAGAGTAGGGAGCAGCCATGTCATTTCCGAGGGTGTAGAAGGGCCGCCCTGTCAGCCATGAGGTCTGATACGTAAGGAGGTGTCACACAGTTTTGCATTAAGAGCTGGAGTAAGAAAGAGAAGACCTGCTGGGAAACCTGCCTGGAGAACATGGTGTCAGAGCAGATGGCACTGGGTGGGGACCTGCCTAACCAAGCACGAATTAGTGGGAGATGCCTGGAATGCTGAGCTGTGACCAGGAATGCTAAGCCACAGATTTCTGCTTTCCTGAAAGATGGTACCTCTGACTGGTATATTTGTAAGCTGGCCTGGGTTGGTAAAAGGGGGCAGGATTTTGTGTTTTGGAGTGTTTTAAAGGGAGTGGGACTTATCGGCAGAAATCTGCCATTATTTTGAACTGTATAATCTGTAAATAAACAACCTCTTTCCTTTTTTCACCAAATCCGTGCATTGGAAGTCATGCTTCTTGGTGGCTGGCAATCAAATCCCAGAGCTCTTCCAGAACAGCAGTGGCAATGTTCTGTAACACTTTCAATGAAGGTAAGTCATACCTTTGAAACACAATTAAGTTCATTTGTCACAGTCTGTATTCTGTGATGGGATGCCCTTAACACTCCTGGTTCTCTGGTTGGTTCTGGTGTGTATGTGTGTATTTTCATACCTTAAAGTATATTCTTTGTGATGCAGAGTCCTATGGGTGCCAGCAAATATATACAGTTCTGCAGCCAACACCCAGAACCACAGAGAAGGTTCCTTCACCTGTGCACCCCTCTGTAGCCAACCACTTCCCCCTTGATCAGTCCTTGAAAAACACTCATCTGTTTTCTGTTCCCATAGTTTTGCTCTTTCTACAACATCATACGATATATTCCCTTCTGAGACTGTCTTCCTTCTCTTGCATTTCGGTTTCCTCTATATTGTTGGGTGAATAGTTTGTATCTTCTTTTTGCCAAATAGTATTCCACTCAATGGATGTACCACAGTTTGTTTACTGATTCCTCTGTTGAAGGACATCTTATTGCCTCTAGTTTTTAGCAATTGTGAATATAACTGTTACAAATATTTATATATAGGACAGACATTATAAACCACTGGATAAATACCTAGGAGATCATCTTTACAAGAAACAGGAAAGTTGTATTCTAAATGCTGTACAACTTTGCATTTCTACCAGCAAAGAATAAGTTTCTATTGTTTGCATCTTTGCCAGCATTTTTTATTGTTGGTTTTCCTGTACTTTAGACATTCTATTAGATAAACAGTGATATGTTCTTGTGGTATAAATATGTGTTAAGGGGTCTTTACTCATCTTTCAAATACAAATGCTACCCAAAATTTTGATTTTAAAAGTCTACTTTAAAAACTAGGATCCCCAGGTATATATTTATAAAATTTTAAACTGTAGATTTCAGATCACATCAGGGTTTTTTTCTTATTAAATAAAAAGTTCTTACTAAGTATAATAGCAGATACATACATAGGATACATTATCAATAGCCCTAGCATTCAGATATGATTACCAATTTCTTCTAGTTGTGTGTGTGCACACATGTGCTCAGACAGTAACACTTTTAAAGACTGAAAATTTAAAGCTGGGATGAGTCTGGTATGTTTGAGGAACAGAGAGCAAAACAAGTGTGAAGGGAGGATGATAGTAAGCAAGAGGACCAAACTAGTAGATGAATTTGGAGAGAGACATCAGTTCACGTAGCGCAGTGTTCTTAACTGTTGGTGTCTGTTACCAGAAGGCCTTGTTGAAACAGACTGCATCAACCCACCCCCAGACCTGATGATACACCAGATCTAGAGTGGGGCCTGAGATGGGCATTTCAGTCTTCTGGGTGCTGCTGCCATGGCCGATCCATGGTCCCAGCTTGAGAAACCCTCTTGGCCACGCTACACTATGACAAGGAGCCTGACTTTTATTTCAAAGACATGACAGAACAGTGGATGATTTTAAGGACAGAATGATGTGGTTTGTTTCGAACTTTAAATGGATCATAGAGACTGAGGCGTGAAAACTGCATCAGAGGGGCAAGACAATAAATGGGAAAGTGGTAAGCAGCCCATTACCATAGTTATTACATGTGAGAAATCAGGGTATCTTGAATTACGGTAGAGGAGATGTTAAGATGTGGATGGACTCAGGGTAAATTTAGGAAAAGGATGACAGAACTTGCAAAAAGATTGGGTATTAGGATGAATGAAGGAAATCAAAGGGAATGTCAAGGTCATTGGCTTGACAACTACCTCTATGGAAGACTTTATGGGACAAAAATACTTAGTTTGAGATCTCTGTTAACATACCATTAAAGATACCAAGTATGCACATTATATGGATATATAAATCTTGCAGCTCCAAAGAATAAAAATTAAAAGACTGAAGTCATTAACACACAAATAATATTTATAGTCATAGAAAATATACAGGTAATTAGTTGAGATCAATGGTTCTCTAGCCGGGATGGTTTCTGCACACCTTCCAGAAGGGTACCCTTGGCAACATTTGAAGACATTTTCTAAAGTCTTAAGGGTGGAGGGGTATTACTGTCACCCACTGAGTGGGATGTTGCTAAATATCATAAAGTGCAAAGAAGAGCACCCAATAACAAAGAATCCTGCTGAAAATATCAATAGTACTGAGATTGAGAAACTCTTATGTGGACAAAAAGTTGTTTTCCTTTTTAAAAAAATTATTCACTGATTTTTAGAGAGAGAAGAAGGGAGAAAGAAGGAGGGAGAGGAGGGAGGGGGCAAAAAAGGAAAAGCAGGGAAGAAGGGGAAAGAGAGAGAGAGAGATCAATTTGTGGTTCCATTTATTTATGCATTTAGTGACTACTTCCTGTGTGTGCCCTGCACCTGCAACCTTGGTGTATCAGGACGACGCTCTAACCAGCTGAGCTACCCGGCCAGGGCAAAAGTTGTCTTTCCTGTATGAAGGGAGCATAAGGCCTTTCTCAGAATACAAGCTGACTGGAAATATGCCACTTAGGTACACAATTTAAAAATTGTTTAAATATATGTTTAGCCAACTGAGAAATGAATTAAAAGTAGCTGAAGAATTACATTACAGCATTAGACTTCAAATAGTTGCTATCAGTGAAAAACAGTTACAAAAATAAATAAAGTAAAAATATAATAATAGTTCAAATGAAAATTCCTGATTCATAAATCCATCAGACCATGTATAATCTCCAGGACTCTGCCATTAGATTATGCTATCTGTACACTTTTGTTAAATGAATAAATTCAGAAATATACAAGCATACGAGTAAATGAACAGTATGGCTTCGCTCTGTTAGATAATAACAAATACATGCAAGAAGCCAACAGAAGACAGAATCTGGAATGTGAGTCCAGGCCCATAATCTCTGGAGTGCGGGTATATATTCATAAAATCCTTAGCAATGGAGAAAAGTCAACAGTGCAAAGGACACACAGAAGAGGAGGATTTGAAATGAATAGAAATCTCAACTTTGGGGAAAAAATTCCAGTGTACACAATGATCCTAGCATCACAAGGATCACTGCAAGCAGTCCATCACCACCAGAAATTTTGAGGAAGATTTGCGGAGGTTTTCTCCATGGAAAATGTCTGTGACTGCAGTGCTCAGGGCTGGGCAAGACAGATCCGAGACACAGATGCTGACTGTAGAGCCTGCCCGCTGGAACACATCTCCTTCGCGAACAAGGCAGGAGACAATTTTTCACACAGAGAGGTGTTAAGATCACAAATCTACCCTAATTTTAATGCCTTTCTGCTAGAAAAAGCTGAGTAAAGATACCCTGGAACTAAAGGATAAATATATTCTAGGTACAAGGAGGTGACTATAAGAAAAAAAAGAATTCAATGTTAAAATAAGGGTTAGGAAGACCTTCTTACAGGGAAAACGGGGAAGACAGGAGATAAATACATTGAAGAGAGGTCTATAATTAGTCCAATCATAATAAACATAAAGAGCAGATGACTTTAAATATAAAGATGGTGTTTTTAACCCACGGACAGAAATGTTTTAATGAGAATTATCTTTTACCAGGAAGCACAGGTTGGCCTGTGGAGGACAGGTGTGAGAAGAATGACTGAGTGACTGCAATCTCATATGTACCTTTTATTACACACCCAATGCCTATCTCAATAGCATGTTATTGACAACTGTGTTTAATAAAGTGGAGCTGTAAGCTGGGCTCATGAGGAAACTGCGAATTAATTATTTTATGTAATTTATGAACATAAAGTTCACACGATGCATACTGGTCCACTTTAACTCCAAATCAAAGGAAGCTAAGACTGTATGACCTCAGACACACAGAGCTGACTGTGACTCACCCTTCCCAGTTCTTTATCTTCAAGGGCCAGGACTCCGGTGCTTTCCGTGAAGAGCTTTATTTTGACCACAGGCCGAGGATGGGTGGTGGTGAAATCGCCTTGGGTTCCCCATCTGCAAAGAAGTTAACAAAAATTTTCTTTGAAATGCAGCTTTATTTTCTTTCCAGATAAATGTATCTCCTTAACAGACATGTTAGGCAATACAGAATCCTTTTGGCTCAATGAGACTTTTATCTTTGCTTTTGTTTCTGACAGATGGCTCAATCAAGAAGGAAAAATAACAATAAGCTTTAGAGCTTGTAATAATTATTCAGCTGTTCTAAAAATTAGCACACTACAGTACAAAACTAGTATGTGATAAGAATTTAGGTTAAGGTGAAGCATTACAGATGCAGCTACTAAGATCTGTTATTTAATTTGAATAAAACAACAATACCATTTTTATGGATGGCTAGGGAAAATTACTAAGGGTTTGTTTATCTAAGAGGTAGTTTCACAGAAAATTATTTTCATACTGAGGATTTTACCCCATCTTTTCTTGAAAATTCTTTACTAGATATTATTTATATTTTAAAAAGTGAATTATCTCAAGCCTGTTACTTCACATGAATTTTTTATCCTCACTGCAGGATAGGTTTACTGATTTTAGAGAAAGGAATGGAGAGAAAGAAAAACATCAGTTGGTTGCTCCCACTGAGGCCGTGACTGGGAATCAAACCTGCAACCTTTTGGTGTGAGGGCTGATGCTCCACTCAACTGAGCCACCTGGGCACCTGACTTTTTAAAGCTCTAGTAAAAGAAAAAGAAATAAGCATGATAGAAATGAGTGTTTTCCTAGTACGCTCTTCTAAAAATGGGATAAGTCTGCCAATATTTGGCTTTTCAAATCATCATCATAAAATGACATGTTTTCTTGGCTCATATTTTAATTAATAGCATCTCATCTTTACCACACACCAATTCAGTCTAGTGTATTTATAAATTTAACCTACACACAGCTGATATTTTAAAACCTTATCAATAACTGTGAGAGATCACAGGCATGAGATTTAGCACATCATGGAGAAAATGCCATTGAGAAAAACATACATAAGGGAAAAAAGTGGGATTTAACAGTAAAAATTTCTGTTAAATCACCAAAAAAGTCAATATATTGTACTGTATATATTATTTTAAAAACAACTTAGCATTTTAATGGAACTATCTAAATTTATTTTATAAACCATATTCAGAAAGCTTGGGAAACACATAGAACTGAGGAAAAGCAAATGTAATCAAAATTAAATAATTGTGGTGACTTTCTCTACTATACAGAAGTTATGTCACAATACATGTGTAGGAAACCCAAGGCCGTTTCAATGACTAAGGAAACTAGCATTCAGATCCCGTTTGATCTTTTCTAATTAGAGTCATATGCCAGAGGGAAGAGAAAGATTCAATTAGGATGGAAGAGCAGCTCAATTTCTATTTTAGACTTCTAGAAAGGAGTTAGCAAAGAATCTTTTTGTCATTTCATAGAATTAAGACAGTCTGAGATAAAGTAGAGCTAAAATAGGGATAAAAAATAGATTCAGAAGTAAAATAAGGGAGTAGAGGACACTTCTCAGTTCAGTTTGTAGGACCTTAGGCCTTGAATACAGCCAGGTGATCTGGATGGCAACTCCGGAGTAGGTTTCCGTGACCTGTCCTTCTTGTTTGGTATTATGCAGTTATATTTGGAAAACTAACCATGGAGATACTTTCTTATAATTGCATTTTATATATTTTGTATAGATATAAAATATATTCCAAAATGTGTGCATGTGTAACTTTTCCATGAGTACCTGAGGGAACTAAAAGGATCCTCCGTTGTGAATACCACGTTATACATACAGCTGGCCATAGATCAAGCTTATTAACTGTGCTGTTTAAATCTATTGTATCCTTATGGATTTTTGGTATCATTTATACAGCAAGGTATTACAATCTCCCATGAAGAAAGAGGTTTGGTCAATTTCCCTTTAAATATTTTTCAGTTTTTGGTGTATATCTGATGTAAAAATATTCAATAGCAACCATGTTCTTTGAGTATGAACTGTTTATTATCTTTTCTAATCCCAAGGCCATGATTATTTTTCAATGGTTGAACCTGTGTAAAATTAGAGAACTAACACTATATTAGGAAGGGTACAATTAAAATCATATGCCAGAGTCACACAAATAGCCCCGGCTGGTGTGGCTCAGTGGACTGAGTCCTGGCTGGCAAACCAATGGGCACCAGTTCGATTCCCAGTCAGAGCACATGCCTGGGTTGCAAGTCAGGTCCCAGGGTGGGAGTGTGTGAGAGGCAGCCACACAATGATGTTTATCTCCGTCTCTCCCTTCTTTCCCCTCTCTCTCTCTAAAAAAAAGTAAGTAAATAAATAAATAAAATCTTAATAAAAAAAAGGAGTCACACAAATATCCTATAAACATATTGCAAGTACAGACCATAATTTATTAGAAAACAAATAGTTAACTAAAATTTATAGGAAGTCAATAATATAGAACTTGGAAATCTAGGATATCCCAAAACCAATATGCCATAGGTGGCAAACTCAAGGCCTGAAGAGACAAATCCAGCCCTCCACCTCATTATATCTGGACCAGCACCTTGTTTCTACTCAGCAGCAGCACTGAGCTCTTGCTTAACTGTTAAGGAGTAGTTACATTTATACAGTCCTAAAATTACACTTAGCCCTTCAAAGGCAACCACCGGCTGATGTGGCCCCCAGTGAAAATGAGTTTGACACCCTTGCAATATGCCCACGAAGGCAGGAAACAGGTGCATATCATAGGACCCAGTGGGCAATCTACAAGCATACATCTATCTACAAGGTCCGGAACCTCTAAGTCAATAGCATGGAATGCTAATAGCCCGCTCCTGTGAGGAAAGCTTAAATAACATGCTTTCAGGTGGGGAGAAGTTAAGGTACAAGGATACTGGCAGATTCTAGTTGTGAGAGACTACGCTTTTACTGACATTTGACAAGAAGGTGCAGTTTTAAAGGGGTGCATAAATTAAGTATGGCGGCAACTGGTAGTCCTTATAAACATTCCAGGCTATAAACATAAACTGACACAACCTCGAGTTTCTCCTGTGAAAACTAAAAGTTAAAAAGATTTATACAGTTAGAAAATGGTTATGAATTCTACAATGAATGAATTAAAAACCAAAGCCCTTCTCCCTCCACCAAAAAAGGCAGGGGAAGAAGGGAAGAAGGAAACATGCTTATCTTCAATATTCACCAAGATATTCCTTGTTTTCTACTTAATTGGCATGTTTAAACCCTTTCAGAAATTAATACCAGTTATTATCTTCCTACTCTTTTCTCTGTATTATGTGATAAAAGAATACATTACCCTTGCTGTCGGTTTACTTTGACTAAAAATACATTGCCTTTTTCTACTTCTATGAATGTATTATTTATGAGAATTCAGACTTCCAGTGTAAATCTTCAAATGAATAAAATATCTACAAAGCACCTTTATGAGGACAGCGGGGCTTCCTGGCTATAACAACACAGGGTAGTTCACAGACCAACTGAAACAGCTGACATTAATTATGTATTTGCTATTAAATGAAGTATGCTAAAAGTTCATATATGAACTTTCCAAATATATGGAAAAAATATTTTTTTCAGAAGCCAAAATATATGATCATACCTACTTATTCAGGAGGCTATTTCTAGGAATTTAGCATAACAAAATAATTCTGAGCACTGAAAAGATGGTAAGTAGGAATGTATTTACTGTAGCTTTTTATAAACAGCAAAACCAAGCATCTAATTTAGGAAAGTGATTATGTAAATTATGTAGCATATAATGGAATACTTTACTGCTACTTATAATAATGGTTGCGAAGATGATGTAAAACCGTATGTGATGTAAAGTAAAAAAAAATGGAGAGGGCACAAAGCTGAATGTGGGTCTTTTATTCTTTCAAAAAGAGCTACAACTTCATATGTGCCAGTCACTATTCTTGTGTCAGCACCCAGTCTCTATCCTCTTGGCACGTATATTCTAATATAAATTATAGATAATAAAGGGCTGTATTATT
Organism: Tonatia bakeri; assembly: GCA_004024845.1. Lineage (NCBI taxonomy): Eukaryota > Metazoa > Chordata > Mammalia > Chiroptera > Phyllostomidae > Tonatia > Tonatia bakeri. The sequence goes on from PVIA01002167.1 coordinate 128,269, forward strand.
ATGTACAGTAACATGTATTTCCCCCTACCCCGGCCTTGCATTCCTTCTGCTCCTGTCAGCAGTTTTCGGTCTCCCATCGTTGCTTCTTCACTCACATCCACATCGTAAATGAAGCCTGATCTACAGGCTTCATTACCCTTACTCTTAACACGTGGGCACCTCCCACAGTCTCCCAGGGCATCTGGACAACTAGATTTAAATTGCAACCTGAAAGGATTTTAAAAAATAACTAGCATATTTGTTTTAAAGTGTGTTTAAAATCATGCCACAGTAAAAAGTTATGTCAAAAACCACTTAAATCCTGTAACTCAGAATTCTTCTTGTGAACACATAATGCACCCATAACTATAGAAGCTAAAAACAGAAAAAAAATTGGCTCAATCTGCATTCCTTATACAGGACCAGCACTACAGAATAAAATAAGCTATACGAAACTTCAAAAATTATTTCCTCCATCTCTATATTATCGCTCCAACTGTGTGACTGGCACTGGGAAAGGGTAGACATTCAAAAAATCAAGACGACAGGTTATGCACTAAATGCACTCTGGTAGGGAAGACTGGCATGTAATTTCATAAACATGCACAATAAATCAAATCATACAGAACTGAATAGCTTCTAAATTGTATTTCTTAATTACTTCTGAAGATGAAGTACTCTTTCTTTACTAGTCATCTTCATTTCTCTTATGATTTGCCTTTTTATTATCATTGTCAATTTATCTATTAGTAGAATTTCCTTTCAATCTGTGATTTTATAAAACTCTTAATAGGATAGACATTTACTATTTCTGATACCTATAGCAAATACTGTCAATGATGGTTATTTTCTGTTGAACTATTGTTTATGGCTTTTTAAAATGTATAGTTTAAAAATATTAGGTAGTAGCCCAGTTCTATCAACTTGATTTATAGTTTCTAATTTTGACATCCTAAAGAGTCTCTCCTTAACCAAAAATCATATGGATATTAACCTGTATTTCTTGTGCATATCCATAGTTTAAATTTTCAAGTTATCTGGAATTTAACACTGATAATAAATGAGTTTCATTTAATTCACCTATCCCAATCTCATTTGGTTTAGAAGACAACATATTTATAATATTACTATATACACTCAGGTTTTTGAATTCTCTGCCCTACAGATTTATCTTTTGAGCTGTGCTATACTGTGTGAGTTATTGTAGAATTATTAGATATGATAATATCAGTTAGGACAAAAGGGAAATAGATATTTTGAACTTACTATATTTCTATTAAAGAAAAAGGGAGATCTCTCCACTTACTAAAATTTGTTCCAATATTCCTTGGTTAACTCTTGAACTTTTTTCTTCTACTAGATAAGTCCTATACATTCTTTGATAAATTCATTTCATAGTATTTTACACTTGGGGATTCTAAGTCATCTGTTTCCTTTATATTGTCTGACTATTGCTGATACGCAAGAAGTTATAAGCTCTCTTTTTTAATATGATAGTTTTGCCTTATTTCCAATCTAGTTATTGCCTTCTTAAATGATGTTTTCTTCACTAAATTACCATTAATTGTATTACAAAGATGGAATTATTAAAATAATCAAATAGCAATTCCAATATATCACTAATTTTGTAACAGAAAACATGAATAAGAGGATCTGACTACAGAGGTAGATATGAAAGTCTTTGGAGAGTTACACATAATTATTAAGGTTTTTCATGCTGCAATTATTTTAACAAAGAATCCAATTACAGATAAATTATTTCCATAACTTAGGAATGTTAAGGACTAACATTATGTACATTCATCAAAAAAAACTTCCCTCAATAATAGTTTTGGTTCACAACTTAAATACCCAAGCACCAGATATTTGGTTGCACTCACATTCTCTAGGGAAAGAAAAAAAAACTTTCCAAGTTCTCTGCAATTGATTTCACATAGGTCCAAGGTCTCTTTCTGCTGTCCTATGAAAGCAGATAATAAATAATAAGAAAATACTAAGAAAATGAGTTGGATTCACCTAAATCAAGATAAACAGTCAGGACTGTTTTGAGTTATTTTCAATTACTTGTGTGTGCTGGAAACATAGACGGACGATCTTCACAAGCTCTTTAATAGGGACCAAGAAGGAATAAAGATCCTTAACAATGGGGTACAAAGACCCAGTGGTACATATCCTCAAGAGTATCAAACACTACCATCTGCAGCTATGTGCCTTCCTGGGCACTAGATGCCAGGGGAACCTGTCTGGGTGACTGAGGGCATACAGCTGTGTCCCTGCTATTGCAGCAACCTTGATGCAGGTGAGCCTTAATATGTTATCATTACATAAAGAAAGCTGTATACCCTGCCCTGCACCCATGGTCTACTATCAGTCTCTGTCTTCCTCATGATGGCCATGAATACTCTAGAACCATTTTAAAACAAATGTGTATGTCAAACAGGTACAGTAATAGGACTAGTAAAATATACCAAGTAACTTCAAGACCTCTCTATTAATGCATATACATGACTACAGCTCTTTAATTGGATAATTTAAAATTGGGAATTAAGGTTAAAAAGAGTTACTAAGGGCCTGATTATAATAAATGAAAATTTAAAATAAACCATAGAAAGCACTTTAAACACAATGTTAACCACTGTACAAGTGTTTTAAAATACAGCATTTTTGGTTAATATGAGCAATTAAGATAGTCACTCATGTAAAATTTTTTCTAGGTAGAACACACTTTTGGAACAGCAGCTTCTGACATGTAAAAATTTGAAGTTTTCTAAGTTATTTTCTAGGGCTCAAGTATATCAGAGTTTTATCCAATACCAATGAAATGAAGCCAAAGATTAAAGGAATGTTGAAAAAACTCATTTTCATGGGGTTATAGATGGCTGGTGACACATCACTTACTATGGCCAAAACTATGAGAGGTGAAAGGACCTATTTGAAAAATTCAACTGTCTGATTCCAACAGGATGCTGAAAATCTAGGTCTACACTTTTGCTAAAAGTCTGCAAATGAAGATATAGATTTGAAATTTATTAACATAGAGGTGGTAAGAGAAGCTCTGAGAATTAATGAGCTTGTGAAGGGTGACCACTGAAATTCTACTGTGGAAAAGATTTGTATCTTACATGTCCAAGCCTGTTTGTGTACATGTATGCTTGTGTGTATGCACCCAAATACATATTTATTGTTTATTTTAAATACACAGGATGCTCAAGTTATTCTGTAATATATTTTTATGTAACACTATGTATTGATCTTTATGTATCAGTACATGGATGTACATAGTTCTTTTTAAGACTATATGTCTATGCCATAATTTAGTCTACAACTCTTCTGCTGATGGACCTATAGGTGGTTTTCAATTTTAATTAGTACAAATAATGCTGCAAAAGATATCCTTTTGTATATTCAATTGTTTTTACATAAATATTGAGAAGAACAAAAGACTGGAGACAGAATTCTAAGACATCCCAAGATTTTAAACTATTCTGAAATGTAAAATGTTATCCTAAGTAACTGAAAAGTTTGATTCATGAGTAGGTGGATATACTTTGCCTCCTTGTACAATCAAAAAAAGGACAACAACAAATATAAAAACAAAAAATAAACAGAACTGCCAGAAAATTGAATTGAATGGAAGTCCAACAACCAAGGAGTTAAAGAAGAAACATTCATCAAGACCACCAGCTGGGGCAGAGATAGGTAGCCAGGGGGAGAGGAATCACAGCAAGGCAGTGGCTGAAGGACTGGGCAAGGCTGCAGCTGACGGACCCAGTTGTACCACATTTGCATGTGGATAAACCAGGAGGAATAACTGGGGAGTGAAACAGACCACACAACTGAGGGCTCCAATGTGAGGAAATGAAGCCTCAAAACCTCTGACTGAAAAAAAAACATGTGGGAGTTGTGGCAGCAGCAGGAGAAACTCCCAGTCTCATAGGAGAGTTCATTAGAGACACCCACTGGGTCCTAGAATGTACACAAACCCACCCATCCTGGAATCAACACCAGAAGGACCCAATTTGCCTGTGGGTAGTGGAAGTGACTGAAAGCTGGCAGAGAGCAGAGGAAGAGGCATTGTTCGCTCCCAGGCCTCTCCCCCACATATAGCATCAGGATGCTGCAAAGCAGGTTGCCCCGCCCTGGCAAATACCTAAGTCTCCATGCCTCATTACATAATAGTTGTGCCAAGACAAAAATATTGGCCCAAATGAAAGAACAGATCAAAGCTCCAGAAAAAATACAATTAAGTGACAAACAGATAGCAAATATTATATAAGATGCAGAGCTCAAAACTGGTAATTGGGATGTTCACAGAAATGGTTCAGTATGGTTGCAAACTAGTGCAAAGTGAAATAAAGAAAAATGTACAGGGAACCAACAGTGAAGGGACTCACACCAATGGTTTGAAGCAGAAGGAAGAAATAAACATTCAACCAGAAAAGAATGAAGAAATAAGAATGCAAAAAAATGAGGAGAGGCTTAGGAACCTCTGGGACAACTTTAAACATTCAAACATCCAAATCATAGGGGTGCCAGAAGAAGAGGAACAGCAAGAAATTGAAAACTTATTTAAAAACATTATGAAGGAGAACTTCCCCAATCTGGCAAAGGAAGCAAATTTCCAGGAAGTCCAGGAAGCTCAGAGAGTCCCAAAGAAGCTGGATCCAAGGAGGAACACACTAAGGCACATCATAATTACATTACCCAAGGTTAAAGATAAAGAAAGAATCTTAAAAGCAACAAGAGAAAAGGAGCCAGTTACCTGCAAAGGAGTTACCATTAGACTATCAGCTGGTTTCTCAAAAGAACTTTGTAGGCAAGAAGGGGCTAGAAAGAAGTATTTGAAGTCAGGAAAGGCAAGGACCTACATCTAAGATTGCTCTATCCAGCAAAGCTTTCATTTAGAATGGAAGGGCAGATAAAATGCTTCCCAGATAAGGTCAAGTTAAAGGAGTTCATCACCACCAAGCCCTTATTATATTAAATGTTAAAGGTATTTATCTAAAAAAAGATTATCAAAAATATGAACAGTAAAATGCCAACAATTTCACAACTATCAACAACTGTACCTAAAAACAAAAACAAACTAAGTAAACAACTAGAACAGAAACAGAATCACAGAAATGGAGATCACAGGGAAGGTTATCAGTGGGGACCAGGAGCAGAGAGAATGAGGGGAAAGGTACAGGAAATAAGAAGCATAAATTATAGGCACAAAATAAACAGGGGAAGGTTAAGAATAGTATGGAAAATGGAGAAGCCAAAGAACTTACATGTATGACCCATGGACATGAAGTAAGGTGGGGGAATGCTGGTGGGAGGTGGCGGGTAGGGCAGAGAGGAATAATGGGAAGGAAAAAGTGAGACAAGTATAATAGCATAGTCAATAAAATATATTTAAATAAATGAAAAAGTTTGATTCACAAAAATTTTACTATGTAAATAAAATTTACTATAAATAGCCATGTTATTGTCAAAAGTTCACAATTTAAAGTTCATTGTAATACAATGAATTTTAAATCTGAAGGTTTCTTAGAATTTCAAGATTTTACTGTAAACAAACATCCTTCTGCTTCATATTTAATAATCTGAAGAAAAGATTTAAACTTCCTCTAAAAATATATTGAGTATATTATATATTAAGTTTTCTATATATTTAATTAAATTAGTTTATGTTGGGTGATCCATAGTTGTTATAAAAATTGCCTCACTTATTGCCATTATTGTTGGTGATATAGTTTGAAAGCATTCTAAATTTCAAGTTGTGATATGTAAATTGAATCATACAGAGGTTAATAATACATACACCCTAGGTTGATATAACTATGGCAATGAACATGATTATGACATGATTTTCTAGGCCACCTAGGATAAATCTGTTGGATTTATCCAGCAGATTACATTGTCATTTAAGACAGCAAAGTATTCTACTTTATTCTTTCAAAAAAAAAAAAAAAACCCAAAGGAATTATTCCACATAGCTATACAGAGTGGGGCAAAAGTTGGTTTACATATGTTTACATGGAAAACAATATAATAATTAATAAATATAATACACAAATAAACTGTTTAACATATTCTCAAGTGTAAAACTACATTTACTCCCCCCGAATATCAAAGATAGCAACCTTTATAAAATCAATGACACAAATATCACAACACTGTTTTAAACAAGTTCGTACAAAGTTGTGTGAGAAAAAAAGTCAAACTGATTTTTTTTAAAAAGGAAATTAAAAAATCAAAACCATTATCTGAACCTTTGCCTACAGTAGAGTACAGTGGTAGCAAGGTAGGGCTCAAGAGTACAGAACCCAGAGCTAGTTTCAAGGCTCAAATACCAATTCCGGCATGCAGATGAACCCTAGGCAAGCAACTCTGTCGTAACTGGACACTTTCCTCATGAAACTGTTGAGGCAAGGTGGTAACACCACAACAGCACGGCGCCTGTCACGGAGAAAGTGCACACAGAATGCCGACTATTCGTACTGTATCCACAGAGGTGCTACTACTGTGGCTTTACTGTCTAAGGAAAAATAATACCTCCCTGAAAAAAATAACAGTTACAAACATTAAAGATTTAACAAGTTTCATTGAATGGTGACATTAAAATCCAGATGATATTAGAAACTACAAAGAGAGGCATCAACTAAAAGTCAAACATGACAAGGGAGAAAAATAGAGAGAGGATGACAAAGAGAAAGGAGAGAGAGGCAGAGTGGGGAAGGGGAGAGGAAGAGGGAGAGATGGAGAAAGAAGGTCGGGGGGATGAAGGATTAAAAAAAAAAAAAAACAACCCAAAATAGGTAAAGACAGTAATAAACCAAGCATTACTCTGAATCTTAATGAATTTTTATTGTTATCTTTAACCATTCTTTAAAACACAATCTGAAGTCTAAAATGTTGACATATGATGCATGTTTAATAGGCAAACTAGAAAATATCCTTTAAAATAACTTAGTTTTATCATCCTAAACTGTGGGGTCTATCTTTCAAAAACACCACATTCAACTTTTTATTACAATGGAAACACAATGCAAAGTTATCTATTTCTGTAAACATGACAAAGAAAGAAGAAATCCTGGTATGATTATCTTGAACTTTAAGGCAGAAAAATATCTGAAGGTAGGTAATGATCACTTTCATAAGGAAAGTCCTATGGGCTACACCTTCATGCTCTCTCACCATGCATTGTTTCCCTTTCTTTCCTTTAGAAGAGAGAGCTCCCATTTTGCTGCTCTAAAAATGGTAGAAGCCTCAAGAATAATGGGGTAGAATTATCCTCTAAAGTCTCTATTCCATTTATGAAGTATTCATGCCATTAAACCTCCATATCCAGAGTACAGAAAGCATATTACACTTGTACTATTTTCTTCTGGGAAAGTCTAGCAAGAATGTTAGCACAAATTCAGGTTTCAGAAAAGACAAGATACAATCCCTCACAGGCATTTCCTTTTCTTTCCCTTGTAGCAGGATAGTTCAAAGACATTAGCTTGAAGTATCTAATTTTAAAGAGAACCATTTGTCACATCTTACATTACAATTCTACTTAGATAAGACAGTAGGAAAGAAAGTGTAGCTTTTCATTAGACAAAAGCCAAAAGTTTTAAGAACTTAAATATAGGAAGGCGGGATAAACAATTGCTATATAAGGTAAATTAATGTAACTAAAAAGCATAAAGTTTGTTATAACACATATATCCCTACAAAGAGGTGTAATAACAAAATACAATGGTGTATAAATGAGCACAAGTATACGGCATGAACCAACAATTAGTTATCCACAGAAATTTATTAGTATATGTTTATACTGTTCTCAGACCCTCAACTTTGACGCTTGTGTGAAAACATCACCCAGGTTTGATCCTGTTCTTTGACCTAATGTAAAAGGTGGATGTATTATATAAACCGGGAAACAAACCCTTTCAAATGTAATAGAATTAACGTGTCATTCTTTAAAGATGAGAAGTGCTACAGATATTTAAAACACCGGGTTTCAAATTATTAGGCTATAATTTTCACTAATCAGCACAGCATATTGTCGTTAGTAAGCTGGAGTGCCCATCAGGTACTAGCACACACTTGTTTTACCACATCTTCCAATAGTCAATCTCTAATTTGATAGAACTTAGAAAGATAGGTTAATAATGTTCTTTGCAGCCAGACATATAGGTGTAAAAATGTTTTGCTTTTTATTTTCTTAATTTAAATACCTTGATATTGCCAATGTACTACTGTAACGAGGTGCAGAGCATAGATTCCCTGAAAACAGGAAAACCACCACCACAAAAATGAGGGCAGGCTAAAAGAAAGAAGGGGAGACCCACGGGGTCTGGAGTAAGAGAGAGCTGGTCTGAAAGTCGGAAGTCCAATGAGTTGCCAGAGCTGCCAGTGCAGTGGGGGGACCTGCCCAGCCACCCAAATTCGTGACAGATTCTTGGAGCTGAACTGTGACCAGGAATGCTAACTGCAGACTTCTGCTTTTCTGAAGGAAGGTACCTCTGACTGGTATATTCTGGAACTGGCCTGGTTTGGCAAAGGAAGTCAGGATTATGTATTTTGGGGTGTTTTTAAAGGGAGTGGGACTTAGAGACAGAAATCCATCATTATTCTAAATCTGTATAACCTTTAAATAAACAACCCCTTTCCTTTTTCACCAAGCTCTTGCTTGGGGAGTCACGCTTCTTGGCAGTGGGAAATCGAACCCCACAGCTGTTCCAGTACAGCAGTGGAGGGGTTCTGTGATACTATGTCAGGGCATCCTATTCTTTTTTTCCCACTTAAGTTTTATTTATTTAGATTTTTTAAAAATTGAATTTATTTGGGTTTACATTGGTTTTAATAAAATCATACAGGCTTAAGGAGTACAATTCTATAACACATCATCTATATATTGTATTGTGTGTTCACCACCCCAAGCCGAGTCTTGTGCTGTCACCATTTAGCTCCCTTCTACCCTCTCCTTCCTCCCCACTTTCCCTCTGGTAATCCCCATACTGTTGTGTCTATGATTTTTTTTTTTTTTTTTGCTTAGTTCCTTCATGTTTTTCATCCAGCTACACTATGCCCTCCCCTCTGACAGCTACAAGTCTGTTTTTGTTAGTTTATTTTGTTCATTAGATTCCACATATAAGTGAACTCATATGGTATTTGTCTTTCACTGATTAGCTCATTTCACTTAGCATTACTTTCTAGGTCCATCCATGCTGTTGCAAGGGGTAAGATTTCCTTCCTTTAAATGGCTGACTAGTATTCCATTGTGTAAAAGTACCATGGTTGTTTTATCCACTCATCTACTGATGGACACTTGGGCTGCTTCCGGACCTTGGCTATTGTAAATAACACTGCAATGAACATAGTGGTGCATATATTCTTTCAAATTAGTGTTTTGGTTTCTTAATAGCTTACATTTTAAAACAAATGCTCAACTATCTTCCACTGCTCTGAAGGAGGAAAAACTCTTGGTACTGTCTCAGAACAGTAACACAGGTTTATTTCATTTCTCCTAGAAATGGTTCCCCTGGGGTCTCCCTTCAGATAAGAATGACTTTTTTTCTTTTCTTTCCTAAATGACAGAATCTTGGGATAGTATAAAAAAAGACTTCCCAACTACACAGAAGGAGTCTGAGACAACAGGAAGGGTTGAACTGCACGAGACCTTTCCTTGAAGACAAAGCACCAGGTTTTCAATGGGGGATGATTCATGGAACAGAGACAAGCAGATGCTCAAATACGCAAAACATGATGGGGGCCCGAGACCAGCCCCAGGAACCTCCAGTGGAGCATACCACGTAGTGCTGACACTGTCACAGGCAGCCTCAGGAGACGGCTTCAGGCAGTGAGGTCTAGTTAACTTCACAGGCTAACAGTCACGGCTGGCACTTGCTCTTCTGGTTCCTGTGAGAACTGCCCTCGTGTTACTCGGGAAAAGGAATCCCTGCTTGTGGATTTCTTATGGCCAGCAACTCCTTAGTTGTGAGGTAACTTGGGACACAAATGCAACACAGATATGCCTTCAAAAATTAAGGACACAAATTCAAATACTGTAAAAAAATTTTAATACTTGTGGGATAATGGGTGCCCTGCTAGGGTTTTAAGGGAATAGAAATCACAGTTGTGAGCTGTGTTTCTCCAACATTTACCTACCTGGCTCTTGAAGGAAGAATTAAATAATGACACTTTCTGTAATTCTTGTTCTCACTTGTACAAACCCTAGAATGCTATTTAAAAAGCATCTATCTGGAATGTGCCCATTGTGAGGGTGAATGATGAAAATACAATGAAGGAAATGACTCTGGCCTTCAGAGACTCAGGCTTATTGGAAAGGGGGAAGCATGAAACATAAACACATACAGCACTGAGAAAAGCTACACAGTGGCCTTCATTTGGAGATCAGAGTACACTGCACTACATTGCTACATTTATTATTTGTCTTAGCAATTACAGCCACATTCCTCACTGAAGACTCCACTGTGCTCTGGACATAACAGGCACACATACATACTCAAGAGTGTGTGTAGAAAGAATATGGACTAAGGACTCTGGAGCGTAGGAGGACTGGGTTTGAATACTTGTTTCTCCACTAAGTAACTGAGTTAATTCAGGTATGTTGGTTAAACTTTTTGAGGATCCATTTTCTTGCTTTTTTAAAAGAAAATTTTATTTATTTACTTTCAGAGACAGGGGAATGGAGGGAGAAAGACAGGGAGAAAAATAGCAATGTATGAGAGATACATGGATCGGACGCTTCTTGCACGCCCCCAACCAGGGACCTGGCTGGCAACCCAGGCACGTGACCTGACTGGGAATCGAACCAGCAACCTTTTGGTTCGCAGGCTGGCACTCAATCCATTGAGCCACACCAGCCAGGGTAAGGATCCATTTTCTTATGTAGACAAGAGACATATTAATGTCTTACCTGACATAAATTGTAAGAATACATGAAATCAGTAATAAAACATCTATTTATAATGCCTGGGAAATCAGAAAGCATACAAAATGAATGGAGCACCCCATTGGAAGCATCAGGTGAATTAATGCAGATTGGGTGTAATCCAAAAAAGTCAACTAAGGATGGGCAAAGAGGAAAATGATAAGCCAGGGAAAAGTACAGAAGAGGGCTAAGGTAACCTGAGGAGGAGGCAGCATGCTCTCATCCAGCTACAGAGCTGGGGCAACTGGTCATGAACAGCTGGCCTCCTGCTGTGGTGGGAGAGGAAAACACTGCTGTTTAATGTATGGTCTCTCTTTACAAATGGTCCTTTACCACCAAACTCCAGAGCATGAAAGTAGCTCCTTTTGCTTTTCTCTAGGAAGATTCTACAGCTTTGTTAAGTGCTAGGAAAGTCTATGTTTATAAACAAAAACAAAAGCTCTAAAGTGCACTGTGGTTTTTACCACAGAAGATGGGAAAGGGTAAAAGAAAATGGAAGATACGGGAACAAAATGATAGAGTCAAGATTAATATCCTTGATGTGGCTCTCAAGGCTGCGCATACCTGGCCCTGAGCTAATCCTCAAGCCTCACCTCAACCCTTCGAAACCCCGGTGGACACCGATCCATAGGATCCTGCCTTAGGGCACCACACTTACCTGTTCATGCATTAGCAGTACTGATCTCTCATTATCACATTGTTCCTTGCCACGTCTTATCAATACTACTTATCTTTCTGTTGAGAACTCAAGGGTCATGTCTCCAGAAAGACTTCCCTAACTATCTCTATTTGCTCCGCTGGACAATCCTCCACATAAGTTAGATTGCTGTGTCGTCTGTTTGCATAGGATCATATTCACTTTCTTCAAAGCAGTTACCCAGTTTGTAATTATATTTATCTGGATGTTTAGTTGTTGATGGCTGTCCCGCCCTTTTAGACTTTAAGTGCCATTTGCCGTAGCCATGTCTGATTCTAGTCATCATTTCAACCCTAGCACCTGTGCAGCATTTAGCACAGGGCAGAGCTCAATAATTATTTGTAGAACACGTGAATGACACCGTATACTTAATTCTGATTAGCCTAAGCCTTAAAGGACTAGAGGAGAGCCACAGTAGTTGGATGACCAAGTTTTCTTGGCAGTACATTTTGCTGTGCTAAACAAACACAGGAAAGGAACTGGGTCAGATCAGGAGCTGTACTTCATAAATCACTGTCACATTGGACAGCTGTGCAAGTTGCCTGTATAACACTCTAGAGCAGACTGCCATTGATATACACAAACTATGCAAAATACATCATGGGTAATGCAAACAACTCAAGGTGGGAAGGGGGGGCAATGTTTAATAAGAATAATCACCTGAATTGAAAAGCCACTTCTGTATTTTAAAATGACATTACCTTTAACTAATATAATATCAACAGTATTTTTAGCATCATTCAGTGGTTCAGAAAGATTCTAAAACAAGAGAATACTACATATCAGAACAGTCAATGATGATCAACCACATTCATGTATTCCAAGTGTGCTTACCTGAGACCACAGTTCATTTCTTATGAAATCTCTGTCTTGGCCAATTGTGAGGTGAAACTTTCTTTTGGCAAAATTTGTTAATGAGTGACAGGTGTGTTTAATATTTTATTCAATATATATTTTAAAAATGAAATTTATTGGGTAACTGGTTAACAATATTAGAAGTTTCAGGTGTACAACTTTATAAAACATCTGCAGACTCCACTGTGTGCTCACCACCCAAAGACTAGTCTCCTTCTGCCAGCATATATTTGAACACCCTGCACTCTCTGTCCTCTGCCAAACCCGCGTCCCCTGATAATTGTAATTCTGTTGTCTGTATCTATGGGTCTCAATAAACATTGTTTAATGCAGGGGTGTCAAACTCATTTTCACCGGGGGCCACATCAGCCTTGTGGTTGCCTTCAAAGGGCCGAATGTAATTTAGAACTCCTTGCATCTAGTTAAGGAGTAGTTACAGTTATACAGTCCTAAAATTACATTAGTTCATCTAGTTAAGGAGTAGTTACATTTAAATAGTCCTAAAATTACATTAGTTCATGTCCATGGGCTGTGTATATAAGTACTTTGGCTTCTACACTTCCTATACTATTCTTGACATCCCCCTGTCTATTTCATACCTACCAGTTATACTTCTTAATTCCTGCATCTTTTCCCCTATTCTCTTCCTTCCCCCTCCCAGATGATAATCTTCCAAATGATCTCCATATCTATGATTCTGTTCCTGGCCTGATTGTTTGCTTAGTTTTTTGTTTTGTTTTGTTTTTTGTTTTTTTTTTTAAGATTCAATTTCTGATATTTGTGATTTTGTTGCCCTTTTAATGTTTATAGTTTTGATCTTCTCCTTTTTCTTAAATAAGTCCCTTTAACATTTCACGTAAATAATGGCTTGGTGGTGATGAACTCCTTTAGCTTTACATTGTCTGGGAAGCACTCTATCTGCCCTCCAACTCTAAATGATAGCTTTCCTGGAAAGAGTAATCTTGGTTGTAGGTCCTTGCTTTTCATCACTTTAAATACTTGCTAGTCCCTTCTTGCCTACAAAATTTCTTTGGGAACAAAGTCTTACAGGAATTCCTTTGTAGGTAACTTTCTGCTTTTCTCTTGCTGCTTTGAAGATTCTCTGCTTATCTTTAACCTCTGGCATTTTAATTATGATGTGTCTTGATGTGGTCCTCTTTGGGTCAAACTTGTCTGGGACTCTCTGTGCTTCCCAGACTTTATGTCTGTCTATTTTCTTTACTAAATTAGGGAAGTTTTCTTCCATTATTTTTTCAAGTAAGTTTTCAATTTCTCGCTCTTCCTCTTCTCCTTCTGGCACCCCTGTAATTTGGATGTTGGTATGTTTAAAGTTGTCCCAGAAGTTACTAAGCCTCTCCTCATTTCTTTTATAATTTTTTTCTTCCTGCTGTTCTGATTGAACACTTTTACTCCCTTGTGTTCCAAATCATGGGTTTGATTTGGTTTGATTCTCAGCTTCCTCCTCTCCACTGTTGATTCCCTGTAGAGTTTTCTTTATTTCACTTAGTGTAACCTTCATTTTTTCCCTTATGTTTTTGCCATACTTGGTAAGTTCTTTGAGCATCCTGCTCATCGGTTTTTGAACTCTGCATCTGACAGGTTATCTCCATTTCATTGAGTTCTTTTTCTGGGGTTTTCTTCTATTGTTTTATTTCAGCTATATTTTTTGTCTCCCCAATTTGCAGCCTTCCTGTGTTTGTTTCTATGCATCATGCAGAGCTGCTTTCACTCCCTGCAAAAGGCACCTGCAAATTGTGTGGAGCAGAGTCTTAGGTAATGCAACCTGCTTCACCACTTTGTGGCTCTGGGCGGGTGTGCAGGGCTTGAGGATGGGACAATGCTCTTTCCTGGCCTCTGGAGGTTTGCTTGGCACTCACTGCATTTCCAGTCACTTTACCCACTTCCTGTATGCAACTGGCCCCTTTCCAGCTGTCGCCCTCATGGTGAATCTCAGAGTGGGTGGGTTGCATGCATTTTAAGTCTGTGCAGGCCCTTTAAACAAACTCTCCTGAAAATTTGGCAGTTTCTTCCACTTTCCCCAACCTCCACTGGTTTTTCCAGTCAGAAGTTAGGGGTATTTCTCTTCCTGGTGCTGGAACCCTGGGCTGTGTTGTGTGCCCTGGGGCTGGGAGTGCTTGCTTCTAAGGTATCCCTCCTGACTTTTATCCACCACATGTGAATGTGGGACCAGTTCTGCTGCTGCCACTGCCTCTCCATGCCACACCTTTCTGCCCATCTTCGTGATTCTGTCCCTCCTACCTGTCTGATTGAATGTGGCTTCTTTAAATCCTTGGTTGTTGGACTTCCCTATATCTTGATTTTCTGATGGTTCTGGTTGTTATTTGTTTTGAGAAACAGTTGTAATTCTCTCAGTGGTTGAGTGAGGAGGCGAAGCATGTCTACCCACCTCTTCATCTTGACCAGAAGCTCCAAAGCCTATTTTTTTAAATCCTCACCCAGGGATATATTTATTGATGAGGGAGAGACAGAGAGAAAGATCAATCAGTTGCCTCCTGTACAGGTCCTCACCAGGGACTGAACCTGCAACTGACCCACACCAGCCAGGGTGGCAAAGACTATATGTACATATTGTAAAACTAAATATTAACTTAAGATTGGAAAAGAGTTTACCTCCAATTTCCCTTTTAATACCTCACAAACATTATATTTACCAATCAAATAAATATTTAATATGCCTATAACTTCAGAAAAGCCACAACATTTAACTTTGGATTTGTATTCCAATTTGATCAGGTTAGATACATTTGTCATGTTTTTCAGTGACGTGTCCAGAACTGGTGGCAAACCAGATGTGGCACTTTCTCAATAATTTCAAAAGTGAATAACATAATCTTAGAAGACAAAATATTAATATTATGAGTCCTTTGATGATCAAAATCATGTGTATTTACAAAATGAATGGAATCTAGTTGCCTAATTTGATATTTGATTATCTGGAACTACAACTTTCTTTTCATTAATTACCTACATGTATACATTTTTAGCTATTGCTTTTGTTCATTGTTATTTACATGTGCAAAAGTTAGAAGTAAGCAATATGAGTGGAAAATTTTTTAAGTGGAAACAAGCACAGTTCTGCATATGGTAAAAAAAAAAAATCTACCTTTGCTGCAAAGATGTCTTTTTGAAAAGTACCCTTATATTTAAAAATTAGATTATAATAGCTTTGAGGAACATTAAAATTCCAGCTTAAGTTTAAAGGGCATTTTCTCAGAGAAACTCCATGTGATTTATAGAGATTTTTAATATTACAACACTTTTGTCACTGTACAAATGTTCTGAATGTGTAATGAAAAATATCAGCACTGTATTATTTGCATTTTGTGGATATTTGGCCACAGAGAGTAACTGGTGCAATGTCACTTAGCAGATTGTATTAATTGTATAACAAGTGGAAATTTGGGGGACAACTGACTCCCAAATGCTATTAAGTCCATTCAGACTCATGTTTAAATTCCTCATGCGTGAGTACTAGAAGGCTAGTCAATTTTATATGTGTATAGAATATTCGTTCATCAGTATTTTCCTTATAAATGAATTACTCTCACTGATGCTTAATTAATAGATTCAAAACTCTATTGTTGTCAGTTATTTGGGGTAAAATGCTTCATAAAATAGAGGTAAGTCACTCAGCCATACACTGGGACTGTAATGCTGAACAAGAACTGGCCTCTGCCTTTAGGGAGCTCACTGTTTTGGGGGAGCGGCAGACAAACAGAGGCAACTGCAATATACAGTGAAAGTTCAGGGTACAGAGTGTTAAGGAAATTTTCTGGGGAAGGCAGTGGACAGGGTTTCAGGAAGGCTTCACACTGAAAAACTTTCAAGAAAAAGTAACGGGTAGGTAGCCAGGTGCAGAATACAAGGAAGGCCAGCCATGTCTGAGGGCAGACAGCTGTTCTCCCCAGGGACAGTACCTCCTCCTGCTAGGGGTGTTTAAACATGTGTATGGGCAGAGGCTATGGCAACTACATAACCTGTGACACGGGACAGTTCCATGGATGAAATCTGCTTCCATACAAATGCAATGGCATTCCTGGTTGGAAACACTGTGGCTGGCAAATGCCAGAGGTAGAGTGGAGAGTTAAGTGGGAGTCAGGCAAATGAAGAGCCCCTCATAACAGACTTCCTCCTGAAGGCAAAAGGAAATTTCTAAAAAATGTTAAGGGAGGGAATTGCATGCTTAAATCTGTGTTTTAGAAAGCTGACCATAGAAGAGGCAATAATAAAGGCAAAGAAACCAAGTTGAGACTCCTGACGTAAAGTTAGAAAGAGCCCAAGCCAAGGAGCTGGCAATGAAGACACAGGAAGGGAGGTGTATTTGCTGGGCATTGTAAAGGCAGAATCAGCAGGATTTAGATATGGGGATCAGGAAGAGAATAAAATGATAGATGCCCAGGTTTTTGGTTTGAGCACGTCTGTAGATAAAGGGTACCACATACTGAGATGAAATGTGTTGCATTTCAGATACCTGAGAGAAGATATTCAGGCAGAAGGATATATTGTCCAGCATCAATCTGGATAGCTAAAAAAGGGATTCTGTCAGTTGCAGAATTGCTTTTAGTCACAGCCTTCTGAGCCTGAAAGCCTATTTCTTTGTATTCTGTCATAGGAGTTGACCCACTGTATACATTTCTTTGAGAATGAACAATAACACTACATAAAATATAAATTACTTACCTAATAAAGTAATACAGAATAAATTGTATTTGTTTCCTCTCTAATAAAAGTGAGTGATTACATTCTACTGTGAAATTCTTGCTCATCCACACCATATGGATAAATATTCCTAGATCAGATTAATTATCTAACTTGTAATGTATTTTGGCTTACATTTACAGTGGTGTTACAAAACTGTGTACAATTCTGATGAAGTTATAATGTGGATCGGTTTTAAGTAAAGGGTAATTATAAAGTGGATGTACACTTTCTGTCCCAGACATCACAAACTACCAGATGGGAAGAAAACAAAGCACAAAAACCACATGCAGTAGCTCCTGTGTGAACAGAAAGAGCAGCCCCATGGAGTCAAAGCAACAAAGCTCAGCTCAGCTTGGTAAACAAGCTTTCTCTTTCTAAGGATCCCACCAACTGAGGGAAAACAGCAAAGGTCATTGACTATGTTGGGGACCTTCTCTGAGAAACTAATCCATGAAACATTCACAGATATGCCCACGAAATAATTAATGATGCAACTTTAATGCAATCACCAATCCGTCTGTTACAGGAGAAACAGGTGCATCTGTACTTGTCTCATCACAAAAAAAGAGAAAGCCCCTGAAGTCCACAAACCTGCTCTAGCCCTTCCAAAAATAGTTACTTTTGTCATTTTAATGAGTTTGCAACTGAAATCAACACCCTTACTCTGAGCCATTTATATTTCTACTCCCACTCTAAGTAGGAGGTCACTTAAGGAAGCAGATCAGATGGATACTAAGTCCACCAAAATCTTGCTGTGGCACAGATTTATTTGGAACTGAACTTAGAATAATGTACGTCTGTTTTGGTTCTGTTTGCCAAGGGTCTTATTTACTAAAGAACTAGTGAGTCTCTCCCTTACAAGTTGGTTCTGTGGCCTTTGCCCAGAAACCAGTATTTGCAAAGAGAGACCATGAGAATGAGGCAATCTGAACCACTGTCCCATCTAAAAATATATAATAAATAATAATGATGATGATGATAACAATAATTAGATGTGAACATCTTAAATTTTTAGAGGGAACCTACAGGAAAAGTTGTTTAATGTTTATGTGAATGTTGATCTGTAGCTGCTGATTTTATTTTAGCAAAAACACAAGACGTTATGGAACACAGTTTTTACATGTTAAAGATGGTAAGTTGAGTTTTTATATCCACAAAATGCTATTCATAGTAAATAAAATAGGTTACTTTCTTTCCTAGACATCTACCCTATTTAAATGTGAAGTAATACAGGGTAGAAAAAATGCAGAAGATTCTGCCTCTACCATTTTGGCAGAACTAAGTAAAATTTGTGACTTCTACATACAAAAAATATTAAAATTTTGCCCTGACAGGTGTGGCTCCGTGGGATGGGTGTCGTCCTGCAAAGCAAAGTGTTGCCAGTTAGATTGCTGGTCAGGGCACATGCCTGGATTGCAGATTTGGTCCCTGGTTGGGGGATGTGCAAGAGACTACTACTGATTGATGTTTCTTTATGACATCGATGTTTCTCTCCTTCTCTTCCCCTTCCTCTCTCTCTAAAAGTAAATACAATTTTTAAAAGTATTGAAATTTTGAAGATTCTTATGAGAATTTGCCAAATTCATCCAAATATTGCCATCCGTAAACAAAGCTACCCAATGGCAAGAAAAGGAAATTTAAACATTAGAACAACAGTGAATTATCACAAACTTGCTGCAGGTAAAATTTTGGTATTTTATAAGCTATTTTATAAGCCAAAAGATTTCAAATCTTTGCCAACCTAGTCCATCTTGCATTTTACGTAATAAAGAAATCTGAGCCAGGATTATAAAAGTGTTACTTGTCTAAAAATTGACTAATTCTTCATTTTAATTTCTTTCCAAATTTATCCTCGCTGTGACAGTCTTAAGTCAATGAAGTTGTTTTCTAAGAAAAAAAAATTTAAAGAAGTTTATATCCCCATGTTTCAAAAATCTCTTTAAATTATGTTATATCAATATTTTTGCAGTAATGTTTCCAGAAGCTATAGTTTTAATTTGGAATATGTGAAAATGCAGTGGGGAAAAAAATCCTGAAGCTTACATAAGACTTACTCTTTTCTTAAAACAAAAATTAAGGAAAAACACTGTCATATCTTCTAGAAAACAGTGTTCCTATACCTAAAGAGGTGTCTTTAAACTTCTTAAAGACGAAAAACTGCTGTGAACAACTGGTTTCTGCATTCTGAACAATTCTCAGTATGCAAACCTGATACTATCAATACTTTATAAGATTTAAACGTCCACTTCCTTATCAACAGGGAGGCTCAGAAATTATGATTTTTAAAAATACAATATTAATTTAAAAATAATCACCTTCTGATCAATGAGTGACAAGATAAGATCACTAAGGGACTAACAAAGCAATAAAGTCACTAAAAGAGAAGGCTCTGCTGCACGGCCCCAGCGACCCTGGGGCAGCTGCATTTCACCTGGACAGACAGAAATCTTCGCCGACATCAGCTGAGAGACAAGACCAATGTTAATAACAAACATCTGACAACCAAAGAGTGCTGTCCTTCCATAACTGCCATGAAAGCATTATACAGGTTGAAAATTACTGTTTTTCAAATTAAAATCAACTTTCAAATCTTAAAAAAAAGTGTTTGTGGGGTTCTTAACAGATACATGAAAATAAAACACAAGCCAAAAATCTCAGGGAGGACTCAGGAGATAAAAGCATATTTCACTTGGTAAAATAGTGTTCTTTCACGATGTCAAAAACACTTAATTCTTTATTAAATGTGAGCCCTCTCCTGAAAATTCTCCAGATTGTAAAACAGGATTCTTTCTTTTTAATACTCAGCTGAGGATATGTTTTTATTGATGAGAGAGAGAGAGAGAGAGAGATTGCTTGCCTCCCAAAAGCACCCAACTGGAGGAGTGAACCTGCAACCTTTTTTTTTTTGATGTATGGGACAATGCTCCAACCAACTAAGCCACTGGCCAAAGCTAAAACAGGATTCTAGGAGAAAAAGTTTAAAGGAGGTACAAAAATAAATATGTGAATAAAAAAATTGAAAACAAGCACACAAACCAAAAATTAAAAGACTAAACAGCAAGTATATGGGAAGAGATGAAAGCAGAAAAACAGGATTGAGTCTTCCTACATACATTATGTCACAAAATAGCCCTCATATAGGTACTGCTGTCCCCATTTTACCAATGAGGAAACATATCAAAGAGATTTAAATAACAAGCCATGATAACATGACTAACGTGTAGCAAAGCTGGAATTGATACTCTGGTCTATCTCTTTCTCTTAAACCAAGCTGTCCTGATAAATACCCACTAAAACTACACTGAAATTAACATTTTAAAATCTTAATATTTAAAGGCATGTTTTATGAATTAAGCAGTTTGCATCTGAAGTGTCAAATAGCACATGGCATGTCTAATTTCAGGACTCAGCCTGACTCTAACACATGGCATGTCCTAGAAGAGCACTCTTCATACTTTCTCTCATGTACTTCCTAAAGTGATTTTGAAAACATGTATACCCTCTTCGCACATTTTCAAGTTAACATCTCAAAATTTTAAATATAAATTGCAAAGGGTATAATTTCTGGAGTGTTACATGCATTGACATTTAACATAAAATTGTGGTGTCATTCTTAAAAGGATCTGATGGGTTCTATCAGAGCAATATGATCCCACTATAATCTCTTAAAAAAATCTGTACAAATCTACTATAGCAGATATTTGACATTATTTTCTACCTTGAACTTCTACTTTGATTCCATGTCCCACTCAGAAATTTGGAATTTTGTCTTACTGTAATCTATTTGAATGCTTAAACATGTTTTATTGAAGACACTATCATAATTATCTGCAGCAAATTTGTGTGTAATTTTCTAGGATTATAAGGCTGTATGTAAAGAAATTTTATTTATACATATACACTCACATATACATACTTTTGAAATGTACCTCAATAACTTAAAAATCACATATAACATACCCAGAGCTAATATTATACTTAATGGTGAAAACCAAAAAGCTTTTCCTTTAAAATGAGGAATAAGGCAAGTGAGCTTACTACTTTTATTCACCATAATTCTGGAAGTCCTTGCCAGAGCAATTAGGCATGTAAACAATAAAAGTCATCCAAACCAGAAAGGAAGAAGTAAAATTGTCTCTGCAGATGACATGATAAAAACTCCCAATGTTTCAACCAAAATACTGTTAAAAGTGATAAATGAATTCAGTAAAGATGTAGGATATGTAATCAACATAAAATCAATTACACTTTCACATGCTAATGATGAACCACCCATAAAAGACATTAAGAAAACAATCCCATTTACAATACAAACAAAAAGAAAAAAATATTTAGGAATAAAGTTAACCAAGGAGGTAAACAATCTGAACACTGAAAACTCTAAGATGTCAATGAAAGGAATCTTTAAAGACACAAATAAATTGAAAGATATCTCTTGTTCATGAATTGGAAGAATATTGTTTCAATGTTTTCTCTACCCCAAGTGATGTACAGAGTCAATGCAATCCCTATCAAAATTCCAATTGCGTTTTTCAAAGAAATAGAAAAAAAAATTCCTAAAATTAGTTTGGAAGCACAAAAGATCTTGAATAGCTAAAGCAATATTGAGAAATAAGAACTAAGCTTGAAGCATCACACTCCCAACTTCAAACTATATTTTACAAACCTATTATCAAAACAGAATGGTACCAGCATAAAAACAAATGCATAGACCGATGGGATAGAATAGGGAGCCCAGATATAAACCCATTCATATGCAGTCAACTGACTGTTGACAAAGACAACAAGAACATACAGCAGAGAAAGGATAGTCTGTTCAATAAATGGTGTTGGGGAAACTGGATATCAACATGCAACAGAATGAAATTAGATCCTTATCTTATACCACACACAAAAATAAATTCAAAATGAATTAAAGACTTAAATGTAAGGCTTGAAATCATAGAAATCCTAAAACAAAACATAGGGGGAAAGCTCCCTAACATTAATCTTGACAATAACTTTTTGAATAAAACCATAAGCAACAAAAGCAAAAATCAACAAATGGAAGTACATCAAACTAAAACGCTTTGGCATAGCAAAGGAAATAATCAACAAAATAAAGAAGCATCCTTTGGAATGGGAGACAATATTTGCCAACCACACATCTGATAATGGGTTAATACCCAGAATGTATAAGAAACTCATTCAAGTCAATAGCAAAAATAATTCCTATTTAAAAGTGCGCATTTTTTTTAGTTTGGCAGAGAACAGAAATAGGCATCTTCCCAAAGATGGCATGCAAATGGCCAAAAAGTATATGAAAAAATACTGAACATCACTAATTATTAGGGAAATGCAACTCAAAAGTATGATATTACCTAACACCTATTAGTATGGTTATTATCACACAGCCAAAAGAAAGTAAGTATTGGCAAGGACATAAAGAAAAGAGAACAATTTTCAACTACTGATGGAGATGTAAATTAGTGTAGCCATTAAAAAAATAGTACAAATGTTCCTCAAAAAAATAAAAATTGAACTACCACATGATTCATCAATCCAATTCTGGGATATACCCAAAGGTAATAAAATCACTATCCTGAACAGTATCTGCACTCCTGTGTTCACTGCAATATTTTTCACAGTAGTCAAGATATGGAAACAACTTAAGTGTTTATTAACTAGGTAAATGGCTAAAAAATGTGGTGTAAAGCATATAATAAAGCACTATGCAGTCTCTCTCTATATAGTCTATACAGTGTGTGTATACACACACACACACGCACACACACACACGGGTTTATTTCTAGGCTTTCAATTCTTTTCCACTGGTCTGTGTATCTGCTTTAATGACAATATCCTGCTGTTTTGATATCTGTTGCTTCACAGTATAATCTGAAGTCAGGGAGGGTGATACCTCCAGCTTTGTTCTTTTTTCTCAGGATTGCTTTGGCTGTTCAGGGTTCCTAGTGATTTTTGTTCTATTTCTTCAAAAAATGCCATTGGGATTTTAACGAGACTGCATTAACTCTGTATATTGCTTTGAGTAATGTGGCCATTTTAACTATGTTGCTTCTTCAAGTCCATGAACACAAAATACCTTTCCATTTCTTTGTGTCTTCTTTCATTTCTTTCAATAATGTCTTGTAGGTTTTAGTATATAGCTCATTCACATCCTTTGTTAAATTTATTCCTAAGTATTTTATTCTTTTTTTTGTAATTGGAAAAAAAATGTTTTTCCCATTTATTTTTCTGAAATTTCATGAAATTTCTGGAGTATCAAGAAATGCAATGGGTTTTTGTATATTAATTTTGTATCCTGCAATTTTACCGTATTTGTTTATTGTTTTCAATAGTTTTTTGGTGAAGTCTTTAGGATTGTCTGTATAAAGAATCATGTTGTTTGCATTAATCACAGAGTTGTGATATGAAACAGCAACTCTTCTTCTGGGTATCTACCCACAAAATCTGAAATCATTTGTTCATAAAGATATATATATATATATATCCCTATGTTCACTGCAGCATTATTCACAGTGGCCAAGACATGACAACAGCTGAAATGCCCTCCGACAAATGATTGGATAAAGCAGATGTAATACATATACACAACGGAATACTACTCAGTCGTAAGATGAAATACTGCCCTTTGCGACAGCATGGATACCTCTTGAGACATGCTAAGCGAAGTAAGTCGGATGGAAAAAGTCAAGAATTGCATGATATCACTCATACTTGGGTTATAAAACTGAAAGCAGTAAAAGAACAAACAAGACAAACAAAAACTCACAGACACAGACAACAGTATAGTGGCTAGCAGAGGGAAAGTTATCAGAGGGGGTTAGTAAAGATTAAAGGGGATCAAATATATGGTGACAGAAGATCTGACTTTGGGTGCTAAACACATACTAAATATACAGATGATGTATTACAGAACTGTATACTGGAAACCTATATTTTATTAACCAATGTCACCCAAATAAATTTGTAAATAAATAAATCAATAAATAAAATCGCCAAAAAAAAGGTGGTCCTGTCATTTGCCACAATATGGATAGACCTAAAGTCATGATGCTAAGTGAAATAAAGCAAACAAACAAAAACCAAATAGTGAATGATCTCACTTATAGAAGGAACCTAAAAACAAATAAACAAATGAAATCAAACTCAATAGCAAAAGAATGGTGGATACCAGGGCTAAGGGTGGGGACAGAGGAGAGCGTTATGAAAAGGTGCAAACTTTGAGTTACAAGTCTTGGAGATGTAATGGTCAGTGTGGTGACTGTAGTTCATAATAATGTACTGCACACTTCAAATCTGCTAAGAGGGTAACTGGATCTCACACGCTTTCACTGCCCACATATGACAAAGATAACTATGGTATGTGATAGATGTGACAGTTTTTTAAAATTTGAATGTTTTATTTAACCCAATATATCCAAAATATTATCATTTCAATATGTAATTGATTTTTAAAATAGATATGAGAGTTTAATCATTTCAGAACATATAGCAAAACACCATGTTGTGCATTTTAAACATATACAATTTTTACTTGTCAAAAGTAAATGAAAACCAAAAAATAAAATAAAATTCCTTCTGAATTTAGTTTTTATTATAAATACTAGTACTCAACTAATTCTAAATAAATATGACAAATGATTATTAATAGTAAATATAGAAAATAAAATAGTTGATTAGATACACAGCTCTTAATGAAACAGATAATGATTTTTTTCCAATTAGTTTACATAGCCACTATTGAATACTACTTAATTCTGGACTGAGACAGAGCTCAGCACCAATTTCTCTCTTCTTTTTTAATTTCTTTCTTCTTTTTGTTTATTTTTCTATTTTAATCTAGGTTTTTGTTTTTCTATTTTAAGCTAGAAAAATAACTGGATGGGACATTATTATAGCAATATCCATCAATTTTCTTGAAACTGAGAACAGGCTGACAATGACCAGAGGGGAGGGGATTTCACGGGAAAAGGGTGAAGGGTTTGCAGGAACCCTTTATTTTATAGAGGATACACGGATAATATTGGGGCTGGGGGTGGAAATGGGAGGGAGGTGGGGAGGACTGGAGGGGTAGGCTAGGGTGAGGGGAAAAGGCAGAAAACTGTACTTGAACGATTAAAAAAACAGAAAGTTTTGTCTAGCCACTGTGCTGTATACCTCAAACTAAAATAAAATAATACTGAATGTCAACTGTAATGGAAAAATAATAAAAAATAATAGTAATTAAAAAAATGTTCTGATTTAAATGTCCCAGACAATACAGTGATTCATAAGCAACAGTATTTTTCAATCATTTAGTAGTTGAAATTTTAAGTCTTTCATTATCTTTATTGAAAGCAATGAAGTAGAAGCCATCTAATTTACAGAAGAATTTGTTACAACATTGGTAAATCACTTTCTTAAAACTAACACAAGCATTAGAAATTTTCCTTTTGAATGGTAGCCTGGAGGTTTTTCCACTGAGACAAGAACCACTGTAAGACTCAAGCTGGGTGAGAGTGTACCCCCTTTTATTTTCTGTAAGGGCAGAGAAGGCAGATGGTGAAGAGAGAGCTGAGGAAGTGCACTTGCATATAGCAGGGATTATATTCCCTATAAAGCAAAGTTATTTACAAGCTCTAAATCTATCAGAGATTTTGAAAATTATAATTATGCAAACTTTCTCCCAGCTCTCTCAGCCCTGTTTTTCACTAGAGCTCTTCAACAAGCATCTGGGATCTTAGTCCATCATATTTTCCCTTAATTCAGATGCCCTAATTATGAGGATCCCCAGATTACCTTCCTTCGATTGCAAAAAAATTCTTAAGGAATACTATTTCTGTATTTGGCTAAAGTTTGGCTCCTTAAGTTTTACTTTGTTCTGCACCAGTAGTAGCTTCTGGAGAATTTATTTATGTAAGAGGAAGAAAACTCATGTTTTTAAAGATAAAAATGAGAAAAGATGAAACATTTGTGCAGGTTGAGAGTTTTCCCTTTGGTTTATTAAAAACAGACAGACTTTTTGATAGATCATTGAAAAATGTAGCATATTTTTTCTGTAGTCTGCAAGAGTAGCTAGCCAATGAATTATACTTCAAAACTAATTCTGACATTACTATATTAAAATGAAAACTAACACGCTTTTATAAAGCATGGTTAGCTTCTCTCAGTTTATATGCAGTCTGTATTTAATCTCTCAAACACTGCTCCAGTAGCTTGTCATTCTCATAAGCTTTCCGTTTGTAGCTGCAATATTCTTTCAATAGTTCAACAGATTATTATAATTCTGGTTCAGAATTTAAAGTTTCTGGAAACGGGTACTGATGCCAGTATTTCCCATCATTTTCATGAGGTAGAAGAATGTTCTGTCCTAATATCTGTAAATATATTTCTGTATTGATGCAACTCATCAGTTTTTCTTAAGGCTTCTTGCCTTTCTATTTTATTACTTTGAATGGTATGGGGACTAAAGAACCAATTAACCTTCAAATGTCTTTAATAAAATAGCACTATAGTGAGGATGTAGCAGAAAAACAGCAATGCCTCCTGGGATTTTGTTTTTTTATTATTGCAGTAAGAATATTTAACATGAGATCTATCCTCTTAAAAACTTTTTTTTTAAAGATTTTATTTATTTATTTTTAGAGAGAGAAGGGAGGGAGAAAGAGAGAGAGAGAGAAACATCAATATGCGGTTGCTGGGGGGCCATGGCCTGCAACCCAGGCATGTGCCCTGACTGGGATTAATAAACTTTTTATAAACAGTTATGAGTATTCAGATCTTTTATTATCTACTTTTATTGGTTTTATTTTTTAAACCTATTTTAATTTTTTATTCTTTTTTTTATTGTTGTTCAAGTACAGTTGTCTCCAAAACTTTTAGGTATACAATACAGATTATTAACTACAGACACAGTGTTGTGTGGATCTCTAGAATTTATTCACCTTGCATAATTGAAATTTTATACCTGTTGAAGACAACTCCCCATTTCCCCCTCCCCTAGTGCCTGGTTTGTTTCTAATAACTAATTTCCTTGCTTTTGCTTCATCAGTACCAAGATCTATCTTGACCCTCCATAAGGTATTATTAGCTCTTGTGTTGTAGGCATTCAAAGGATGCCCATCATCTGTAGGGAAGGTGTGTTAAAGATCAGTACATATGAGATTTGTGTGGACGTGACCATAACATGGCCCTTCTGTGGTCCCTGTGCCGTCGGCTTGTCATTCTTTTTGCTATCCCTCCAATTCCCTTCAGATGGTATCATTAAAGGTATAGGCTAAAACTGAAATAATGAAATGTCTGGAAATGGTAAAAAAAAAAAAAGCTATAAAAATGCTGTAATAATGCCTCTGTACCTCATTTGAGAGAACAAAACTTTTCACAGTTGACTGAGAAACTATGAAACAATGACTTAAAAATCCATAAACAGAGTTTTCTTCATAAATAAAAAATGCAGCTTATCTACATTCCCTTCCCAATATTAAAAAAATTAAAACTAAAACCAAAACTTAAATGTATGACCTCACTATCACTTTTACAAGTCAAACTTGTTTATAAATACCACATCTACTGGACCCCAATTTCTATATTCAAAGCTATGTATAATCTCACATGCCGTTTTCACCTAGCTGCCAGCAGGAGAACTGAGGCACAGGAATGAAGGAGGTGGTGGCTAGAAATCTTGATTAAATGTATTGGAAATATGGACTAAATAAGGTACTTTAATTAGTATCAGACAGAAGGATGAACTGGTCTCCAACAAAGCACAAACTGTTGAAGCTATAAAACTTAGAAAGTGTGTCCAAGGCATAATTCACTATGATGATGGAGGAGGTGAATCTCTTTCCCGTTGTGCCAGATGACTTCAAGAGAAAAGTAACTGTGCTGCTGAAAAACTACAGTCGGTCCGCATTTGGAAGATATGTTTTTGAGTTAATCTGCCCAGGGATATGATGATAAATACAAATCTTTTATTTTAAAAGTTAACTGTTTTCATGAGTTAATGCAGATAAGGTTAGCCAAATTTCCTTGTGGTAGAGTAACAAAGAATATCGGAGGCTTATTGTAACATCTTCTGTCTGACTTCTAGGCATTTTGATTGTCCACACAGAGATTCCCTATTATCAGAATGCTGTTATGAGTATATTATGAGAATATGAGAAATTAAATGGGAACCATCCTATGAAAACTTTTATTATTTGTGAAAAGTCAGTGTTAAAATAACGTAACTACTTCTATAAAAGTTAATTCATTTGATTGACCAAATATTAAGAATCAAATAAAAGATTTTGTAGGAATTATGCTAAGTTAAAAAAGCCCAATACAAAAAAACTACATGTTGCATGATTTCATTTATACAAAACAAACAGAAAAAAAATTACAGAACTAGAAAGCATGAGTGCTTTCCTGTAACTGTGAGTGGGAGCGTGAATAGACTGCAAATGGGCATGACGGAGCTTCTGGAAGTGATAATGTTTTAATTTTTTTTGCCTTTTTTTATTGTTGTTCAGTTACAGCTGTCCTGCCTTCCCCCTATTGCTCACACCTATCCCATTCACCCCCACTCCCACAGTCAATTCCCCCCACTGTCCGCGCCTGTAAGTCCTCTATTCACGTTCCTTTGCTTGCTCCTTGCCCATCTTTCCCCCATTATCCTCCTCCCCATTTCCCTCTGGTCACTGTCAGTTTGTTCTTTATTTCCAAGTCTCTGGTTCTATTTTTCTCATTTGTTTGTTTTGTTGATTAGGTTCCAATTATAGGTGAGATCATATGGTATTTGTCTTTCACCGTCTGGCTTATTTGAAGTGATATGTTTTAAAACTGCATTGTGATGGTAGAATCACAGTGCATAAATTTACTAAAAAACACCTAAATTACAATGGAAGAATTTTATGCTACATACATTATTTTGCAATAAAACTTTTCAAAAAGATTCTGCAGAAGATAGCATGACATTAAGATTCTTAGGGCATGTGCATTCCCCCTCAAGATCTCATGAAGTACTAATAGGGCTGTGTTTGTGTCCCCCCCAAATTCATATATTGAGTCTCTAATTCTCAATGTGTTGGTATTTGGAGGTGGGGCCTGTGGGGGTAACTGCATTTGGATGAGGTCATGGGTGTGAAGCCCCCATGATGGGACTGTGTCCTGATAAGGGGTGAAAAGACACAAGATCTGTCTCTGGAATGTGTGAGCAAGAAGGTGGCCATCTGAAAAACCAGGAGGAGTGCCCTCATAAAGAACCTGAAGATGCTGGACCCTGATATCAGACTTCCTGCCTCCATAACTATGAGAAATAAATATTTGTTGTTTAAACCATCTAGTCTATGATATTCTCACTGTCGCAGCCAAAACTGAGAAATGGGATGCTGCTGCAACAAATACCTAAAATGTGGAAGTGGCTTTGGAACTGGATGAGGGGTCTAGGCTGGAAGAATTCTGAGGTGCCTGCTAAAAAAAAGCCAGTATTGCAATAAAAATACTTTCAAAGGCAATTCTAGAGAAGGCTCAGAAGAAAGGAGAGCTGTAGACACACCTCCCGTTTTCTTACAGAAACCATAAATAATCATGGACAGAATGTTGGTGGAAATATGAGCAGTAAAAGTCGTTTTGATGAGGTTTCTCTTAGACAGAAAGGAGAAACTTGTTACTGAAAATGGGAAGAAAAGCAATCCATCCTTGTTATCAAGTGGCAAAAATCCTAGCTGAATTGTGTTTGTGTTCTAGTGTTTTGTGAAAAGTTGAAGTTGCCAGCATGAAATTAGACATGTAACTGAGGAAATTTCTAACTTAAATGTTGAAAGAGTAGCTTGATTCTTCCTGAATGTTTATAGTAAAATGCAAGAAGAGAGAAATGAATAAAGACAGAATTATTGAGCAGAAAGAAATTGGATTGAAAAGATTTTGAAAATTCTTAGCTGTCCACATCAGAAAACACTAGAAATTGTGTTCTAGAGAGAACACTTAGGGTATGGCAAGCCAACCACTGATACGGAGATTAGTCCAGGCATGTACCACAGATGTAAGCAACCATTGAGTGGGAACCGAAGAAAACAGAAACAAGAAGAAATGAAAAAAGGCTGTAAAACTACTTACAACCTACAGAACTGGACTATGGATTCAACTGTGAACACACTCTACTCTTAGAGACAAGGTGTTTCAGACACTATCAAGGCTGCCACTCTCAGCACAAGCCCACAGTACACAGGGAAGGGCTGTCTCCACCATAGTTTCAAAGAGAAGGGCTTCTGCCCAACAGAGTCTTATGTTTGGGGATAACACCTCGGTTCCAACAAGCCAGATGACAGCTACCCAGAGCTGCAGGGGCACAACTCTCATCTGGCAAAGCCATCAGGGCACAATAGCCCACCCAACAGAGCCACAAGTGGGAAAACCACTTTAGTGAGTCTGGAAGGCAAAGCATGAAGCCAAAGAGAATTAATTATTCTTGGTTCTGGTCAACATGGTGGTGAAGGCAAATGCAGGACTCACATCTTCCCACAACCACATCAAAATTACAATTAAATTACAGAATAACCATCAGTGACAACCCTTTGAAATTTAGTTGAATGGAAGGCCTACAACTAAGTATATAAACAGGAGTCAGTTCAAGACTGGTAAGAGGAGCAGAGATGCAGAAATGCAGAATAGGCCAGTCCCACACCCATGTGTGGCATATAAAAATCAGGAGGGATTTCTTAGCTGCAGAGACCCCCCCTGAGGAATCAAGGGCCCCAGCCTCACACCAGGTTCTGCAGCCCAGGGTTAAAGTGCCAGGAAGAGAAGTCCTCATAACTTCTGGCTTTAAAAAATCAGTGGGGATTGTGTTTGAGTGAGTCAGAAGAGGGGAGGGGCTGCCTCTGGAGTCCCATGAAGTTTCCGTTAAAGGACCCATGCACAGCACAAGCTTACTTGGACTCACTCCTTCTGAGCTCCAATGTGGAGACAGCAGATTGAAATATAACAGAGATGTACAGGGAGGAAATGAATTATCTGGCACCAGGGCAAGAGCTGGAGGTGCAGCTTTCCCCCAGACAGACATGCTGGCAGAGGTCACAGTACCTTTAATGAGCCCTTCCAGGACAGAGTCAGCAGGTAGGTGCCATATCTGAGTCTCCACCAACCCAACCAGTACTTTTCACCCTACCCTGGTGATTCCGAGACTTGGTCCCAACCAACTTGCTGGCCAACCCAAGCTGTTTTCAGTAGCTTTTCCATATGAAGGCCCATTTTGGCTCCTGCTTGACTTTCTTAAATCTCTCAAACAAGCAGCACCTGGCCTCCCCTATGCTCCACCCATACCCAGGCCCAGCACTGGTGGCAGCTGGCCTTGGTTTGCTCGCCTGGGTACCTCCAAGTCCAACACAAGTAGCAGCCATCTGCAGATTGCTTTGTAGTTTATACCAGGAGGCCAGGGAAGAACACAGGTGGCTACTGACTCTTGCCTGCAGCTCCCAGGAGGCCCCAGAGGCAGCACATTCACTTGACAGCCTCAGATAATGTCAAAGCACCACCAAATACCTCCACAAATAATACACTCAAGGGGAAGACTCAGAGGGCACTAGAGTCCCCTGATGTTGGGGACCGCCCTGCCTGGTCTTAGGAAGTTGTGACCCCCTGTGACTTAGGCTGAGTGAGAGACCTCTGGACCAGGAGCTACTAAGGAGACAAAACTTATTCTCCTGGCATGAACGCTACCTGTTCTGTGCCTGGCCTTTAATGTTTGATCAGTTAACCAATGACGGGTAACAATTCTCTAGGATGGAGAGTGGACCTAAGACAGGTGCTGATCACGTAAAGGCCTCTGGATTGAGACTCACAAGGTTGTGGAAATGAAGGGGCTGTGGAAAGGAAGGGGTGATCAACATCTTCCCCTGCCCCCTCTAAGCCTGAGTCTTTGTACTTAGATGTGAGAAATCCAAGTCTCCTGGCTGCCCCTGTCTCTTGCCCTTCTCAGGGCTACGCAAATAGCCAAAGGGGCAGCTCAGACCGGAGACGGCAGACCCCCGGGGTAATCAGGCCTGGGATATAGAATATGCAAGATCCTGTGGGATCTGTTTGCTGGAGGATGTTATTAACTTAGAATTTGAAGGCACAGACAGGAAACCAAAACTAGCCCTTTGAGCCATGTAGTCCTTTCATATGATAAAACTCCAATCTCTGCCTGGAATCAAAGCAGGAATTCTGTTAGCGTCTTTGTAAGTTACCTGTCCCCTTTGATCCTTTCTGCCAGACTGTGAATCCACAAACTGAGTCTACTTTCTCAATAAAAACCCACTGGGGTAAAGGAATGGCCCACTAGAGGGGTGGCCATGTTCTCTATTATCCCCACAGAATCATGGAAGAATTCTGTGTATTACACGTGTTTAATGAACATCCGCAACCGAGATGAATATCGTGGGATGGCCGGGACGGTAATTCTTTCACACCCTGAAGTTAAATCTTTCTCCTAGTGGTGTGCCTCTGCACAGCTGATTATCTCTGCTGCTCGAAGCCAGTCTTTACAGCCAATCAGCCTCAGGGTAAATCTCTCCTGTTGATGTGCCAATAGCAATCAATGCTCAACTACAACAGGAGGGTGTACATAGGCCCACACAAGGGTGTGGGGGAGGGAGAACCCACAGTGCCCAGTTTGGGTGAACAGTGAACCTGTGTCAATTGGACCCTATAGGACACCTACTACATTAGGCCACTCTATCAAGCCTGGGAGACGCAGAAGCTATACCTAATACATAGAAACAAACACAGAAAGGCTGCCAAAGTGAGGAGACAAAGAAACACATTTCAAATGAAAGAACAGAACAAAACCCCAGAAAAGGAACTAAACAAAATTCAACAGTAAAATAAAGGACATGGAAACTATAAAAACAAGCCAGCCGGAAATGAAGGATATACTAACTGAAATGAAGAATAAATTACAGGGAAGAGGAAGCCAAGAGTCAAATCAGAAATCTGGAATATCAGGTAGCAAAGAATAACTGATCAGAACAGCAAAAAGATAAAATAATTTAAAAAGTGAGAATAGTATAAGGAGCCCCTGGCACAGCTTCAAGTGTGCCGACGTTTGCATCATGGGGGTGTCAGAAGTAGAAGGAGAGC
Organism: Tonatia bakeri; assembly: GCA_004024845.1. Taxonomy (NCBI): domain Eukaryota; kingdom Metazoa; phylum Chordata; class Mammalia; order Chiroptera; family Phyllostomidae; genus Tonatia; species Tonatia bakeri. The sequence continues at coordinate 161,532 of PVIA01002167.1, forward strand.
AAGATGTTGAAAACCTATTTGAAAAAATGACAGAAAACTTCCCTAATCTGGTGACATACGAGTCCAGAAAATACAGAGAGTCCCAAACCAGATGAACCAAAAGAGGCCTACACACAATTAAAATGTCAAAGATTAAAGATGGAGAGAATCTTAAAAGGAGCAATAGAAAAGCACTTAGCTACCTACCAGTGAGCTCCCATAGGCTGTCAGCTGATTTCTCAAAAGAAACTTTGCAGGCCAGAAGGGAAGAAATATTCAAAGTGATAAAAAGTAAGGACCTACAACCAGCAAAAGCTATCGTTTTGAATGAAAGGACAGATAAAGAGCTTCCCAGACAAGAAAAAGCCAAAGGAGTTCATTACTACCAAACAAGTATTACTGAAATCTTAAAAGGTCTTCTTTAAGAAGAAGGGGAAAAAGATTAAAATTATGAAAAAAATAGGAACAATAAAATGACAGTAAATACAAATCAACAACTGACTCAAAAACAAAATAAATAAACAAGCAGAATAGAAACAAACTCATAGGTTCAGAGAACATTTTGACTGTTGTCAGACGGAAGGGAGGTTGGAGAGATGGGTGTAAAAGGTGAGGGGATTAAGAAGCACAAATCAGCCAATACAGAATAGTCATGGGAATGTCAAGTACAGCACAGGGAATATAGTCAATAACATTCTAATAACTGTGTATGGTGTTAGATGGGTTCAAGACTTATTGGGATGATCACTTAGTAAGTTATATAATGTCTAATTACTGGGGTATAAACCTGAAACTAACATAATATTGTATGTCAGCTGTAATTGAAAAGTACAAAATGATTTTAAAAAAGAGAATGAATCCTGAATCAAAAAAATGTTTCAAAAGGAGGACATAGTTGGTAGACTCACTCCTGATTTTAAAACTGGTAATTAAGATAATATGATATTAGCATAAAGACGTATTTATATGCATGAATGGAACAGAATTGAGAGTCCAGAATATACAAGTATCTATGATTCCAAAGGGGTATCAAGAACACTAATGGAGAAGGAATAACTTCTTCAATAAATGGTTCTGGGACAACTGACTGTCACACACAAAAGAAGGAAGGTGGACCCTTACATCAGATCATGTACAAACATAGGGATAAACTTTGTGACTTTGGATTTGGCAGTGGATTTTTAGGTATGATACAAAAGCACACCCAACAGAAAAATACATAAATTGGACCTAATCAAAATTTTAAGACTTTGCACTTCAAAAAGAATATATGAAGAGAGTGAAAAGACCCTTGATATGAAATAAAACATTTGAAAACATTATGCCAATCACAAAATAGCACATATTACATGACCGCATTTTTATAAAAGATGTCTGGAATAGGCAAATCTATAGAGAAAGAAAGTCAATTAGTAGTTGCTTAGGGCTGGGGTGAGTTGAGGTCGATAAGTAAAGGGTAAAGAGTTCTTTATAAGCAGTAAATATGTTCTAAAATTGACTATGGTTACACAATTCTGTGACCGACTAATATATACTACAATACTAAAATAGCTGATTTTTAAAAGAAATATTGTCATTCTATCACAGTTGTCCCTTTGCCCTCCCCCTCCCACAGTCAGTCCCCACAGTATTGTCCATGTCCACGTGTCGCTGATACATGTTCTTTGACTAGTCCCTTCCCCTTCTTTCCACCATTACCCCCCCTCCTCCCCTCTGGTCGCTGTCAGTCTGAAATGGCTGATCTTTAAAATAAACACATAGCAAACCTCCCCCTCGACTCCCTATGTCCTTCTCTCTCTCACAGCCTCCTCGTGAGAGGCTTCGACCTCTTCAAAGAGCTGTTTATCCTCATTACTCCCTTTTATTGTCACATTGTAAACCGTCTATGACTGCTGGAATAAATACTACACTCGTAAATATTACTATCACTAAGTCATAAAAATAAGTTCAAGCAGTTGAATTAATAAATTCTGAATGCATACTACTAGGTACTAGGATATAAGATCATATAGGACAAGATCCCTCTTCTCAAGTGAAAACACAATACAAAATAAACGATGAGATACACATGTGTCTAAACATTAAAAAGTGATGAGCCAGTCAACCTGCTTCCCATTGGAGGGCTGTTCTCAGGAAGTGATGTTTAGTTAAACTCCTCAATACCAAGGACCCAGCCAGCCAGAGATAAAAGGGAAGGTGACTGCAGGCGGAGGGAAAAGCGGGTGGAATGATGAAAATAAGTTGATGCGTTTGAGGAACTGCATGAAGTCCAGAGCGGCTGAACAGTGGTGGACCAGGGCAGGAAGGGACAAGGCGAGGTCCCAGAGATACTGAGACTGGTCAGGCGCAAGCCTGTAGGGGTGTATAAGGCAGGGTAAGAAGTTTCAACTTGCTTCTTCTCCACCCCTTAATACATCTCCTCTTACATTCAATCCTCTGCATGCACCCCTTCGACTGTGTCTGCCCTAAGGAAAATGAGTTTCTGGTTCATTTTCATCTTCAGGGCCTAACTAGTGCCTACCCAGGACCTCACCAGAAGTTTCCTGAATAAACAGGCCCCATATATAGATGCTATATGATAAGGTAAAAAATCCTAAATCCTGTAAACCCTGCAAGAGATTTTGAATAAAGTTTAAATGGAAGAAAGAGAAGTTCTTTCTAAAGACAGTGAAGGCCAAGCGAGTTTCATTTGAATTCCTTAGGCCAGTCTGGTTATTTCTACCAGAGACTAAAAGTTCCCCAAATTTAAATCAGCTAAACAGAACATCTTCTAAATTTAAACTCATTTCTAGAATTTGAAACATAAAACTGCAAGCAAAGATCAGCTTTTTTATCTCTGATTACTGCACAGGAGTTATTAACAGCTCTCTAGCCCAAGCCGTCTCCTAAAGTATTCCCAGGCACTGTGCAGAACCATGTTCCTTCCCTCAACTTCACCACTCAGCTGTAACATACAGAAATAGAAATGCTATTAGGTTACCATTCTAATAACTGAAATAGGATCTAGCACTATCTTTTAAACAACATATAATAATGACACATGCCAGCCTTATAAATGACATATTTTATTGCCTACTAATTAACTTCACATTTGCAAATTGGGTTTTCTGTTTGTACTACATGGGATTCTGCTACAATTCTAATTGTAACATTATTATCCAGAAAGCCACACACTGATTCTAAGACAAAGCTAACGGAGTACCGTTTCAGAGTGTCAAACCATACAACTGCAAATAAATAAAGCATGTTTCCTTGGAAGGAAAAAAAAAAACATGTTTGTTTTTCAGCTTACTTACTGTGGTCTTGAGGCTTCTGCTTGGTCTGTCTGCAGTTTTTCTCCTCCTTCCACTTCCATTGTGCAGTACACAATTCGATTGGGAGCGACTGACTTCAAACCTTGCACTTCCATTATAACAATCTAAAAGATAAGAAAAATTTTAAATGACATGTCAAGTTGACAACTGGTAGCTAGAGAGAGAGACAGCAGCATAAACTATAACTGGATAGACCAATTGAAAAAATTATCTAGTAACATAAATGGAATTTTGTTTTCCTAAGACTCCACATCTATTCATGTCAGGGATAATAAAAAAACATTACGAGCAAGTCTGGAATCTGAACAAATCGCTTCTGACAGCGATTAAAGCAAGGTTATAGTCTCTAAATATATCCCCTAGGGAATTAAGTGAAATTTAAACTCAGATCCTTAAACAATCATGGCAACTTTTTATAAAGTAAAGCAAAATTACAAAGGAAAATTCAGTACATTTGATGAAAGGAGTGCACACTGAGTTTCACACAAAGTGTTGTAATATTTATTACAAGCAAACACTGTCTCCATCAGACCAATTCACTGGTATTCATATGTGACAGCATCAGAAAGAAATCTTCTGTACTCACTTAGATGACTATTTATAAAAGAATTTTCTAAAAAATTTAAACTATTTAATTTTAACTATTATAAAAAGATTAAAATATTTATGAAAGAATTTTCTTTATGACCATTTCAGGTAGCTCAGTTGGTTAGAGCAGCATTCCAATACCAAGATTACAGGTTCGATCCTCGGTGAGGGCACATACAAGAAGCAACCAATGAATCCATAAATAAGTGGAACAACAAATCATTTCTCTCTCTCTTCTCTCTCTCTCGCTCTTTTGTTACCCCTACTTTCCCTTCACCCTGTTCTACATATAACCTCAATCACATCTGATCACTTTGTTTCTCACTGGGTGAAACACCCATCAGAGGCTGTTGTATGTTTTAAAAATCACAAACTTAGAGTGATCCTATCACTTATGGACCCCTTTTATTCCATCACTATTTATCCTCTTATACCCTCTTCCCCCTTCACTCAACCCACTCTCCAAAATCTCCACAATCACTACACTGTTGTCTGTGTCCATGCTTCTTAATATTAAATTATACTACAAGACAACAGTAATCAAAACAGCATAGTATGGGCATAAGAAACAAACACAGAGATCAATGGAAGAGAATAGAGAGCCCAGAAATAGACCTAACTAAGCCTTTATGGTCAATTAATATTTGATAAAGGAATCAAGAACCTACAATGGGATGAAGGTAGTCTATTCAATAAATGGTGTTGTGAACACTAGACGGATGTGCAAAAAAATGAAACTAGACCACCCTCCTATACCACACACGAGAAAAATGCATTAAAGACTTATAAGTTAGACTTGAAACCATAAAAAACCCTAGAATAAAACATAGGCAGTAAAATTGTGGACAATTCTCAGAGCAATGTTTTTTCTGATATATCTCCTCAGGCAAAGCAAACAAAAAAAATAAACAAATGGGACTACATTAATCTAAAATCTGCACACCAAAGGAAACCATCAACAAAATAGAAAAACAAATATGAGTGAGAGAACATATTTACTGACATCTGATAAGGGGTTAATATCCCAAATTTATAAAGAATGGTAAAAACTCAACATACACACACACAATAAACAATTCAATTAAAAAAATAGGCAATCCAAATAGACACTTATTTAAAGAGGGCATTCAGATGGGCAATGGACATATGAAAAGATGCTTAATGTCACTAATCATCAGAGAAACACAAATTAAAACCACAAGTAGATATAACCTCACACTTGTCAGAATGGCTGTCATCAATAAATCAACAAACAATTTTTGGCAAGGAGGTGGAGAAAGGGACCCCTCACGCATTGTTGGTTGGAAAGAAGACTGGTGCAGCCACGGTGGAAAGCAGTATGGAGATACCTCAAAAAATTAAAAAATAGAACTGCTTTATGACCCAGCAATTCTACTTCCAGGAATTTATTTGAAGACACTTGAAACACTAATTTGAAACAATATATGCACCCCTATCTATGTTCATTGCAGCATTATTTACAGTAGCCAAGATTTGAAAGCAGCCCAAGTGCCCATCAGTAGATGAATGGATAAAACAGCTATAGTACATTTACACAACGGAATACTACTCGGCTGTAAAAGAAAGTTTACCCATTGTAACAGCATGGATGGACCTGGAGAACATTATGCTACGTGAAATAAGCCAGTCAGAGAAAGATAAGTACCATATGATTTCATTCACATGTAGAATCTAATGAACAAACTGAACCACCAAGTAAAATACAGACTCATAGATAAAAGAGGAGGCTGACAGTTCTGGAGAGGGAGCTTAGGGAGTGGAGGGATTATTTAAAAAGAAAAATAAAAGAACCTATGCTTTTTATGTTTTTATAAAAGGATGCCAATCTTAAAAGATTCTTGCTGGATATACACATAAAATATGATTATTTGTCATAGTTTTTTCACATCAAACTTGAATCATGAAGTTCCCTAAATTCTCGAATTTTAATTTATAAAATACATTTAATGGAATTTTAATATATGCACATTCATTTCCGATTAAACTCATGTTGTGTTAGTATAAAAAAGATAAATAGCATTCATGCTATGTAGCTACCAAAATCTCCACCTAAGCATCATCTATATCATTTGCTAATCATTTAATACACTATTAAAGTCGTAACACTTTTCACAGAGCTGTGATATAAATCTTAAGACTAAGATCTCAAAGAAAGAAACCATCTTAAAAATAACTGTTTCTTCTTTCAGCTCTGGTATAAGAGAAGTGTCATGTTTATAAATACAAATGCAAATTGCTTTTTTTCATAAAAATATGTGGGAAACTGATCACCAAAAAAATAAAGGTTAAATTCAAGATCATTTTCCTTCCTCAACCAAACCTTTTGTAATTTCTTCATAGTGAAATGCATAGCAACATATGAATAAAAATAAGGACATAACTAAAAACAGACTAAGAATTAATGGAGAATTAATAATAGATACTGTCTTTCACAGCTGCTCTAATACTGAAGGAAGTTGGGGTAAGATACTAAGTCTTGGTTAAGAAGCCTTGGCTGGTGTGGCTCAAAAAAGTGGCTCAGTGGATTGAGTGCCGGCCTACGAACCAAAGGGCTGCCAGTTCAATTCCCAGCCTAGAGCACAAGCCTGGGTCGTGGGCCAGGTCCCCACTGGGGCTGCCTGACAGGCAACTGCACATTGATGTTTTTCTTCCTCTCTCTTTCCCTCCCTTTCCCTCTCTAAAATAAATAAATAAAATCTTTAAATAAAAATAAATAAATCATGATTAAGAAAAGCAAACAAAAAAGTTATGCATTTTTAATAAATTAAATTTACTGTTAGTGATATTGAAACTCATTAGACCCTTATACAAATAAAATAACCAGAAGCTGAGACCAAAAAGAGCCACCTACATACCAACTTATCACCATGACTCTAAAGACTTAATTCAATGATGAAAATTTTTAATGGTCCCTTAAAACGAATTCTCTATGAAACAAGAGAACTGTACACCACAAAAGAAGTCTAGAAATCGTGATGGCATTGGCTCGTGTTTGGGGATAGGACTGTTTGCACTACATCTCTTGCTGTGTTGTGTTTAATAGCCAAAGTGCAAGACAGAAGAAATGAAGCATCTGCTTGACACTATTTCTGTCACCTCTATTACAAGCTACTGTAAATAGGACCTCTGAAAACATACAACTTGTGAAACCTCATTCTGCTCCTCAAAACAATACTCCCATCTGTACTGGGGATGTTTTACCCCGCAGAATTGTCACTTTTAAAATATGTAATTTCTGTAATGAATCCATACACATAAAGGAAACAACACAATCCCACAGATCTAATTGCCAAAAGGAAGAAAAAAAACATTGCCCATTTCAATTATTAATGATGAAGATGGCCAAGAATTTCCATGAACCATCAAATTAACCTAAATTTAGGTAAGGATTTCAAACTAATTCCCAGCAAAACTTGATAATGGAACGACAGAAAATAAAACTGATCTGTTTAATCTTTTCTTCCCCAATCTCTTTGTGAATGATGTGATAAGGATAAAATAGATGAAGCTATCTTAGAAGCAAAAAGGGAGGCATATATAAAATATGAAACTAGAAGACATACTTCTCAATAATGTATTGTCCGGGCTTGTGCAGGTTGTGAGAAAACGAACCTGGGCAGCATGGGGAATGGGGAACTGTACACCTCCAGACTTAGGAGGCGTCAGGAGGTCTGCCAGCCTAATACCAGTGAAACGCTCTATGTGAAAATCCATGATATTCATGCCACTGGCCCAACTCCCCTTAAATACAAAGACTCATACTTTATAGATGAACATTTGTTTTCCTAGTCCTACTTGAATGTTTAATTTTCACATACTATTGAATGGCTTACTGTTTTGTGGATCGGCTTATCTCTTGCTTTATTATTCTCTCTGAAGTTTTCATAAATGAAGAGACCTAAAGTAATCTTGTAAGGGTAACTGATGCTTTTTGATACCATTAAAGTTCCTAATTCAATAAATATTTATTAAGTTGGCTGTGTGCCAGAATCTGTTTTTGGCTCTTGTAATGCTTCAATAAACAAAAAAGAAAGAAAAACAAACAAAAAAATTACCTTCCTGCAACTTAGATTCTAAGTAGAAAGAGCCAGATTATGAATTATAAACATAAAAAATAAATGAATATGTCAGGTAAGAGCTGTGGCAAAAACATGAAGCTAGGTAAGGGAACAGGTTGTGGTAGGAGAGGGGAGGAGTGGGTAGCAATTTAAAAAGTAAAATTTGAACAGTTTTTCAAATCTGCACACTTATTCCTTAGACTGACACTTCAGTTCTTAAACAAGACTCCTTTCTCCACTGGACCAGCTCTAAGCCTGACTGATGATACGTGAGACCCTTATACTGGATTAATTACTTGTCTTTCAGAGTTTCTTAGGCTAAATCTGAGGTCTGATGGGCAAGGCCTGGAGAATGGGCTGGGAAAATTATTCAGTTAAGCTTGGCTGCAGTCCCAGGCTCTGGGGTGGAGAAGTACCTACTCTGTTCTCTCAGGAGTTCTACAGATAAGCCCTGTGTAGTCTGCTCTTCATGTGGTTTCAGTTTATTACTGGGCGTGCACCTTCTGCTTAAAATACTGTGGGTACCAGGGAGAAGACCCTATTGTGCTATGGTAGAAAAATATCTGCCTCCTATGGACATAGCAGTAAAGCATATCAAAACAATTTTATAAATATGTAAGCTTCTCATACAATGCAAAATGAAGTTTTAACTTGTATTCTCCTAAGACCATATTAATGTTAACTGAACAGTGCTGTTTAACATACTAGTGATAACGTTCAGAATAAAAATTCATAATTTCACTTAAGCACTAACTCACTGGTGTAATTTTGTTTACGAAAGAAAAACTCAGAATTCAAGAAGCTATAAGAATAAGGAGTCAGAATAAGAAGCTAATTATTTGCAAATATTTGAGATTTTTAAACAGAGAAAATGTTTTGAACTGTTTTCAGTTCAGAGTGCTTACAGAGGTAATGGTAGATAGAATTAATCACTACTAATGAATTTATAATGAATTAATAATTGTTCATTATTAATGAATTTAAACGTCAAACAGATAGAAAAAGTTATACTGTAATTAAATAATTGGTTTTGTTTCATATAAAATCTTTAAAAGGGGAGGAAGAGTTGGCACTTTACATTGTAGTTAGTAGGAAACCTGAGGCAGGAATGATAAGGAAATTCACATGTAAGATGCTATGTGTAGTTTCAAAGTAAACATCCTTAGGTTAAGATGCTAAAGAGGTTGAGAAGAAACCTAGCAGACAGGAGAGCCACTTGGCAAAGTCATAAATTAATCCCAGAACTGTGTCCTGAGTCAGAAGAAAAACTCATATTGCTATTATTTACACTAAATTTAATGCACTGACCAACAAAGGAGTAAGTGGAGAAAAAAAGCAGGGATTTGCTTTTTCTGCTATAAACTAAGCAAGCCAAATGCAGGAAGATTTCAACAATGACATTTCAAACTGTACCTCCTAAAACTCCAAGGTTGTTTCCTTTGTCAATCATTAAACTCAAATAGCAGTACTGGGAACAAGAGAGAAAGAATGTAATAATGCACCCTTTGTAACAATGCAAGGGAGGAGCTACAAAGCTTTGATATAATTTTTGAGAGAGCTATAAATTTCAACTTGGTATTGCCAGGGTGTGTGTATGTATACTGTATGGGACCCCACAGACATATATGTGGATTAGTCCATGCATGGAGATTAGCAAAGAAGAAATGTAACCAGGAAGACAGGTCACGGTGGATAAGTCAGTGTCACTGTCTGGCTTCTAGTGATTTGCATGAAAGGCATGAAACTTGGAAGTCCTGAAGAACAGTTTTAAAGGCATGACACTTATTTTGGTTCTTTATAATATTTATTGTATCTATAATGAAACTAATTGAATGTTCTGAACAGGAAGAATTCCCTACTTCTCATCCCCTGTATGTTTCCAACATTGTACAGTACTGCTGGTTTATGTGATTTGATTCTAGAAACACGATCTCATGGAGGAAGTAGATTTAAAAAGAACGACTAGCTGAAAGCTTGAAAGGAGTTCCCAAATCACAGAGTATGCAGTTATATGTTTCAATCCTATTTCCACCCAAGTGCGTTTTGGTGTTTCCTACAACAATGAACTTATACCAGCCTAAGCTGACACAAAGACTTGCCCCAAAATTTTTATTATTTTATTATTTAATCCTAATACCGCTGTTATGTTTAAAGGGCCGTTTATATTAATTTGCATTCACAACCTGATTGCCTTGCAAATGAAGAATAATTTAACTTCTTCAACTGTTTTAACTCTGAAGGGTTACCACGAAGGTCAGCAAAAATTACTCGCAGCCTCACTTATGCTGTCAGAGGTGAGACGGGGAGAGAGCACTTACCTCTAAGGTGAATGACAGCACCACGTCAGACTTTGAGAGCTGAATCTCATTCTCATCTCCTATGTCCAAAAATGCCGAATTCTGTGAACGTTTTAGTTTTTGCAGTTTAAATTCTGGACCACCTTTAGAAACTGGAAGACTTTCCAAGTTGGCCATTAGCAAATTCACCGAAGACCGCAGCTCTTCTATATACATAGTCTCCATTTCTTTCGATATAAATTTGGGGAAATTTCTTTCCTTGAAAATAAATTTTAAAATGACAATGTTACACAAGTCGTATTTCCAGTTTATCATAAAATATATTTTGTATACATTGATGCTTAGAAATTCTGACACTAGATATAATGCATCTACTTCTTAAAAGCCTCAGGCTCTAGCAATTTTGATTATATCTAAAGGTACATTACGTAACCTGTTGAGGATCATTATGGTTCAAAATGAACAACATTTATAGATTTCCACATCAACCTTATTTTTGGAAAGGTATTCGATTAGGAATAAACAAACTCTGATAACATACATGTAAGAAATTTCACTGTACAGATAAATCTTTAGCCACTGTTAGCTTTGAAATGCGGTGTCTGGCCTACAAGAACAATGTTCATTACATACTGCTTTGATTTTTAGGAATAATATTTTAACAATATCTTTCTTTCCACAAATGTGCATTGTTTGGAGGGTGTGCTTTTAACCCATAGTATTAAATAGCAATATAGTCATATTTCCAAAATTAGTTAATTTTCCTGTTACACAAATGTTTTTAGATTCCTTTTGTCCTAAATTCAGATTTTTACTTAAGGTTTAGAAGAATTTAAGTTTAAAGTAGAAAGTTAATTTATGATAAAAGCTCAAAGTAAAAAAAAGAAAGTATCAATTTTAAAGATTCTATTTTTTTCTGAATTACATGAGCATTGCCATTCAACCTATTTCTGCGATTAGATTTCTGTTTCTTCCACTCAATTAAAAGCATGTTCCAAATATTGATTTTTACATAGACATTGAGAGAGAGATTGCCAAATTACTCTCAGAGAAGATTATATACACTTATATTCCCACAAACAGCAAATGAGGTTTCCTCACACTGTTAGCTGTTTTTAATCTTTGACAACCTGGCACTTAGCTCTTCCCTTTTAGAGGTATCAAAGTGCAATGTAACATAAAAACCACCGTGCAAAACTGGCTGGGGATGACAGCAAAGCAGCCATCTTTCAAAAGATCGCTTGCATCCCTGGGATGAACCCCACTTGGTCATGGTGTATGATCTTTTTAATGTATTGCTGGATGCAGTTTGCCAATATTTTGTTGAGGATTTTAGTGTCTATGTTCATCAGCGATACTGACCTATCGTTTTCTTTCTTCGTTGTGTGTTTATCTGGTTTTGAGATTAGGATGATGCTGGCTTCATAAAGAAGAGTTTGGGAGTTTTCCTTCTTAGATTTTTTGGAATAGACTGTGAAGAATAGGGGTTAGCTCTTCCTTAAAATGTTCTGTAAAATTCTCCTGTGACACCATCCAGTCCAGGGCTTTTGTGTGTCAGGAGCTTTATGATCACTTCTTTGATTTTGTCAGCTGTTGTCTATCTGTTCGGGCTTTCTGCTTCTTCTTCACTCAGTTTTAGAAGATTATATTTTTCTAGAAATTTATCCATTTCACCTAGGTTTTCAAATTTCTTGGCATATAGTTCTTTGTAGTAATTTCTTACAATACTTTGTATTTCTGGGGTATCAGCTGTAATCCCCTTTTCCATTTCTGATTTTGTTTGAGTCCTTTCTCTTTTTTTCTTAATGAGTCTGCTTAAAGGCTTGTCGACTTTATCTTTTCAAAGAACCAGCTCCTGGATTTACTGACCCTTAGAACCAACTATATGGAAAAACATATTTGCCAATGACACCACAGACAAGGGTTTGATCTTCAAAATGTATAAAGAACTCACATGACTCCACTCCAGGAAGACAAAAAATCCAGTTAAAAAATTGGCAAAGGACCTGACAGACATTTCTATAAGGAGGACATACAGAGGGCCCAGAGACATATGAAAAGATGCTCAGCATCACTAGCCATCAGAGAGATGCAAACTAAAACCACAATGAGATACCACCTCTCACCGGTTAGAATGGCCATCATAAACAAATCAACAAATAAGTGTTGGAGAGGATGTGGAGAAAAGGGAAACCTAGTGCATTGTTGGTGGGAATGCAGACTGGTGCAGCCACTGTGGGAAACAGTATGGAATTTCCTCAGAAAACTAAAAATGGATCTGCCTTTTGAACCAGCAATTCCACTGCTGGGATTATACCCTAAGAGCCCTGAAACACCAATCCAAAAGAACCTATGCACCCCAATGTTCATAGCAGCACAATTTACAATAGCCAAGTGCTGGAAGGAGCCTAAGCACCCATCAGTAAATGAATGGATCAAAAAACTATGGTGCATTTACATGATGGAATACTGTGCAGCAGAAAAAAAGAAGGAGCTCCTACTGTTTGTGACAGCATGGATGGAACTGGAGAGCATTTTGCTAAGTGAAATAAGCCAGGCAGTGAAAGACAAATACCATATGATCTCACCTATAAGTGGAACCTAATCAACAAAACAAGCAAGCAGGCAAAATATAACCAGATAAATTGAAATTAAGAACAAACTGACAGTAACCAGAGGGGAGGTGGGAGGAGCCAATAGGGGGAAAAAGGGGAAAGGCTTGTCAGGAACATGTATAAAGGACACATGGACAAAGCCAAAGAAGGGTAGGATCAAGGGTGGGAAGTGGTTATGGCTGTAGTTGTGGGGAGTGGTGGCAGGAAAATGGAGACAACTGTACTTGAACAAAAAAAAAAAGTGGGGAAAAAAAAAAAAGATTGCCTAAAGTTCCAGAAAGCCAATGCCTTCACTACTGTTTCCTCTGATACCACCCAAAACAAGACCTAAGATCTGCATCTCTCTGTATGACTGGACCACATCCAGCATGTGTTCATCAACCTGCAGCTGGTCTTTGACTCACCTGCACCTGTTTGTTCTCAGGGTGGAAAGAACATCTGGTACCACTTCTCAAATCGGTCCCAGAGTCTCAGGCCACCTGTTCTGTTTTTTCCCCAATATAACCTTCACATATTTCTCTTAAAATAATTTACATAAAATCAATATTAAAATTGTATATTTATTACCACAGAGTGATTAAATATCTACATTCTTAATTAATTCTCCCAAAGAAGATTTAGTAACTTTTTGATATTCCTCTATACTTTTAAGCAACATTCCAAAATAATAAGTGTGCATCCACAGGAAAAACACTTAAGTATTCATTTGTAGAATGCCTTGATTTCCTTTGAAAAAATAATGCTTTGGAGTTATTTTTCTATACATGCACCAGGAAAAAAAAAAGAAGAAGAAGCCATAAAACCTATTTTTACATTTGTGGACCAACTTTAAAAGCTGTCATAAAAAGCATCCAAAACTCAGAAATAAAGCAAAAAGCTGAGGGGACAGGTCCTTTCAATGTCATATGGGGGCAAAGGCCATCCAAGGATCACCTGAGGACATTCACTTAGTTCAACTTTCTGTTACTAGTGATTAAAGGTCCCAGGTAGTGAAGCTCCATGTTACCTTATAGAATTTTCTCTGAAAAACATGGAAATACGCTGTGTCTGATGAGTAAAATAATCCAATGGTTACAGTTTAAATCCCAGTTGTAAATTAATTACTTTTATATCTCTATGAGTATTATTTTAACTTTTGCCCCAAAACACCCAGTTTTCAAGTGCTCTTTAGATAAAATACTTAACTAGTTTGTTCATTAATTATTCTTTGAATTAAATATTTGTTATATGTTCATTTTACATTTGTGTGAGTCATAATTGTGCCTTTTAAAAATTACATTTAATCAGATTTCCGGCCAAGATGGAGGCGTAGGTAGATACACTGTGCCTCCTTGCACAACCAAAAAAAGGACAATGACAATTTAAAAACAAAAAAACCAGAACTGACAGAAAATCAAACTGTATGGAAGTCCAGCAACAGAGGAGTTAAAGAAACATTCATCCAGACTAATACGAGGGGCGGAGATACATAGCCGCGTGGAGGGGACTCACGGCAAGATGGCCACTGGAGGACCCAGCGAGGCAGCGGATTGTGGAGTGGGGTGGACGAGGCTGCAGCTGGCTGTTGAGGCTGCGGCTGGTGGAGCAGGCGGTCCCACATTGGCATGCTAATAAACTTGGAGAAACAACTGGGGAACTAGACAGACCTCGAAACCCAGGGCCTCAACACAAGGAAATAAAGCCTCAAACCTCTGATTGAAAACAACTGTGGGGGTTGAGGCAGCAGTGGAAGAAACTCGCAGCCTCACAGGACAGTTCACTGGAGAAACCCACAGGGTCCTAGAATGCACACAAACCCACCCACCTGGGAATAAGCACCAGAAGGGCCCAATTTGCTTGTGGGTAGCAGGGGATGTGACAGAAAACCAGCAGAGAGGAGCAAGCACCACTGTTCAAGTGGTGCTTGAACAATTATTAAAAACCACACCTAAAACAAAAACAAAAACAAACTAAGCAAACAAGCTGGAACAGGAACAGAACCACAGAAATGGAGATCATACATAGAGAATTATCAACAGGGGAGTGGGAGGAGGAGAGAGGGGAAAAAGGTACAGAGAATAAGTAGCATAAATGGTAAGTAGAAAATAGACAGGGAGAGGTAAGAATGATATAGGAAATGTAGAAGCCAAAGAACTTATATGTATGACCCATGGACATGAACTAAAGGGGAGGGGGAATGCGGGTGGGAGGGGGTGTGCAGGGCAGAGGGGAATAAAGGGGGGAAATGAAACAACTGTAATAGCATAATCAATAAAATATATTAAAAAATTAAAAAATAAAAATTATACTTAAAGCAAAAGGCAAATATGTATGAAAGTTTGGATTTGCCTTTTTTTTTCAAATTGTCAAGGAAAGACAGCAGTTAACTCATAAAAAAATCTATTCTTGTTTAGCTTTATTTAAAAAACACTTTATTCACTATCATTTTTCAATGAGGATACTGGCAGGAATAACCAAAGTTGAACATTTTGTCAGCATTTTCAAACTTTTCAGGAGATAGACCATACTTTAATTTTTTTTTTTTTTGAAAAAAGTGACAGCTCTGTTTAATACTTTGGGATTTATTGTTCATCAGTCATATTTAACCTGCTTGTGTTGCCTCTTTCTTGGAAATAGAACCAAGTGTACATCAGAAAGTATATATGTTAAATTTGAACTTTTAAGTTAAAAAAGCATCAGGAATAGGGTTATTTTCTAGTTTAACCATGAGTCACCAAGTGTCTAGGCCCTTAGGATGTAACCAGAAAGATACCCATAAAAACATCCTCTGTACTATGGAGCCTGTATTTTACTGTAAGGAGGCACATATCATAAACAATGAAATCATTCCAAAAGGTAGAAAGTGAACAGTGCTATGGAGAAAAAGTCCAGGTGGAGATGTGGAGTGGAAAGGTCTTGCAAGTATAAATAGAGTGGTCAGGGAAGGTCTCAATGGGGAGATGATCTTTGAACATAAAAGTAGATGAAAAAGTAACATGATTACTTTTATAAGTCAAGTTGACTGTGCTATGGTGCCCAGCTGTTTGGTCAAACACTAGTCTGGATGTTGCTGTGAAGGTATTTTTTAGATATGATTAGCATTTAGTCAGTAGACTCTCAGGAAATCAGACTACCCTTCCATACGGGGGTGAGCCCCATCCAATCAGTAGAATGCCTTAAGAGCAAAGACTAAGGTTTCCTTAAGAAGCAGCAATTCTGTATAAATACTGTAACATCAAAACTTACCTGAGTTTCTTGCCTGGGGGCCTGCCCTGCAGATTTAAATTCAAGACTACAACTACAACTCTTATCCGAATTTCAAGTCTACCACCTTTCCCTACAGATTTTGGACTTGCCAGCCCCTACAATCACATGACAAAACTCCTATAAATGGAACCGATCAATCAATTAACATTTCTCTCTATATGTATATTTATACAGACATATGAACACACACACACTCTTGTATACATATGTATGTATGTATTGTGTGTGTATATAAGTATATATACATAAAATTATATGGTATCTATATATCTTTTACACATCTATATCTATGTCCAGAGAAACAAAATCAATAGGAGATTATATATCTATATTGTTTCTCTTTCTCTGGAGAACTTTAAATTAACACAGGGAGCAAAAGCATGTGAATATTGAGAAAACAACTGCAGGAAGGGGAAGTAACCAGGGTGAAGGCCCTGTGGCCGGAAGACCAGGGAGGCTGACACAGCTGGAGTGGACTGAGCAAAAGTGACAGTTTAATGGACCACAAGGTCAGATCATGTAGGACTTTGCAGGCCACTGTAGGAACTACTTCGTATTTTACTATCGGTGATAGGGGGAGAGGTGTTTGTGCAGAAACTCACTGGCTGTTGCGTCAGTGAAGGCAGAGGTTGAAACTAGCAGCCAACCAAAAGGACAGAATGATTGTCTAGGTGAGATACAATGATGACTGTACCGGAATGGTAGGTGGAAAATAGTGACAACTGTGAAATTCAGGAAATATTTTGAACACAGATGCAAATGATTTCCTAATAAATTTGGCATGAACTATGAGAAAAAGAAAGGAGTCAAAGATGATTCCAAGTTTTTGGACTGAGTTACTAGAAATATAGCACTGCCAAGAACTGGCCTCCCATGACCACTTGCCTGCAAATTGTAACCACCATCTTTGTTGTATTTTCCAAACAGCAAATGATCACCATCCACAATTCAGTTATATGGCACGTTTATTGCTTATTGTGGGGCTCCCCCAATGAGAATTAAACTTCACCAGGGTGTGGCAGAAATATTTTTGTCTGGTTTTATCCCAAGACAACTACATTTGTCTGGATATATCCCAAGTGCTCAACACAGTACCTGGCCATTTTAGTACGTATTCAATAAACATTTCGGCTCCAACATTCAGGTTCCAAAAGTTTAAATATAACTTGTCTAATGTTATATATCTAGGAAACAATGATGGTTTTGACCACAGGTCTCTCTAGACCAGTCCACATTTTTCCTACTTCCTAATTATGCCTTCACTGAAATATTAAAGTCAGTATTTCTATCCCTTGAAAGAGATTTCTGCCTTGTGCTTTATTCTATTGTGGTGCTGTGCAGTGTGGTAGGAGGTGTGACTGACTGCCAACTATTAACTATTAATACACACTTCTGGATTTATCACACTGAAGAGGCAGCAGGGTCTAAGACAGGGGCCAGGCTCTGCAGTCAAAAGACAAGGGTTTGAGGCCTGCCTCTATCACTTATCTGTAATCTTGGTGAAGTCAATCATCTCCTTGTCTAAAAAATAAATTCATTACATCATCTGCCTCTGTGGGTTAGGATTAGTGTAGAGACATAATTCAGCAAGGTCAATAAATTATAATTAGCCTTGTAAAATATTTTATGAAGATGGCTTAAATTTGGTGAAATAGAATTAGAAAATAATTAAACACGCTCTATCTGCAATGTCAATAGTTTATTCAACAAAAGCATCTCATTTTTGCTGTTTTTTTTCTTCTGATCCCATTGGCCTCACTCCCCTCTCCACATTTTCTACTTCATCACATTTCTGATGAAACCACCAGGGTCCCCTCGGAGAGAGAAGTCTCTGCAGGTGTGTCACTGACTCTTCTCTTCTGACTCAGTTCAGATGCTATTAACACACCTCCTCCTGCAAACACGACCATGAGAACGTATCGAAGGCGGTCCCTTCAGTTCCACTGACCCTCCAAAAAATTATCAAACTTTATTCTAAAGCATCAGATATTCAGCCAGGCCACTGGAGAAGCAAGTCCAATTTATGACCAATGTTCACAGTCTCAGGCACAATCTACATAAAGCAGGCAAGTTACAAAGCTGAGCACAAGTGCACAGTCCTGCCCACATTGTCTGGCACAGACCTCTGGATTCTCTCTTAGCCTCGGATCTTTAAGAAAAGTGAATGCCCTTCAGCCAGCTGCCAATTTAGGCTAGGGTTTCAAGGAAAGCATGTTTGTTTTTTTCATTAAGTCTTCCAAAAGCCTCACACTTCTTGATTTCTGTCCTATGAAGTCCATCTTCAAGCCTCTAGAATTACGTGGTGCCTCTCTAGATATCCAGAGGATGGTAACATGGCACACTGTCCTGCCACTGTCCTTTTTGTGACTAGAACTCCTTAGCCCCCAATTCGTATCATCCTATGCCTTCCCTCATCTAGAGATTCTTCCTTATATGAGGGTGGGTGAAAGTAGGTATGGAAAAAGGCAGGCAGGCTATGATTATTACATTGTGAATAAACTCTGTTTCATGTACTCACAACTGTAAGCCTACTTTGCACACTCCTTAAACCTCTAGCTTGATTTTTACAATATACCGCCATCTCTATTACCCAATTTCTCTTAGTTTTTTCTATTTATGTCCAATTTTTCAACTGTTTCTCTATTTCATTATTTAATAGACATTTAGATAACAGTAGTAGTAGTCTTAAAACTTATAGATTCATAAATATGTACTTGCTTTGCAAAAGAACAAAAACGTAATTGTTAAATCAGTATAAGGCGTGTCCTTCTTTAGTGTTAAAAAACTTCAATATCTTGTCTTGGGAAGTGGTTATACAAAAGCTATAAACTAAAGATTTGTGTACATTACTTTTTACATGTTATACCTGATTTTTTAAAATAAAGAAATATCCTGAAATAGAGAGGATTCTGCAGAGAGACAGAGAGGGGAAATGGGAGAGAATCTATCCATCAAAATACTCAATGATTTTGCTTAGCAAAAGGAAAAGGGCAAAATAGCTTATTCTCAGACTAATCAACAGCATTATAACCTCAAGTCCATTGGGAGAAACTAAAATTTCTTTACCATTTAAGTAAATCAATATGACCGTTTAAAAAATAATCAGACAGCAAAGTCCCATTCTCTCTAACACATCTTAAATATTGAAAAGAAACTCATGGTTAGAGCAGGAAGTCTCAGACCCTTAATGGCAGAGACCTGGATGCTTAAAGTCACTGGGGGGATAAGAATGCAGCAAGTGACACAAAACCGGCAGTGAACCCTAGCTGGGGAGGCAGTCACCAGCTGGGACAGTACCAGATAAGTTGGGGAGCCAGGTGACACCTGGAGCTGGGAGAACAGAGGGGCCATGACTGGCGGTGACCCAGATCAACTCTGGACTGGTCAGAGCTGGAACACGTGGAAAGCCAGGTGCTTGTTAGGAGCAGCAGGTGGCACCCAAGGAGACATTTCTTAAAAGACGATCTCAGCAGCTACACAGGGGCCTTCTGTGCACAGAGACCTCCCATGCACAGCAGCCAGGCCAGAGAAGAGGGAGGAGTGGGGAACTGGGGCACAATTTGCTCCCACTCAGAGCACCTCATGGATTGATTAAAGGGGGTCAGTGGCCCCCAGAAAGACTTCTAGGGGGACTGAGCTGCTCTGCATGGGCCTCAGGCAGCAGCCAGGCCAACAAAGTGGGAGGAGGGAGGGCATAATTTGCTCCCACTCAGTGGACCTCACGGAGTGATCAAAGGGGTGCAAAAGAGGTGGATTATCGGCACCAGTCCAGCGTCAGTGCACAGAGTGGACAGCGCAGACTGTGCAGCGCTCTGAGGGCATGGGCTGGAAACTGAGCATCTGTGACTACTGGAGCCCATACTGAGCCCCCATCCTTGTGGAACCACAAGAAAGGAGAAAAAAAAAAGCCCAAGCCCCCTCTGCCTGCAGGATCCTGGAAGACCTGAAAAACCAGATTGGCAGGTCTAAAATCAGGAGGAGGCTTTTCCCACCCTCCCAAGAGTAAGACAGAAAGACCTGGAGCCAGAGACAGATCCAGAAAGAAGTCAGAGGGTGAACACCAACAGCTGAGACAAATTTCACTTTGCTGTCCTTCAGAACTTGAATGTTGTTTCTTTTTAATTTCTCACCTTTTGGTTTCTTTGGTTTTTTTGTTTTGTTTTGTTTGTCTTTCATTCTCCCTTTCAGATTGCATTTTAACTTTTCTCCTTTCACTTCACTAGTATTCCAAATAACACACTACTCTTGGTCTTTTTTATTCTTTTTATTCAGATTGTATATTTCTTACCATACTATTGTTATTCCAAATCCCACACAGCACCCTTCCCTGGTCTTAACCCACTCTGCCATCTTCCTGAGCTTTATTACTGTAGGTGTACACTTTATTTTCTCTCACACTGCGCCAAGCTTCTGTCCCTTACTCTATTTCTCCTCCATCTAACCTCACACAAGCTCTCTTCTTTCTCAAGTCACCTCACATCCTTTTTCCCTTCTAGGAAGAGTCTTATTTCTTTTTTACCTTTCATAAAAAGTGGCTCGTTGGGTGAAATATCACAGTTATTGCTGTACTTCTCCAAAGGACCTCCTATTTGTCCACTACTTATTTATACTTTAAGTCCCATAGAACACTCTCCCTCTGATTTACTCCATTTCACCTTCCCCCTGCCCCTGATCAGCTGAGTAAGGAATTGTATTTTATTGTTTTCTCTCTCCCTTTTTTCTTTCCTTCTTTCCCTGGCCCAACCTGGGCTTTACTCCTTACTCTTATTAGCTTGCTTCCCCCATTCTCTCAGAATCATTTTTCTTTACTATAAGCATCTCATATTCACCTTTCACTTTTCTACAATATTCTCATTCCTGTTCCACCTTTATTAAACTTCATTCAGTCATCACTGCTATCAACCAAGCTGTGAGTTTCTGCAATTTTGCTCCCATTGGTGTGGTTCCTTTTCAATTTCACTTCAAACCTCATAGTATACTCTTCCCTCTTCTTACCCCATTCTGCCCATCGCCCTTTCGTGTTCTACTTACGTTGTAAATTTTGCTCTCTCCCTTTCTTCGCCTCAGTTCTACCCCAGCTCTTATCAATTCTCCTTCCTCCTATTAATTCTCCTCCGTCTTACCACACAACATAGTCCCTTATTTTAGTGGTCTCATATTTCCTTTGTCATATCTTATAATACCCACAATCTCTCTTCACCTTTGTTAATCTTAGTTCAATTGCAGGTGAGAATGCTGATGTGGTGGGGGCCTCTTTTTGCTGGCATAGGTATGGTTATCTGGTAATACTGCTTTGTTAACCAACACCTGTACAGTAGCGTACAAGACAAGGTGGGCATTTAGGTACACGGAATAAGAAGCATAATTGGTAAGTACAAAATAGATATGTAGGAGCATGCAGCCAGGGGGCCCCCAAAAGAAGGATTTGTAATGGGGTCCAAAACTCAAGGTGTTCAGAAAATATTAGGATGTCCTCACCACCCCTGCCCCAGATGTGGGTTGGGGGAAGGGACAAATGGAGCAGGGCCATTGAGAGCTGTTTTGCATAAGAACAGCTTTGCAGCTAACCTCTGGTGTGGTCACTTCACACATCTATAACCTTAACTGGTTGCAAAGATATGTTAAATAGCTGTGGCCACGCTTTGAGACAGGAGATGGAAGTGACTTCAACCCAAGAAGTAACTGGGAGGCAACTCCCCATAGTTACAGCACCTGAGTGAAAGCTTGGAGATGATTGGCTCAATGACATGGGGCCACACCTGCCCAGACCCATGATGGTGACCAGAAAAGCTGGAAAGGACAGCAAATTAAGGGCAAGTGTGGCTGAGTGTGGGAGTCAGAAATGGGGCTGCAGAGGAAGATTGGCACTGGGATTTAAACCCAGACACGGCAGCCATTAAGGAGAGAGTCATGGGATTCTGGCAGAGTGGGGACTCTCTCAGACCTGGGAGGGAGAACCATGCAGTTTTGGCTGAGTGGAGACTCCCGCAGCCACTATGCAGAGACCCACTCGGCTGCAGCCATGTAGGGAGGACCATGCGGCTGTGTCAGTGAGGAGAACCATGTGCTTTGGCCAGAGTGGGGGGAACCCCCCCACCAGCAGCTATGAGAAGAACCACCACACAGCTTTAGCTGGAGATCCCAGCAACACAGCTGATGGTGCTGGGAACCAAGGGAGGCCTACCAGCTGAGCACGGATTACTGGGAAGAACTGGGAGCTGCCTGATCCATGGACTTCTATTTCTTTCCCTGAGATACGGTACCCCAGACTGGGCAAAGGGGGTAAGGAAGAACTGTGTGCGTTTGTGAGTGTTTTAAGGGACTTTGGGACTTTGATGAAAACATTAAGTCATTACTCTTAAGTCTGTATAACTTGAATAAATAATTCCTTTCCTTTTCACCAATCTCTAACATGGAGAGCTATAATTCTCTGGTGCAGGGAAAGGTGAACCTAGTACAGGGGGACCCCAGGAGAAAAGGGCATCAATCCAGTAGCATTGTGGGACCCTCTTCCCTGGTGGCCAATCAGGGAGGATCATGGGAGACCACATGTGCAGTAGCTTTAAAGTAACACAACTAGTGCATGCGCAGTACAGCCCACCAAAACCAGCCAGGCAGGGTCCGCCCTGTACGACCAGAGTCCCTCCAGCCCATGAGGTCAATCTCTGCTTGGAGCTGGCCTGCTCCCATGTTCTCTGCTATAAACTCTGGGTGTTGAGTGCAATTCTTTGTCCCGATCACTAAGAACTTGGTTACCTGTGCCCACCTGTGACAGATACAGGGAGGTTAAGAATAGTATAGGAAATGGAGAAGCCACAGAACTTATATGGATGACCCATGGACATGAACTAAGGTGGGGGGAATGCTGGTAGGAGGGGGCTATGGGGTGGAGAGCAATAAACAGGAGAAAAAAAATGGGACAACTGTTACAGCATAATCAATAAAATACATTTTAAAAAACAAAAAAATAAAATTATTGTAAATTTGGCCATTTGAGAAATTCAGGAAATTGTTTTAAGAAGAATCTGCAAAAATTACCATTGAATTTAAATATTTTATATATGCTGCATATAGATAACATACATTCAGATATTTGGGCTTAAGAGGTATGCACGTCGAGGGGAAAATGGTAAAATTATGCTCACTTTGCCTATGCGAAACTCCTGCTCACAGAAGTCTAGTTAAAGGAGGAAATGTCGTAGTGTATGTCAAAGTTAATAAACTTACCTTTGCCATTCTCTCTGCCAACTGCAAGCGGCCATCAAGTTCTCTCCTGATCTGGGCTGCTTGTTCATCTGCATTATCCAGCTTCAAAAAAAAAACACAAAACCCAGAAATTACACATGTGATTACCTAATTACAGTGACCTACAGACTAAAGCACAAACTAAATGACTCAAAACATTTTAAGTAAATTTTATCAGTTACCTATTGAGAAGAGAACAGAGTAGACTGTTTAGTTAGAATTGGTAGTCCAATTAAATTTCTTGGGCACTTATCATTGTGTTTTCATTCACAAAGGAGTTCATAAATCTCTAAGGTTAATAGCTCAGTTTACAAAAAAACCTAATTATAACAATCCTTTGCCCAACGTGTACACAACAACTCTAAACCAAGAAGTCCTCGTTTTCTTCAGGTTATGTTCAATTGTCATTAAGGTTTTCAGCCCTCCTTTCTGTCTTCATAAAGGTCAGTCCTAAACATCTCATTTTGTTCCTTTGAATTACCAGAATGCATTTCTGGACTATGATGAACTGAGCACTGTTTAACTTCTTTGCTTTTTAAAAAACAGTCCCTTCAGTTTTATAACAAGTTTGTATTAGTGCCAAACTTTCAAAGTACTATTTGATTGATTGATACAATTTTTCTACCATTTATGTCTCATTTATGCCTCATGCTAGTACCAACAAAGTCATACTGACAAGAAATCCTTCCATTCTTTCACAAACTGACACCGCATTAGAATTTCACTCTTGTTCTAACTTTGATCAAAAGCAAGAAAAGCATGCTATCATCATTTTTAAGGTGTCTTCCATTTACATGGAAAATTACTCTCCCTTCTCCACTGAAATAATCCTTAACTTTTCCTATAACTTCCTTTCACTTTCCTCATGATTCTTTCCTCCCAATTATTCATTCAATCCTCCTTTATGAATTTAGTATAAAAGCTGTTAAGCTGAGGCAGACCTCCGAGTCATGCACATTATGGGATGCACCGGATGCACGGGTTCAGATGTGAACCAGGCAGGCATTTCTCTGAACTCATTCCTTTCCCTCTCCTATTCCTATCATTTAGAAAGCTTGGACCAGCCCTGTCCATGTGGTGTAGTTGCAGGTTCGATTCCCAGTCAGGGTACCCGCCTAAGTTGTGGGTTCAATCCCCAGGGCATGTACAGGAGGCAACCAATCACTATTTCTCTCTCACATTGATGTCTGTGTCTGTGTGTCTGTGTGTCTCTCTCCCTTCTCTCTCTCTCTGAAAATCAATAAACATATCCTGTATCATCAGGTGCGGATTTAAAAGAAAAAAGAAAGTCTGTACCACACAATACAACCGTGCCTTACTACAGATCCATCTAAAGACTGAGTTAGTACTGAGTATAACAGTAAACATCCAAGAGAGTGCACATTAATTTGTCCATTTGTTAAAGAACTAACAAACTGACATGTGACCTTTAAACACTGCCTTAAAAAGAAAAACATAAGTAGGAGCAAACCAAGTCAACAGGATGATGGTGCTGGAATGCATAAGGAGAGTAAGAAAAAGGGGAATACGTTCCATTAAAGGTGCACGAAAATTCTGGAGTTTGGTTTGGGAAATGAAATGCTTTGAGGTTCTGGAAAGAGAGACTTGGGAGATGGGCTGGAGACAAAGGTACAGCTACTTCATTAGCTAATCTTCATGGCCACCTTAGGCAGTATGGAGTTGGTTTCTATAGCAATGAGAAGTCACTAAAATGTTCTACCTCTTTCGTAGAAAGACATAAAAAAGAAAAGGAAGGGAATTGCATGGAGCTAAAGTTTGGTCAGCTGTCATACAAGTGTTCAGCAATGGGACACAAAAGGGGTAGGAAATCAGATCATCCGCCAAAGAAAAAATAAAGTAATATTTACATTTTCCCCAGCCCCCCAAAAAGGTTTAAAGCGGATGAATGACATGGGAAAAAAAAAATCATTCTGTCTCCGGCAGAAAAAGGAAGTCTATTTGTTTCATTTAAAAGAAAGTTCGAAGGTTACATTTCTAAAATATGTTTCCAAGTTGATTTTAAAAATAAAATCCATTTTAAAACAAGGTTTATAATAGGCAAGATTTTCTTAAACTAAATCCTTATTGCAAAGGTGTTTCTATGTCATCTCAAAAACAAACACACATATAAATTAAACTTCATCATAGGTCTGTATGTGTATGAAAAAAAAAACATGGTACATATAGGGTTCAGTATTATCCATCCACCGTCTCAGGCTGATCCACTAGGGGTCTCAGAACATGTTCCCTGCGGGTAAGGGGGACTACTGTAATGCCGTGTCATATAAATGGCATGCCTATTTACTCAATTGTTCAAGCCCCAAACCCAGGTAACATCTTTGACCTCTTTCCCTCACAACCCACATCCAACCCAATGTAGAGTCATGTAGGGTAAAATCCAGAGTCACATAGTTGAGGAAGGCCAGAATTCAGGTACTGTGAGTCCTTGGCCAAGGCTCTTGGTACTTTTTACTGTGGCAGAGTGTTTCCCCAGCCACTTCAAGTACCACGCTTCTCATTTGGCCAGCGCAGTTGCACATACAGTCATGGCGAAAATAATTTTGTCCTTTTTGAACCCTTCAGAAAACTTGGCTTTGCAGACTACCCTCTTCCTCGCACCACCCCCCCCCCCAAAAAAAAAGAAAGAGGAAAACAGAAAAACCTGAATGGATACTTGTAAACATGGGGCATTAGACTAAAATGCTGGTGACACACCTGTCTCTAGTGCCAGGTTTGGGTATGAGATAAAGAAAATGGAGATGTGTAGACTCGAGTTTGTGGGAGAAGCCAGAGGCAAGTCCTCACTCCACAAGGACTTCACCTTAACTTCATTTGTTTTTACTTTAAATTCCTCATTCAACACGTTATGTGATGATAGATTATTTACCTCACAGATGTTCCTTCTTGGCACAGAATATTTCCCAAGTCTTTTAAAGAGGTTCATCCAACCCTGACCATAACAGATGCCCAAATGTATCTTTATTCTCTGCAGTGCTTCTAGTATCTGTTACACAGAGCATTTCACCACTTAATTATCAAAATGTTTTTTAGGTTTAACAAATATTTAGTACAGAAAATGTAGTTTTATTTTCCTCCTGTTCAATGTACAGGGATTACTGTTTCCACACTCAGAATTCTCTAGCTTAGGGAGTTTTAACCTGGACTTTTGGGTGTCTATGAACCCATTCAAGTTGTGGGAAAAATCTGGTAGAAATACGTATTATTTTCCTTGGGGAATTATTTAAATTTCATAGTTTACCAAAGATTCTCAAAGGGGTGCTTAACTCAGATAAAGACCCATGATTCTACGAGACTTTGTGGTGTAGAAGCTTCTCTTCATTTGTTCTAAAAGAAGCTATAATGGCTTTTGAACACAAGCCATGAAAAGCAGCCAACTCAGACCTACACATCATCAATTCTACCCTTACAGAGCTCTGGTCAATTCTTTTTGGAAAGGGATAGTAAGACAGAGGCTCTCAACAGTGTTGGCTTGAATGGCCTGCAATTGCTTTGCTAACTCTATTTGACTGTTTCTGCACTGTCTGTACAGCAAGCACCATGGCAAGCTTTTCAGTAGCTACAAAAATTATGGCCTTCCAGAAGCTCACACTTTTTGTCCAGAAAACAGTAAAAATTGTATGTAAAACAGAATATAATTGCCACAAGAAAGCTACCGGTCAAGTATTGTGGGAATTCAGTAATGGAAGAGATGTTTTTCCTGGTTGACAGTATCGGGATGGATTTGTGAAGCTGAAAATGTTAAATATGGAGTTTGAGGGGGCAGAGATAATGTTGGCCTGATGAGCCATCCATTAGTGCTGACTTGCAAATCTCAAACCCTAGGCTCCCCTCGCTCCTTGTGTTCTATGGAAACAGTTCTGAGAAAACAGGAGGTTTCAAAGACTAGCAAATCTCCCTTTGCAGAGGTCCTGGGGAGGACCAAAGCCTGTGTTGGTGGCCAAATACCTGACAGTTAAGAACATTTTAAACACAGCATAAAATAACTCTACAAAGCTTGACCCAACAGCTTCATTTTATAGCTTCTGATATCATTCTTCCAGTGCTTCAAAAACTATAAACATTAAATACTTAAATTCATTAAATCTCATATCTTTTTTAAAAAGGTCTTTTAAAAGGTGTTTTTCACAGCACTGTTGGGCATCATTGCCCTCTCTGATTGATCTATTTCCCAGAACCAGAATAACTGTCATTATATTAGTATTGTTGATCCCTAGGAAGGGGGATTAAAGATTGTGTTTTTCCATAATGAGGCCTTTGTACATGCTAACCCTAGTCATTTGTGCCCTCTTCTCACCCCAAAACAAAATCAACTCATTTTTTTCTCTGAGACCCCAACTCTAATTTCAGCATAACTCTTTTCAGAAATATTATATTTTTTCTTGTAATATTCATCTTTTATCCTTTATATTTTCTTATAATATTCATGCTTTATCCTCTTAGCATGAAAAATACAAGTAGATTAGGATCTGCACTACTGAAAATTTAGTGTTTTCCCAAGATTCATTCATATGCTGGTCTACTATATTTATATTATCTATAAACCAGGTAAGTTACAAATAATCCATTATAAAAAATAACCTACACAACCTAACACTTTACCATATAATTTTCTAGTAGCCCAGTGTTTTATTTATTTTGCAGTGCCAAATACTCATAAGTTTTCCAACGTAGCCTTAAAACACTGATCAAAAGCTTTAAGTATTAGCAGATTACTTTATCAATACACCTGTTAATTCTCCACCATCACCTGAATCACTAACTGTATATCATAAATTTAGAGCATAACTCTCCCCTGCTAACTCAGACCATTCCTGTTCTTTTCTGTGCTGGCCCCTCAATCTCTCAGCCCACAAGCACAGGTGGTTGGTCGTCGGCGATTCTAGACAGTCATTTCTCCATACAATTTCATAGGACCTCTCTCCTGAGGTCCAGCTCTCCATCTCCAATTGAAGGGAAAGCATTTCCATCCAGGCACCCCCGCCAATGACCTCAAGGTAAAACTGAACTGATCTTCTTTACCATCCTCTCTTCAACCTGGTTCCATTTCTGCATGATTCTCACTACCCTTGATCAGGCTAAAATCTCAGAGGGAGGGAGGGATGAAGGAAGGGGGAGAGAAAGGAGAAGAGGGAGAAAATGATGCAACAAATAAATAGGGATGAGAGAGATGATACCCAAACAACTTAAGCTTAGTATTCAGGTTCTCCAATGTTTTATATCAATATAACTTTCTAATCTATTGGATAATTCCATTACCTATACAAATCAGTTTTAATTGTTTACCAAACATGTTATACTTTGCAATCATGTATTTTGCTTGTGTTTCTCCTGCCTGGGACACTCTTCTTACATACCTCATTGTCCAGATCAATCTCCAAATCTTCTGAGAAGACTACTTAACCAATTATTTAGTAACAAAGCAGATACTTCTCCAACACTTACAGCTTCTACCTCAAACTGAAATGTACGCCCTGTTAGCGTGCCCTACCCTAACAAATCCATATCCAATGGTGGGAACCACATAACTAGTCTCAATTTTAATGCAAATACAAAGAATAATTCCTGTATTTAAAAGGTTCTAGGATGCTAACTTGCTCTCCATGCTGACTCATCTTCCCTGATACAATCTCCCTCAAAAACTAAAAAACAAAATAAAACAAAAAAAAACACCATTCCTCCCTTTTTCTTGATTTCTGAGAATTAGCCAGCTACAAGGTAACTAAAACTCATTTTGCAATTCCATACAACAAAAAGAACATAGGAAAATGAAGTTATTCTCCTACTCTTAAGAGCACATTGCCTGTATGATGTTATGTATAAATCAGGTACCATTCTATCTGCTGGAGGAAAAGTTTTTAAAGAACTCCCTTATATCTACCTTCTAAATTATGTATTAAGAAACTAACTCAGAAATAGAAGTTCTGCCATGGATTCTCATAGACTCTTAAAAATGCATTTCCCAAACCACACTTTCTTTTGAATACTTTAAAGTAGGGAAAAGATGAATGAGTTAATTAGATATAAAATTACCTCATGTGAACTGCACTAAACTATATTAAATAATAGATCAAATGTTCAAAGGCAAGAATATAAGAAATTTAACCTCAAACATAAAAACCCTGGGACTTCAAGAATAGCCTCGAGAATATGCATGCATATTCTCTAAAGTGATAGATATAATTTGGCCAATTTTTATACATCATTAAATTTTCTTTAGTTTCATTTGCTATTAACATTTTATCTCCTGGACAAAAGTAATACACCAGTATTTCCAAGCAATTATTTGCTCACTATACTCACCACAATAGTTGAATATACATTCACACTAATAATGTAATAATGCTGAAATTGAGAGTGTTTAGCACTAAATAAAATTAAACAACACACTCGGTGAATTAGAGAACTTCGAGCTTTGTCAGGACTAATACGATGTAAGTTTATACAGCACTTACTATATATCAGGGACTATTCTAAGTTTTTCAAAAAGAAAATTTTAAAAATTATTAAATGTATTGAGGTAACACTGGTTAATAACACTGTAGGTTTCAGGTGTACAACTTTTACCCTCTTCGCCCCCCGCCCTTTCCCTCTGGTAACTACCACGCTGCAGTGAAGCTTGTTTTGTTTTGTCATTTGTTGCTTTTTGTTTCATATCCCACATGACTGAAATCATATGGTTCTTGTCCTTTCCCATTTAGCATATTTCACTAAGCATGATACTCTCAAGACCCATCCAGGTAGTCACAAACGGCAATGTTCTAAGTTTTATAAACATTATTGAGTTTAAACCTCAGAACAATCCTATGGAATGTCTTATCATTATCCCATTTTAGTACATTTCGATGTGCTATATAAAAGGAATTTATATGATGTGCTTCATTTACTGGCTGGTCCCCTCGAATTTTTTCTATTAACTCTATTTTCTTATCTTTTGGGCTCTTCTCTTAACTCGCTCTACTCAGGTTTGCTCCCAACTACTCTGTGGAGTCTTCCCTTGTCAAAGCCAACAGTACTTTCCACTTTGACAAATTCAAGGGTCACTTCATTGTCATCTTTCCTGACCTCTGAGCAGCATGGGGCACAGACAAACACTGCCTTGAAATGTCTTCTCTTGGCTTCTACACACTCTGGCTCTGCTCCTACCACACTAGCTCCCTTCCCTTTGTGCACTGGGAAGGTTCCCTTTCCCTGGGCCCTTTCACTACTTGAGCCTCAGACTTTCCTGAAATGATCTCATAATGTCCTATAATTTAAAACACTAACTTTATCTAAATGATTCCCAAAGCTGTATTTCCAACCCTGATCTCTCATTGGAATTTCACAACTTGTATATCCAGTCTCCAATGATCACTTCCACATGGACATGTATTTCATTTAATTGCATGACAGAACTCTTGACTTCTCCCTCATGCCACTCCCCCTGCAAAGCGTTTCTCCATGAGGAGAGGAAACATCATACACCAGTAGCCTACAACAATGCCCAACCAAAATAGGTACAATGTTTAATAAATACCAGAGACACCCCATCAGATCACAATTAATATAAACCCTGCACCGGATAAACACGGACAATGTAAATAGAAAGGGAATCACCAAAGCGTACTATCTTTTCTCTAAGACTGAAGGACAGGAATAGGTGGGTGTAACTCATAGTTCTAGAATGATATGTCTTAAGATACAGACCCACTCTGATTCCCAGTTTCTGCTTGAATTCCTGGACTTTCATCTTGCCCCTTCTGCAGGCAAGCAGGTGGCCCAGTGTACTAACTCAAGCTAATGTTCCCAAGTGTGGGAGCAAAGTAGAATTTTGAAGCACAAAACAGGGAATGGATCCAAGAGGATGTGAAAACAGATTCCAAGGTGAAATCCAGTAGTCTAGTAACTTTATAGGCAACAGAGATTTAAAAACAAAACAGGACCACAGCAGGGTAAGGATCAGAACCTTGAAATTAGGTGAAAGATGAACACACAGCTCCTGGCCCACTTCTGTTTTTTTTATAATACTGGGCCATGCCCACCGGTGGGGTAGGGACCACATGCAATCCATTCTTAAGACCACAGACAAAGATCTTTCCAGAACTCCACATTTATTCCTGTTATTTCAATGCTAATGTCCCAACTGCATTCCCTGTCACATATAAACTCCAAGCTTTTCCAGGTAGCATATAAGGCCTGTAACATTCAAGTACTTTTCTAAATAACTCTTTAGCCCTATCTACTGCTACTCCAGCAAAACACACAACCAACCTTCCTAAGCTTTCCATTCCAAGCCTTTTCTTTCTCCTTGTGCCTTTGTAAATGTTATTTTCATTCTCTGTGTTAAATTTCTACCCATCTTCCAAAATTCAGGTATTTCTGCCTCCTCAGAACTTTTATTAAACTTTCATTAAAACTCCAACATAGAATTGGGTTGCCACACTACCAAATCACCTCTTCTTTCTGGGAACACAGCTAGACTGTTTCTCAGCCTCCCCTACATTTAGATGTGACTATGGCACCAAGTTCTCAGGTGAACTGTCCACGCTAACCCTCACTGCATATCTGAATCAGCATAAAGTACCAATACGTCAGACAGAAAGTCACAAACCATATAATTTCACTCTTATATGTGTATGTGGGGTAGTGAATGGTAAAGAGGGTCAAATACATGGTGATGGAGGCTTTGACTTAGGCTAGTGGGCACAAAAAGCAATACACAGATCATGCATCGAAGAATTGTACATGTGAAACCTACATAATCTTATTAATCAATGTCACCCCAATAAATGTCATGCGAAAAACTGACAGTGGGCCACACCTTCGTAGATTGTTTCACTTACTCTGAGGTGGGGCCTAGCATCCAGTGGTTTTTAAAGCTCCCCAGGCTACACTAATCTGCAGCCAGAGCACAACAGTAAAGAAACCTATGCAAACTATCTTGTATCAGGCTAAGATATTGCCATCCAGGTGTTTCATATACACACCCCACTAATACACTGATTACAGTTAGTTTATATGTCTGTCTCCTGACTACATGCAAATACCTTGAAGGAAA
Organism: Tonatia bakeri; assembly: GCA_004024845.1. Taxonomy (NCBI): domain Eukaryota; kingdom Metazoa; phylum Chordata; class Mammalia; order Chiroptera; family Phyllostomidae; genus Tonatia; species Tonatia bakeri. The sequence continues at coordinate 193,950 of PVIA01002167.1, forward strand.
GAACCACCAAATCTTGTCATTTTTGTATTTTCTTTGCTTAGCACAGTAACTAACATTTTTACAAAGCATTCAATAAGCACCTTTCAATGAAAGAAATACATGTTTTGTGTAATTTCAATTTAATTTTGATAGAATATTTTAACAATAATTAACAATCAGGAAAAAGATATAAGTACTTAAAACAGTATATTCAATTTTTTATTCATTAATAGTTGAAAATAGATCATTAAATAAAAATACTTTTTCCACCTACTGTTACTACTACCAAGACACCTGACTGCTGTAAATCTGTGTTCTCTTATTATTTATAAAAGGGGGAAAGTTGGGGTAACACCCAAACTTCTATAGACTAGATCTGGGTAAAGAAGAAAAAATCTAAAAATAAATGCAAGGCATGCCCAAACGTAGCCTATATTTTTGATCTGCTGAGATTTGAGAGAAGGCAAAAACAAACAGAACAACTTAGGAGAAATTTTATTTAGGAGTATTCTTATGTAGTTCCTCTAAATGTAGGCCAAAGGTAAAAACCAAAATAATGCATTGTAGTCAAATAAAGAAAAATGATAAAAAACCTTTAATTTGATTTAAGAGATTAAAATTGTATTCACAAAATTTTAATGTTTAGAGAGGACATTGATTCCTATACTAATCAGACATTCAAATTCATTTGAATAAGATCATATTCATCTAATTTATATAATATACTTATTTTAAAAAGTAGACATGTATATAAATATTGTTAACTATTCCAATTATGAACTTCAACAATCAGATATTAAAAAATCTCATCATTCTTAAGGTTTTATGTTTCTCCTTGTTGTATCCTAAAGCATAAAAACTGCTACTTAATGTCATTTACTTCAATATTTTCTTCAAGCATTCCTAGATTGAAAATTACAAACAAGCAAGCAAAATACAGTGGAAACACTGAATTAAAGAACAAATTGACAGTAACCAGAGGGGTGGGGGGAGGGATCATGGGGGAAAATAGGGGAAGGTCCATCAAGGAACACGTATAAAGGACACATGGATAAAACCAAAGGGGGGCAGGGTCAAGGGTGGGAGGTGGGATGGATGGGGCAGGAGACAAGGTGGGATGAAAATGGATACAACTGTACTTGAACAATAAAAAACTGTACTAAAAAATAAAAGAAAATTACACGCGCATGAAAAATATACCTTGCTAATTATCTATTCCATAGCTTTATTTTCCTACTTTGAAAGTGATTTTTGTTATCATATGTACTTTTCTCTGTAGAAAATCCTTTTACTTCTGCCCAAAAAGGGACAAGTTAAGATAATGAATTATCAGTCACATGCTACTCGCTAAGAGAAAACATTACATTGGTGAAAGCCAGATCCCACTTCCCTCGGAACACTCACGTTTCTCCTTCTCTCTCTCTTTTATACACCTCACGGTTCCTGGACTTCTGGGGAAGCCAGCAACACAGCCACTGTCTGTATTTGCTGGTTTCTTTAAAACTCCTAAACCCAAAGCGCTTAATCTCCAAAGCTAAAATTTTTAGGGATAGGGAGTTCTAAACTTGAACAGTACCTTTTAATCATTTGTAAATATTTGTATTTATCACATAAAATACACAGTAGTTTGGTAGTGTTACTTAATTCAGTTGTTTCAGAATATAAGGCATTTGAGTGGGGACATTTAGAGAGGAAGATTTTAGTTGACTCTGCTTTGCTTCTTGCGTACATGTGGGTGAATCACTTTCCTCAGTTAATGCAATGAGATTATAAAAGATTAATGAAGATTGCTTTTGGCAGAAAAGAATTTAGATAGCTGTAAAAATCAGTTACTCGATTCTCTTAAAATATAAAATGGAAGAAGAAGAGAATTACTGTAGATACAGCACTCTATCCTTCACTGTTCAGTTTCTGTTCCCACTTTCAGAGTAGGAAAGCAAAGCTGTGGAAGTGACAATTATTAGCAACTATATTTTTGCATGCACATAATTTTAATGTTTGCAGTATCTGAGAGAGAAAAAAGGGGAAGGGGAGGACAGAGTGAGAGAGAGAGAAACACTGATTTGTTGTTCCACTTATTTGTGCATTCATTGGTTGAGTCTTGCATGTGCCCTGACTGGGAATTGAAACTGGAACCTTGGGAGTTTCAGGAGGACACTTTAACCAACTGAACTACCCAATCAGGGTCTCCTGCATAATTTTAAATCTCAGAATGCTTGAAGAAAATATTCAAGTAAATGTTATTAACTGGCAGTTTTTATGTTTTAGGATATATCAAGCAAGGAGAAGCTTAGGACCTTAAGAATGATTAGATTTTATAATATCTGATTTTTGAAATTGTGGAATTAATAATTGGAATGCCCATAATTTTGGTATATTTAGGGTTATTTGTCTTTACAATTTATATCACCCTTACTCACATCTGCTAATGCCAAGTCAAACTACTGCTCCATCTCTTCCTTATACTCCAGCCCTAGCAGAAACTTCCCCAGACCCCACAGAGTTTCAGACCTCCATACTCTTCGTGTGCTTGTCCTTCCGCCCAGGGTACTTTAGCATCTTCTCACTCTGGTGAACGTCTCCGTCTACACACCATACAGTGGTCCCCAGTACTGCCTCCTCTTCAACCACAAGGAGGTACAGCCAGGAACTTACCACAAGACTGTGGCATTTAAAACAGTGGTACTTTTAAAAAAGTAAGTCTAGCAAATAACTAGGTCTCATCTGTGTTTCTATCACTCAACACAGTGCTGGGCACATCATTTCTAATTATCTGTATTTCCTACATTATTATGGAGAATGGGTTAACAATTTATTGATTGGAACAAACTGTCATATTTTAAAACAATCTTTAATAAACATATAGTGTCTGTTCAAGGAATGGTAGCTGATTTATTACTAGTACCATTGAAGTAACAGCATTTTCATTACATAACATGTGAAATAAAAATTATTAGTTATTAACTTACAACTATAAAAAACATAGCTTTAACATCAAGTAACTGTTTATCCAAAAGTATAACTATATTAACTTGAACTTTACTGCATGTCCTCAGAATTATTCTGAAATTAAACTTTCCACTGACAGACTGTTATCCTCCACTGCTGTTACTTTACTGTACCTCTAAAATTCTGATTCAAGTAAATTATGACTAACAGTTTCAGATTCTTGTATTACGTGGCTCATTTTAGAATGCACACTTTGAAATCTCTTCTTTTTTTTTACCTAATACTTTGTTCTATGAATATGAACCAAAACAGACACATGATTCTCAAGTCAAAAACCCAAAGTATGATGGGTACCTTTAATAGCGTAGTAGCTAATCTATAACATACTTGTTTTGTCCTTATTTTTAAAATATTTTTCTGGTAAAATATAAATAACTTTCCTTTTGACTATCCTGGATTTAATAACTTAATTGTGCTATCTTCTAGATTAATGATTTAGGAGTTTTTCCTTTATGCCTTGGTTTTGATTGTTCGTAAGTTCTTGGCTCTGACCAGAAGTAATGTAAACACCTCCACTGCAGAAGAGGGTTCCTGTTTTCCATTCCAGATGCTAATCCTACAGCTCTGGGGCAACAGATGCAATCACAGGAAGCCCCTGTCAGCAATAGGTGGAAGCCCTGACACTGCTCCTCTCACTTGGGTCTCTTCCTTCTCAAGTCCCCATACGGCCCCCAACTGGCTGGCCAGAGCCGTGCTGCACATCTTAGCAAAACAGCTCTGTATCCTGAAGAGAAGTTGTGTTGCCGTAAAACAAGCAACACAAGCTTGAGATTCCCTAGGGGATCAATCTGGGCAAAACCATGAGACTGGATAAGGGTAAACAAACACAGATGAATGTTACAGTTAGCAAGAGTCTCAAAACCTTTCCTGAGACTCAGGAAAAGTGGAGGACGCTGCGCTGCTGTACACCTGAAGCCAAGTGCCAGCAGCAGCTCAGCCTGCTTTAGACCCCTCTCTCTGCTCCCCCACATCCTGCTCTGCTATCCCCTCTTCTCAGATTACTTCTTTCCTATGAAGGACAGGCTGTTTTCTGGGATTTTTATCACCTTTTGTTTTTTGACCTTTGTTAAGGGAAAAACACAATCTTAGCTGTTTTCCTAAAGATCCATTTTCATAATTTCATTCATTTTTCTAAAAATGACTATTATTCCAAAGTAAAGTACTTTATTAAGAGAAGTATTTTTTTTTGTAATTTCTTTTGTTTTTAAGTCAATCAAAAAATAATCCTTAAGCTTTTTTCCTCAAATCTCAAAACCAAAGAAATTGCCATTTCAGCTCAGACATGTAAAGAGGTTGGTAATTGTCACTTCTATCCTGAAAATAAAAAGCCGAACAAACTGAAAATCAGTGACTTTTCCTTAATATGTCAGAGAACTGAGGTTGCAAGGCAAACCACTAACCCCCAAATGTGGAGAAACACGCGAAGACAGAGAGGTGTGTCACTTTGCAGCATATGTCAGTGGAGGCCATGAAGAGTAGGGCCACTTACTTGACTAGTAGCCTGGACTAACTACTGGAAGCTGAAGGCAGGGTGAGAGTATCCTGGGGCTATAATCATAAGGAGACTCCCACACTTTAGTGGGCTTTCCTCCCAGTAACTATGCCCATAAAGTTCTCATGGTAAGGATCTAAGAAAATTCCCCATGTGGATCTGGCAGGAAGAAGAGGAAAAGCCATTGTTAAACTTCCTAAACTCTCTTCTCTAACAAGGGTAACAGACTTTGCCAGAAGGAGCACTGAAAGCTTATTCCAGCCAGAAGAAGAGAAGGCTGCCCTCTGCAGCCCTTGCAGCCTTCCTTTGATTCCATGGAAAAACAAACAAAACAAAACCCCCCTCAGTGAACGGGGGAAAGACTTCAAGAAAATAAGACTAGGGATTCTTTAACCAGGCACATGGGTGGGGAAGGAAGCGATCCTCTTAGACAAGGGACAGAACACTTGTAAAGGTGACAATCCCAAGATGGAGGCCTGCTGAAAGAGTGAGGCTTAATCAGATATTAGAACACGCACTACTTCCCAACACCTTACCACAACACCTGCACAGCTCTAGTACAATAACACTGAATTACAGCTAAAAGAGATGCAAGACACAGACCCTCTCTGAGGAGGAATACTTAGGGAAACCCAAATTCAAGAGAAAAGACGATGTCAAAGATACTAGAAGAATCTGAAGCCTCTTGTACCTATGGCTACAAAAAAACATTAAACACAGCCTAACTCCCAGTCGGATTAACAAAAATCCTCACACTAAAGGCAAATATACTTCAGTTCTTGTTACCTGATACAACATGCCTGGATTCAATAAAAAACTACAAAGCATGCCAAAAGGAAAAAGAAACAATCTAGAGATAAAAAGCAAGCATTGAAACCAGATTTAGATAGGACAGAGATGTTGTAGTTATCACACAAGGAATTTAAATAACTATTATTAATATGTTCAGGGCTCTGGTGGGAAAAGTTTAAAATATTCTGAAATGCAAACATAAAAAAACCTCCAAGAAAAACAAAATAGAACATCTCAGAATAATGGGACAGTATCCAAACTGTAATACTAAAAAAAGAAAGAGAGAATGAGGCAGAAAGAATATTTGATCTAGTAATGTCTGAAAACTTTCCAAAATTAATGATGGACACCAACCCACAGATCCAGAAAGCTCAGAAGACACCAAGCAAGTGAAAATATTGAAGGAAGCCAGAGGACAAAAACACCTTACCTGTAAAGAACCAAGAAGAGCTGTTTTCAGACTTCTCCTCAGAAACCATGCAAGTAAGATGAGAGTGGAGTGAAATCTTCAGAGTGTTAAATGAGAAAAAAGAGCTAACTGATACTTCTATATTCAATGAAATTATGCTCTAAACATGAAAGAGAAAGTCTCAAACAAAAATGGAAGGAATCCATCACCAGTAGTTGTGCCGTGCAAATGTCAAATGAAGTCTTTCAGAAATAAAGAAAAATGAAATATGGAGGGGGCCTGACACATGGTGATAGAAGACAGTTTGACTTTAGGTGGTGAGCACACGGTGCAACATACAGATCTAGTATTACAGAAGGGTACATTTGACACCTACATGATCCTATTACCCAATGTCACCCCGATAAATTGTATAAAAAAGGGAAAATGATATAAACCAGAAACTTAATCTACATAAAGAAAAAATGGAGTATCAGGCCCTGGCTGGTGTGGCTCAGTGGATTGAGCGCGGGCTGTGAACTAGGCATCGCAGGTTCGATTCCCAGTCAGGGCACATGCCTGGGTTGCAGGCCATGTCTCCCAGCAACCGCACATTGATGTTTCTCTCTCTCTCTCTCTCTCTCTCTCTCTCTCTCTCTCTCTCCCTCCCTTCCCTCTCTAAAAATAAATAAATAAAATCTTAAAAAAAAATGGAGTATCAGAGAAGAAATAAATTAAGATAAAATCTAATGCTTTATTTTTCTTAATTGATCTAACATTTCAGAGCATAGAATCAATGAAGTGAATGACAGAAATGTTGTGAGAGATGGGAGGGAGGAATTAGGTATTCTCTATTCTGGGACAGCTGCATTATTATACTTAAAGCCTTATCATGTTATTTGAAGGGAGACTTAGATTATTTAAAAATGAATATTGTATATTTTAAAAATGTATATATTAGCAACCACTAAATAAGTGTTTTAAAAATCAAGTGTAAGTAGTACATCAAAAGAGGATATAAAATGGAATCATAAAATGTTCAATTACTAAAATTGGAGAAGGCAGAAAAGGGGGGAGGGCAGACAAAGAGCAAATGCAGGGAAGTGACAATGCAGACTGTGCAACTCAGTCCAGGTAAGTCACTTCAAATCTGAACAGTTGAAACACAGCCATTGAAAGGCAGAGATTGTCAGGTTGGATTAAAAAAAAAAAAAAGATGCAGTTATGTGTTCTACAAGAAACTCACTTTAAACACAGGGAATCACATAGGCTAAACAGTGAACAGATGGAGAAAGACACCCATGTTAATGCTCATCGAAAGAAAGCTGGAGTAGCTATCTCAGTTTAAGGTAAAGCAGAGTTCAGGAAAAAAAATGAGGGAATTTAAATAATGATAAAGAAATTAATTCTTCAAAATGACATATTCTAAATGTGTACAAACCTACCAGAGCATCAAAAATATATAAAGCAAATATTGATAGAAGTAAAAATAATAAACAAATCTGTCATTAAAAAAACGATGTGAATTAGAAGTATCTTCCAAGTCATAAAAGACATAAATCAGGGAATCCACACCCTTGTTTTAGAAGTGATCTCAAAAAGCAAGCAAAAATTATTTTGAAGATATTTTGAGTTAATAAGCAAACTAAAGGTCCACAGGTATTATATTTATGACCCAGTAACACTGAGTGTGAAATGTCATGCACAGACTTGCGTTCTATCAGCTCTATTAAACTATCTGCTCTGTTAGACGTTGGCACGTGGAGAACAAATATTCCATTTTGCTTCAGCTTTGATTTCCTCAACACCTGGCAAGGTTTTTGATTTGAATAAATACCCAATAAATATCTCCTGAATTTTACTACTTAATTATGTTCATCATTATTTAACTGTACAAGTATGCTACTATTTTATTAAAAATAAAGTCTCAGTTGCATATATCTTTTAAAATACGAGATTTTGATTTTACAGTCATCCCCCATTGTTTTCAAAACACCAATGGATATAGTAACAGTTAAAAACAATTATCATGAATACACATATTGTTCACAGGGTTAAGGTGCCACATTGTTTTATTGTTAATTAACTTTGTTAATTTATTCATCTTAAATGATCCACAAATTAGTAATTCAAAGTATATGATATGGATAGAATACCAAAATTAAGAAGTAGATCTGTAAAAAGATTAAAAATAAATGTAAATGTATGTATAGTATAGAAGTATAACTCTTAATGAACTGATGAACTTTTAAACAGCAGAATTTATGAATTTAAATTGAATATTAGGGTATAGTTAAATAATTTATACCTCTAAAATACGCAAACAAAATGCAAATATGGAAGGAATACATTATTAGATAAATCATAGAGTCCAAAGATGAAAGACGTGGAATAAACATGATTTTTTTATTCAGCTTTTTCATATGTATGATTTGAATAAGAACAGAAGAAAATATATTATTCAATGTCATGTCTTTAAATTATGCAGTTTAGCATTCATCTTCAATACATTTCTATCTGGCTAGGTTAAATTTAAAAAATCTGAAATTTCAGTCACTTCCATAAAATTCAGAAGACCAGCAACATATCTTTAGGTAAAATTATTTTGCACTGAGGAATACTGTTTATTATAAATTTCTAAGCTTCTTCAGATAACAGATGATTTCCATTTTACTATTTGGACATGCTCCATATATACCCAACAGGCACAAATCTGATGTCCTAAAATAGGGTGCATGGGAGCAATTCTTTACTGGATAAAATGTACTGATATTCTTCCCCTCTATCAAAGAATTCTTTCAAAGCTTCTTTAAAATATCACTATTCGATTTATTGAAATTCAATTTCACTCAACTTTTCAATCAAAGTGATTATGAAAAGTAAAGTACATTTCCACAGGCTTATCCAAACGTGATGTTCACTCTGAGACAGGCAGGGGAATGGGAAATACCATGGACCACTTACCTGACATGCATTATAAAGGAGTTGGTGTTCTAGTTTTTTAATACCCAGAATCTGCTGAAACATTTCATAGAGCTGTTCCTTGCTCAAAATAAGTTCAGACACTGCACTGAGGGTCATTCTATTTGGCTGTTTGCACAAGTCCTCTTCACCCCTGTAAATGGCATCATATTTGGCTATCCATGAGCTCAGCACTGTCTCTTTGCTTAAGCCGTCAATTTCTGGCAGGCTTCTCACACGTTTTTCTATGTTCTTCTTAAACACCTCTCTGAAGTCATTAGCAGAACATCCTCCACTCTGAACCATTCTGGCCACTCGATCACTCTTCAAAAAAACCTGGAAGAAAAAAGAACAAAAACCCGTTTGTAACTAAGCAGGAACACTAACACCACTTGCTTTTAGCAATCCAGCCGGAGTTATAACACCGAAGATCCTATAGTGATTCAAATATTTTAAAATACATGGTAACTAATGACCTAATGGGAGCCCCAAATCGTATCTCTCAAATGTTGAAATATTTAGACGAGACAGTATTGAGTGCGGAGGACCTGTGATGACCCAACTTGACCCGCCCCCACACCCACATGAAAATGAGGCATCTCTGACAGCTGCATCCTTTAAGAGTTCATTAGAAAGTAACTGGAAATATGAACCCAAATCCCCTATTGTACTTGGGGGTTCTGACCAGTTCTTCAGCAGGGATAAGGTCCTCTATTGTTTGAGCGAGGATCTAAAGGCCAATAGTGCGGTTAAGCCCAGTATCTAAGTCAGTACGTATAACTGTCATTCACAACTGCTTCACACCTGGGAGGTTAGGGTACCCCTACCTCCATCCTTGATTTTACCAGTCCTCCAACTTCTCCCACACTTCTCATAGCTAGGAAGAATGGATGATAAAAAAGTAAAATCTCTAAGAAACTTCTAGTTGTCCACTAATACCAGGTAGAATATAAAATACAAACAATGATAACCATGAACAGAGATGTTCATGAAATGGGAAACAGGAAGAGATGGGTAATAAGTAATGAGGTCATATTATGTAAGAAACATCAGATAGCCTTAAATCTCTCCTTTCTTCTTAAGTTATAGACCCAAATATAAACAACTATTGATCATGATTCATTAAACATCTATTCTGTCATCAATATTCCTAAGTATCCTCTACAAGAGGTATGAGAATGCTTTTATTCCTGCTTTTCATTTTCCTACAATGACAAAAAATTCTTTTAGAAGAGTCCACAGGACTATGCATACTTAATGTAACCTCCTTAAGTTATATCTGTCATTAACTTTTAGGTACTCCCAGGTTATGACCCTACTACTTGGGTCATGCTACCAGCATGTCTGTTTGTCTGCCTGTGGGCAGGCAGCATGCAAGTCCCATATAAAGTGGCCTGCCTCATTCCACTGACTGGCATGCTCAGTGCCTGACCCCAAGCCTTTTCCCCAGCACTTTACATCTCCCCTTTCACATAAATTGTTCTTGTTTCCTGCCTTTGTCCACTAGACAAAGAGTCCTGATTCTCAAAAATTCTGGCTGACTGACAAATGTACCATACCGGGGAATCACGTACAATATATACATGCAATGCTTCCTCTGTCTCTTTAGCAGCTGTAGCTCGGTTACTTACTATAGGAAAGACTATCCTATTTTCTAATTTTCTGAGCCAAAACTAATTAATTCTTAAGTCACAGATATAAGAATAGTATTTTTAATATAGCTAGATGAAGGCACATGAAATTTAGATTTTTAATAATATATTTTGTCCTAGAACTCCATTAACTACTTCAGAACACACAGGGTATCTATTTTCTTTCTCATCTTCATCTAATTGCACTATTCACACTGGGCATCAGAATTCAAAATAAACATTATATACTTTTCCTAATTTCTGGGATAGCTGTATCTGAATTAGGAACATAAGAAAGCTCATGCAATCAACGAGGGTGAACAGTGCCAGTTGTCAATCTACTGCCTTTCAGCACTACCTTCCCATTGCCCTGCTTATGCTAGTTAGGACAATTTTGGAGGGTGTTGGAGGAACACTTGGAGGACGGAGGTTTCTTCTATATGGTTCTCTCTTACCTGAAGGCTCATGGCACCAAACCATGGGCAGCTTCTCTAGAGACCACTGATGGTGGCTTCATACAGCACCACCCCCACTGACAGATGTGGCAGATTCCCAGTGAGTTCTTCAGGGCAGCGCCTCCCTGTGGAAGATGCCCCTTCAACTCCCCAGAACAGATTTCCATGAAGTTCACTTCCATCAACTTCTCTGCCATCCAGTAGGACACAACCACCTCTTCTCCAGTGAAGTCTGGATTCCAGCCTTGAAGATGTGGGAAGTGGACCCTCTTCCAGATTTGTTCCTTCCTTGGATGTTGTGCTCCCTAAATCTGCTACCCCTGCAGCCTTTAGTTTTCTTTATCCATTGTAGTCAATCCCTCATTGTTTATATTAAACTTTCCTCGTTCAATTACTATGTGGCTTCTGGCTCCAGATCACACCATGAGACAGAAATACTGAAACACTATATGTAATATTATCTCTATGGGAAAATATTTGAAGTTTTAAGGAAAACATTTGAATGCGTGTCATTATGTATAAAACTGGAATGGCAAGAGAGTTTGAAAGTACAATACAAATACCTTAAGACTGGCTTCAGAAAAACTTCTAATTACTTGATATTTAATACTCTAATTTGGCAGGCATTTCATTTTTTCCAACTTTTTCTGCCTAATATGGTCAGTAATAAATTCTACCAAGTAATCAAACCTCATTTTTGAAGCAAGGACACTGATGAACTTAAGTATTTGGATTCTTACTTCTCCTGTAAAAACCATACCTAAAACCATACTAACTTAGTCTGATTACTTGTTATTTAATTGATATTTACAAGGTTTTAACAATGTGTCAAGCATTTTGTTAAGTGTTGGGGACACAAATATAAATGAACCTAAGATTGCTCTCAAACAGCTCATGCTTCCTAAGAGAGGCAAAATAAATAATGAAAATGCAATCTGGTGAGACCAATAATAAAAACCTATGCAAAGGGAAGAAAAGCTAAGGAAAAAGTTAACTCTGTTGAGGAACATCAGTGGGAGCACAGGGTAGACAAAAAATTGGTTGGACCTATGGGTTGAGTGAGGGAAAAAGGGAGAATAAAATAAATTTCAGGAAGATAAAAGAACAGGAGTAGAAAAGCATAGAGGGATTCCACAGCATGACCTTTTAAGGAAAATAAAAAATTTCATATTGCAGGAGCCTTACATATAAAGGTGAGAACAGCAAAAGTTGGGCCAAGCAAATCAAGACAGACCAGACTGCAAAATGCAGTGTGTGCTAGGCAAGGAATCAGAGCTCACTCTGGTGACTGGGAGTCCGTGATGTGGGTGACCAGGTAATGAAATGTTGAAACCCAAGATTCAGACAAACGACTGGTGGTAGCATCAAAGGCAGAGGACAAATGACCAGAGCAGAGACTGGGATATCAGATATCAGAGGAGTATAGCAGGCCAGGTGAGAAATAAGGGCCTAATCTAGGGCAAAGGTCATTGGCTAGAGAGAGAGGTAGAAGAGACACAGCTGAGACATAGAATTAACAGATCTTGATGTTTCACAGAATGTGATTAAGTAAGGCAGGAAAATCATATTGTAATTCACAGTTTTTGTACTGGGGTACCTGGACTTGACCTAACCGAAGATACAGAACTAAATAATAAAGAAAGAACAACATATTTGTGTGTGTGTTTGATGTCTGTATACGGTGGTTAGTCAGGGATAACTCAGTGTTGGTAGATGTCAGCTGTGAAGACAAAATACAGTACAAATAATAAGTCATGAATAAAACTATGACATACCTCCATTTAAATGGTTGACAGAGGAACTGCATCCAGGGGAGGCCAATGGTGTCAGAATACCAGAAGGAAAAACATGACATATTAGCATTTAAGAGGAGAGATAATTGAGAGAGAGAGAGAGAATGAATACCAAGTACTGCAACAGAAATCAGCTAAAGTAACAATAGAAGTTATTGGTCTTTGTCACAACTAGGTCACCTTCGGCAAAGAAAATTTAATGGAATGGTGAATAATGAGAGCCAATTGGCAGGAGGAAGAAGAGGACAAGTGGCAATAAATTTAAGACAGCAAATATAAAATGTTCTTTTAAAAAGCTTGAATGAGGTAAGACTTCCAGTCAAGGTGGCCTAGGTAAACATGGCTGAATTCCTTACACAAACACATCAGAATAACAACTGAACTACAGAAAAACCACTGTTAGAACTGTAAGTAACTGAGCTGAAAGGAAGTCCTACAACTACAAAATTAAAGAAGAAACCACATGGAGACTGGTAGGAGGAGTGGAGATGCAGAATGAGCTGCACCCATGCCCACATGTGACAGATAAAATTCTGGACAGATATCTCAGGAGCGATGGGTCCCAGTCCCACACCAGACCTCCCAGCCCAGGGTTGCAGTGCTGGGAAGATAAATCTCCATAACTTCTTCCTGTAAAAACCAGCATGAATTTAGTCTGTGGGAAGACAGAAATTCTGGAGTCCCAGGCAGTTCCTCTTAAAGGGCCCATGGAGAGACTTACTCAGATTCACCCCCTCTGAGTTCCAGCACAGGGGCAGCACACTGAAAGGCATCAGAGACATACAGGGAAGTGATGAACTGTCTGGTATCAGAACAAGAGTTGGAGGACAGCTTTCTACTAGACAGAAATGCTAGCAGGGGCCATTGTTCCTTTTCTGAGCCCTTCCCCCAACAGAGCCAGCAGGCAAGCACCATATCTGAGACACCGTCAACCTCATCACACTGCTTGCTACACCCTGGTGATACCCTGAGGCCCTGCACACCTAAGCTGTTTCCAATGGCTTTTCCGTTGGAATGGCTTGTCTTGGCCCATGCTTAAGGTTTTCCTAAATTCTCTCAAACAAGCAGCAGCTAGCTTCAGTGAGCCCCATACCTCTCACTAAGTCTGTCAGACCCAACATTAGCAGCAGCTGGCCTTGCTTCACAGCTCGGCCTCTCCTGGGCACATCCAAGCCCAGCACAAGAAGCAGCCATCTGCAGATCACTTTGTAGCTTATGCTGTGTGACCCCGGAAACAGGAAGTGGCTGATCTTGGACATGCCAGCAGCAATCAAGGATCAACTACAACAGGAGGGTATACACATCCCACACATTGGGTGTGCCTTGAGTACCCAGCTTAGGTAATCGAGGAGGTTGTGCCACCAGACCCTAGAGAACACCTACTGTATTAAGCCACTTACCATGCCTGGAGACACAGCAGCTCTACCTAATACATAGAAGCAAACACAGGGAAGCTGCCAAAATGAGGAGACAAAGGAGCATGGTCCAAAAGAGAAAACAGAACAAATCTCCAGAAAAATAACTAAACAAAATGGAGACAAGCAATCTATCCTACCAGATGCAGAATTCAAAACACTGGTTATAAGGATGCTAAAGGAGCTTAGGGAGGATTTCAATAGCATAAAAAAGTAGAGTCAGAAATGAAGGACTCACTAATTGAAATAAAGAACAATTTACAGGGAATCAACGGCAAGTGGATGAAGTGAAGAATCAAATCAGTGATACGGAAAATAAGGAAGCAAAAAAAAACAACCAATCATAACAGCAAGGAAAAAAATTTAAAAAATGAGGTAGTGGAAGCCTCTGGGACAACTCAAGCATACCAACATTTGCATCATGGGGTTGCCAGAAGGAGGAGAGAGAGCAAGAAATTGGAAACCATTTTAAAATAATGACAGAAAACTTCCTTAACTTAGTGCAGGAAATAAACATGGAAGTCCAGGAAATGCAGAGAGTCCAAAACAAGATGCCCACCCAAAGAAGCCCACTAAGACACATCATAATTCAATTGCCAAAGGTTAAATACAAAGACAGAATCATAAAAGCAGCAAGAGAAAAGCAATTTGTTACCTACAAGGGAGTTCCCACAAGTCTGTCAGTTGATTTCTCAAAGAAGCTTTGCAGGCTACCAGGCAAGAAATATTCTAAGTGATGAAGAGGAAGGACCTATAACCAAGATTATCCAGCAAAGCTGTCATTTAGAGTGGAAGGGCAGAAAAAGAGCTTTCCAGACAAGAAAAAGCTAAAGGAGTTCATCATCACCATCATCACAAGTATTATATGAAATGTTAAAGGGAGATAACAAATATGAACAATAAAATAGCAATAAATACATATCAACAATTAAATCTACCCCCCCCCAAAAAAGAAACAAACAAAAACAAGCAGAACAGAAACAGAATCAGAATAGATACAGAGAACATTTTGATGGTTGCCAGGTAGGGGGCAGGGAGGGGTTCAGAGGGATGGATGAAAAAGGTGAAGGGATTAAGAAGTACAAATCAATACTTAGAGGATGGTCATGGGAATGCAAAGTACAATATAGGGAACAGAGTAGCCAAAGACCATGTATGCATGACACATGGAAAAGGACAACAATGTGGGCACTGCCCGAGGGACTGAGGGGTGCTAGGTGGAGGAGGACAAAGGAGGAAAAATTGGGACAACTGTTAATAGCATAAACAATAATACATAATTTTTTAAAAAGCTTGAATGAAAAAATTACGTGAAAGAGAGGAAGGCAAAACCTGGACTGGAAAATTACATGTAGGCAATAGGGAAGTAAAAAGAGGCAGTTTACGGTATAGATGAAAGAAAATAATGATGGCAAGTCATGTCTAAGATTAGTTTGTTCAAGTCTGTGGTGTGTTTTCTCTCTCGTCAACTCGCCCTGGGGGAAGGAAGCTTCCATGAGGCAAATAACCCAGGGCCTCAATCTAACAGCCCTCAGTGAACTGAGGACTGCCAAGAACGATGAGTAGGCTAGAAAGCAAATTCTTCAGTCCCAAATGATCCATGAGATGACTGCAGTGCCAGCTGACATGACAGCCTGATTACAAGCCCTTGATGAGAAACCCTAAGCAGGAACGTCCAGCCAAACCATGCTCAGATTCCTAATCCTGAGAAACTGTAAGATACCATATATTTGTTTTATGCTGCGAATGTTGGGATAAGTTGTTACACATAAATTGGTAGATACATTCAGAAATCCACATGGCTTACTCTCATAATTCATTTAGGTCTTAGTACCATCATTTCCTCAAAGACCTGCCCCCTCTCCAATTCATCTGTCCCTCTTACCTTACTCTACCAGACACTTATTTATTGTCTGTCTCCCAAAAATAGTAAGTAGAGGGTAGCAGAGCAGAGTCTTCATTTGGTTTGCTAGTGAATCCAGTGCCAAATACAGACCCTGCCACATACACAGTAAGAGGTCAATAAAAATTTCTTGTAAAAAGTAATGACTACCTACAGACCCTGGATTCACTAAGACTTAAGATGAGGATTAGATCAGCATCTAGCTCATAGGTTTCCTAAGAGATGGATGCCTACGGGAAAGGAACCAAGAGAGGAATAAATACTCATAAATTGCCACAAGAACTCAGGATCTCAACAAATCCACTGATGAGCAGATAGCTTGTCTTTCTAGAGCTCTTCACACATCACTTCCTCTTGTCCTCCTTTTGACAATTATCCCATGTCTTCTCCATTTTCATTCTCTTTTACAGATTAAAAGGTTTAGATTGAGAAATTGTGTGACTGGCTCAAGATCAGAAAGCTATTGGAAGAGTAAAGGGGAATCCTTGTCTTTACAAACCAAAAACAACATTCCTGTACTTATTCTTTTCTCCCACTCCCCCCCCCACCACATGCTCCCATCTGGGTTCACCCCTGGCAGCCCTAAATTCTGATGGGTAAGGGCCAATACCTGTGGAATTACCAGTCAATGATGTTCTTGTGAAACTGCCACCAAATTCACAACCAATTCAGAGTGGGGGTTAGGAACATAACATCACAAAACTGTAACATACTATGTTATAGTTCTCATAACTATAACATTTCAGTGAGTTTTAACTTACACATGGGTCCTCAATCTGAACACTGTCAATTGTCACCCTTTCCATTCATGGGCTCAGCTCATGCTCCAAAGAAATCACTAAATATCTTAAAACTGTGGTGAACTAATGACAAAACTGAAATGTGATGACTGTAACATGAAACTATATATGCAAAGGATAATTCTGCTCAGCTGTTCAAATAAGACTTCAAATATACTTATCCACAGAAGCACCTATTGTTCACGCATTGCTTTTGATCTGAATTATGCATTGCTTCTTTGATCCAAAAGGATTGCATAATGACAGAAGAACACTACCTGCTTGCCAAATCATTGTGGCTATCTATGAGCTGGTTCCTGGGAAGGCTGCCAGCATGTGTGCAGCCAGGAAGATGTTGAGAAACTACAAGAGCCCCACTAAAGAGATGCCTTTTTCTCTTGAATAATGTCAAATAAGACATCATAATTATTCCCATAATCTATGTTGTCTATGGAGAAACAGTAACAGAGTTTAAACTGTTTTTCAGGTGTTATTAATTCACGAAGGTTTCAAATAGTGATGATTTTAATCTCACTAAATATCAAATAATTTCTAGCTTTCCAGTGTTTCTTATCAGATCAGTTTGCATGGCCAAAGCCAGTCAACAGATTGCCTGCTGGCAGCGTACTGTGCCAGTCTCTTCATCTGCCCAAGTCTCCCTCAACCTGCCTATCCAGCCTTCCTCTTCCTCTGCTTCTGAAAACGTATTTTCTGATCTAATAAAGGGGAACACTTGTTTAGCCCTCAACACTCTTCACAAGTTTCCTCCCCTATACTGCATCCATTTGTTCCATAAGTATTTATCAAAACATACTATGCGTTGGGCACCACGCTCAGTGCCACGAATTTACTAGTGACGAAAGTGACATGAGTTTGCTGCCATCACAGAGCATACAGTGGAGGAAAGAATGACACATACAAAAATAACTGTGGCTTGATTAATACTGCTGAGAATTTCTGGAACCATGAAAATTGGTAACAAGGTTTTGAAATGAGCTGAGGAGGTTATAAAAGGCTTCCTTCCAGAGGTGAGTGGATAGCTGAAGACCAAGAAGAATTAGTATGGAAATTCGGGGAGATCGAAGGGGGGGGGGCACAGCTAGTCTACATGGGTTTGAAAAAAGTTCCTTGGTACTGCAGTGAAGGGACTGAGAATACAGTGGTATGAGAGGGGGATGGAAAGAAGGAACAGGCTTTTGTTAAACCCTGGAAAGACATCTGCTCTTTATTCCAGAGACTTCACATATATTAACCCTATGTCACATGAACTAGATGCTAGTACCTATTTTAAAAGTAAAAAACAAAAGCAGGTTGAGGTGAAGACAAATAACTTGAGGTCACATAGCAAACTATGACTCTTGCTGGGTTCAGAGCTCCCCTCTTCATCACCATGCAATAAAATTTGTTGATTTACCAATTTACAGCTCAACGAACTGAGCTAGAGAGGGCAAGGAGTGGATGGCCTAAAGAGCATCAGGAGGTGGAATATACTGTTATTCTTTACCCCCTTTGTGAAGCTTCCCGCGGCTGGATGCCTCTGTGAGCCTTCCTAGCGCATCCCCAGCCTCCCCGCAGGCACTAAACACACCTGCCCTCACCCTGGAGCAACCTCTCCACAGCACCACTATCTCTTCCCTGCTGAGGCTATGGATCTCACCAGTGCTTCACCTTTAAAGCTTCTGCAGGACCTGGCATCATTAGATACAAAAATTTTAAAGGAAAGCACCAGGTCCTTATAATATTAATGAACTTTAGAAACTTATTAAATCCACAGGATGGTGTTTTGACCAGCGTGGGAAGAAGTTTTCACTGAATCAATGTAAAGAAATGAACATAAGGTTATAGGGTAATTTTAAGAAAGCTAAACTTATTCAATATTTTAATAGTGGAAATGATAATACATCCAACAAGTCTCTTCTTTGTAATATATTACTACTAAAAGTAAATCGTGGTTAACTTTTTGGTTGTAGTGGTTGATCTTTCTTGGCAAATAACTTTATTTATTATTTTTTAAAATATATTTTATTGATTATGCTATTACAGTTGTCCCATTTCCCCCCTCACTCCCCTCCACCCTGCCCACCCCCTCCCACTCACATTCCCCCCTTTAGTTCATGTGTCATAAGTTCTTTAGCTTCTGCATTTCCCATACTATTCTTGCCCTCCCCCTGTCTATTTTGTACCTATCATCTATGCTACTTATTCTCTGTACCTTTTCCCCTCTGTCCTCCTCCCAGTCCCCTGTTGCTAACCCTCCATGTGATCTCCATTTCTGTGGTTCTGTTCCTGTTCTAGTTGTTTGCTTAGTTTCTTTTGGTTTTGTTTTAGGTGTGGTTGTTAATAATTGTGAGTTTGCTGTCATTTTACTATACATTAACTTTAAAAGGGCTATACTTTTGCCCTGGCTGGTGTGGCTCAGTGGATTGAGCAACTGCCTGCAAACCACAGGGTCGACGGTTCAATTCCCAGTCAGGGCACAGGCCTGGGTTGCAGGCCAGGTCCCCAGTAGGGGGTGTATGAGAGGCAACCACATGCTGATGTTTCTCTCCCTCTCTTCATCCCTCCCTACCCCTCTGTCTAAAAGTAAAATAAACAAAATCTTTAAAAAAATAAAAATAAAAAAGGGCTATACTTTTATTATATTTATATAAAATATATTACACATATTTATTATATACTGCTTTTTACTGGTCAATGAAGTCCAGAGGTTTATAAACCACTGATTTAACCAACCCTATTCCCTTATTTCTTAAATCTGATGCAACCATGACTTAAAACTGATAGCAAAAAAACATCTAATTAAAAAAATAAATTTAGGTGAGTGATACACCTCTAGACCTTTATCTGTACACTATGAAACAGGTGTTCCCCAAGGACCCCCCCTTATAATTAATCCTCAAAACTATCAAAGTTTTCTCATGGTTTCTGTAGTAGAAATTGAGATGAGTTTTTAATGTCCAAATGAACATAAATGTGATATCACAAGTATAAAACTATATTTTTAGAAAAAATATGTGCATGCTATTCCCATCATCTTACCAAAATTACAAACTTTTTATTAAATTTTTATTTCATAACATCAGCTAATATAACACAGCCTTTCTTTTTTATAGGTATTTTCCAACTCACTGATTATCTTAAATCTGATGGCGAAATTCTCCTTAACCCTGTAACGACAGAGTTTGCCGGCCCGCTCACTCTAAGCATAAATTTAGACAGAGAAACAAAGCCCTGGTTGGGTATCTCAGTTTGTGAGAGCATCATCCAGACACACAATAAGGCTGTGATTTTGACCCTGGTCAGGGCACAGACAAAAACCAACCAATGAATGAATGAATAAATAAATAAATAAAACAAATCAATGTCTCTCTCTCCCCCCCTCTCTCTCTCCACTATTTCTCTCTTTTTCTAAAATCAACAAATTAAAAAATTAAATATAAAATAATAAACAGAGAAACAAGATTACTGGGTCCTAGCTGGTCTTCCAGTCTGTGTGACACTGAGGCTGTGATCCTGAAGGGAAAGAAAGGCCATGTTCACAGTGGAAAAGGGAGGCATGACATGGTAAATGTGAATTTTTAAAGCAAATATCTATATGCATATGAAATTTAAAAGGATAATCCTTCTTCCAATCCATTACCTCACTCTTCCACTGTTTCATTCAATGTTTCATGGTATGATTTAAAAACAAAGTCTGAAAGTTTCTGGGTTAGGCTACCTTGTTCTGCCTAGTCTGTGAAGGAAAGCCCCCCCCCCCCATCATTGTAATGATACAGAAAATAAAGTAAAAAAACTGAGTGTTTTACATTTGGAGTCTCATGATATTTAATGTTCAATGAATTCTTAAAATGATTTATCTCTTTATTAGAAGGAACAAACTATGCTCCAACTGTCTTACAGCTTTACAATATTCCAACTTTTTTAAAGATTTTTTATTCATTTATTTTTAGAGAGAGGAAGAGAGGGATAAAGAAAGGGAAACATGATTGGTTGTCTCTTGCATGCCCCCAACCAGAGATCCACCTTACAACCCAGTCATTTGCCCTGAGTGGGAAACAAACCAGTGACCCTTCTGTTCACAGGCTGGCACTCAATCCACTGAGCCACGCCAGCCAGGGCACAATATTCGAACTTTAATAGTGTAATTTTGTTCCCTTCACCTTCACTTCTCTGCCACTCTTCTCTCATCAGCTGGAAAATGATGGGCTACAAATCAGAGGGGAATCAGATCTGAGTATTCACGGTGTGACATGAGCTGAGAAACTCTGAACCATTCTGGGTCAGTTTCCTCACTTAAAGTGATGTGAGACTGCCATGACATCCCAAAACATAATTTTATAAAAACATTTTGTTATGAAAATGTCCAAAGATACAGAAAAACTGATAAAAGTTTATAGTGTATTGGAAATCACTGATTTAACAATTCCCATTCCTTTACGTACCAGATTTGGAGAAACTAGAACTTAAACTGATAGCAAACAATATTTTATTCTAACATGTACCTCCTACCTAGATTCTGCAAATAACATTTTAGTCTCATTTTTCTTTCATATATCTATCTATCCCTCTTTTAATCCAAATTATTTTTGTTATGTCATAATAAGTGAAAAAAATGATTCTGTATTTACAAAATGATTCACAATGAATTGGAAAACCATGAACACTGGTCCTCTGCTGGACATACAATATGTCAAGGAACTTTCCCTTGAAAAGATAGGTAATGTATTAATGTTGATAGTGCAAAAATATTTATTTGGGGAGAAAAGATATTTCTAAAAATTAGACCATTTTATTTTCCACAATAATATACCAGATACCAGAGAATGAGCTACTAACCCTTTCAAATTTTAAGTTTATAAAACATGAATCTGGAGGGTAGCAAGTTTTTTACTCTTGATAAGCCAGGAGCCTTTATAGCAAAGAAACAAAATTCCAAATGAGAAGGGAAAAAGCATTCTATTAAGTAAAAAAAAAAATGAGCCCAAAATGTGACTACATTTCCCAGCTATATGGTGGCTCTCAATAAATATTTGTTGAATTTTGTAGTTTCTATTTTGTAGTTTATTTTTCCACCAGATGGCAACTATGTGTGGAATAACAATGTTTTTAAATTCCAGGATGTGATTTTTCAGGATTCTGAGGGACTTCAAAAGTATTAAGCCAATCATCCTTCCAGAGTTATATTCCCTCACCACTGAAAGGAAATACAAACATCAGATGCCTTTAGGGAAGAGAGTGTCTTGGCTCACTGAGGCAATAACCTCCCCATGAGCAGGGCCATCTACTGGAAAGTTCTTTGTTTCCAGGTGGCAACACTCCCTATGGCTGTCATTCTCTCACCTACAGCAAAAGAAATTTAAATTCTTCTCAAGGTCACTCTTCAAGTGCTTTAATGGCTGTTAACACTGTCTTCAATCATCCAGGTTAAACATCCCTCAGATACTAACCTGGTGGCTCTTTCTCTGTGGGTGCTGATACAGGCCCTTCACTCCTTTCTGGTCTTCATGCTATTGTTTATTTTCTTGCTGAAGCCTCCGAAAATTGCCATTCTGTTTCTCCATAGCACTTATAACTATTTAGCATATTATATATTTACTTTATAATTTCTTCTTACTAGAAAGTAAGCTCTAAGAGGGCAATGAGTTTATATGACTCACCCCTCTATTTCCAGGCAATGAATAATTGTTGAATGAATGAATAAAATGATTAATCAGTGAATTTGACACGAGTAAGATCTCACCATCAACATAAAGAAAAGGACAGTAATTAGGTCCAATTACAGCTCAGTGCAGTGATGCATGCAGGAGATGCCCCACACCTTCCTTCAGACAGCCTCCTTGGGTGCCCAATGGCTCATCTCGCACTTATTTTCAGCTACACTGTTATGGATGCTGAGTCTCCCTGCAGTGTGTGTGAAGCTGGTTTTATGGACCTGAACCTAGGAATTAGCATGACTTCCTTCTGAATTTCATCTTATGGCCCACTGTTTTAGCATGTTTTTAGACATTTCATCAGAACAACTACCCTTTCCCAGTATGGACCATCTAGTCCAATTGCAGACATTCTGAGCTGTTTCCACGTTTCAGGTTTTTTCTATCCTTCTACCTTGGAAGCAATACATTGTCTAAAATCTGTTCATTTTTCTCACAGTTCCCTTAGCAGTGTGATTGTGGTGGCAGAGAAACCAGAACTGGGAGAGGAAAGGAGTAGCATGCACACGCACAAGCCATGCATAAACTGGAGAGCAGCTGGGCAAGTGAAATAGGACTCAATGTGTCTGTTAACAACTTAGTGTAATAATAGCAACTGATATTTGTGCAATGCTTTAAGATTCACAATTATCTTCATTTATACTACTTCTAATTACAACTGTGTGATGCAAGATGCATCCTTTTCTGAAAATGAACTGATCCTCTGAGAGAGTTGAGGTTCTTAAACTTGAATGTGCACCCAAGTGAGGTGGAGGACTTGTTAAAAAGATTGCTGGGCCCCCATTGTTTCTGACTCTATGGTCTGCAGTAGGGCCTAGCAATCTACATTTCCAACAAGTCCACGTGATGCTGATGCTGTTGGTCTGAGATGTTCTGCCTTCAGACATGGAAAGGCTAGGAATGCAGGTCACATGACATACAAGCATGGTATTCTCTTTGGTAGGCAACTGAACTTTTAAAATGGACTGAAGTCAACTACTAGGGGAATTATAAAAATCATTTTTTACCCCTTTCAAGCTTAGAGGAAAGGAAAGCTTAGTATTACCCCTCAGAGTAAATAATCAATTGCTGGTTTGATTGATTTTTTTTTTTAACAAAAGAGAACTACCAATTCCAGAATCAGTTCTTCCTAAATGGAAGTATCCATTTCCTAGAACTCAAATTTCCAATTTTTTGTTCAATCAGATACACCTTGCTCATACCATCACCGATCCATACTCCTTTATCTTCCATAATTATGTTGAGATCTCATGAGTTATCATTTCAACCACCCCCCTGCTTCTAGTGGAATTTTCTTTCAAGACCCAACCCTTTAAGTCAGAGGTGTCAAACTCATTTTCACTGGAGGCCACATAAGCCTTGCGGTTGCCTTCAAAGGGCCAAATGTAATTTTAGGACTGTATAAATGTAACTACTCCTTAACTGTTTAGGAGTTGCGATTACATTCAGCCCTTTGAAGGCAACTGTGAAGCTGATGTGGTTCCCAGTGAAAATGACTTTGACACCCCTGCTTTAAGTACTCAAAACTGGACTCATTTTAGTATGTTCTCCTTTACTTAAAAACTAGTTTTTCAATCTAATTGACATGCAGTGGTTAAGACCATGAGCTATAGAACTGAACCAAGTTCAAATACTGGCCATTTAATTTTGGACAAGTTACTTAGCCTCTCTGGGTTGTTAGGTTTAAATGAGATTCTACCTGTTAAGTGCACATAACAGCACCATGGTATAGTGCAGCTATTAGCATCACTAACTCCATCATTATCCCTGTCACAATCATCAGCTCCACTCAGGCTGCTAAGAATTTCTGAGGAAAAGTAATACAGCATTGTAGATGAGGATAATACAAAATTAGGAGGTGCACGGTAGCAATATTAAATTTTACATAATAGTAAATCCCCACTAATATAAGAGTAGACAGTGGGTTGTTTTGTTAGTAAATCACCAAAATTGAGTACTTATAATGTATCATACCATTTGCTATATTGTTACATTTACCCAATTTAACTAGTACAGGCCTGTATTTTCATCTGCGTAGTAAACATCACCTACCAGTTCTTTGGGTTCCTCAAACTCAGCATACTCAAACTTTGAGCTCCTCTTCTAGGCTAAACTTGCTCCGACTGACTACGTTTTCTGCCTCACTGCATGGCATCATCATCACCTTCTGACTCGGGCCGGATATCAGGAGTCTTCCTCGTCTCTTCACTCTTCCGTACCCATTTCATGTTGCTAAACCAGAGAAGAACTGAGGATGAAGGCTATGGGCATAGGCAATCACTGTTCTCTGATCATTAAAAAATGAAGAAGATTCATGTCGGAAAACAAAGTCACCAGAGAACATATCTTGGAGGTGACCCACCTTATACTCCTCTCACCCCATTTACCAACCACTGCTTGTGTCCGTATTTTCTCCTCATCACTCCTGGGTCGCTGCAACAGCCTCTGGAACACCCCGTCCTCATCTTTAATTTCCTTAATCCAGACTCTACATGACACTCAAAACTTCTTTATAAAACAGTGTGTACACTGTTCCCTCCACTAGAATGCTCTTCTCCCCAACCCAACAGAATTCCATTTCAAATGTCATTTTTGTCTTTAAGTGTTCTTGCTTCCCCGCTCCTTCATTCTGAGAGAAGCCTTTATCAATTTCTCATTATTTAATGTAAACCTTTATAACTTGGTATTTCTATTTCCACCTAAATATTTTTAGTAAAGTGACAACACATCGATCTGAAGGAAGCATGGGTGCAATTGGGAACTTGATTGGTGTAAGGGCTCTCTGGAACAGCCCTGTGGCAGTGGTCCTCAATTTGGTCTGCACACTAGAATTCCCCCAGGTAACTAAAAATGCAAGTGCCTAGGTCCTAGCCCAGAGATTTTCAGTGTAGCCTTGGCACTGAACCTTTTTAAAAACTCCCCAGGTGATTATGATATGCAACCTAGGCTGAAAAGTACTGCTCTATGAGAAACAAAAATGGGTTAGAGAATTAATAGAGGACCTGGTAAAAATCAGTAGACATCGCTCAGAGTAGGCAGATATTAATGTAGAAAAAGCCTAGGAGGTGAAGAATTCAGTGGTGCTTGGTACAGTAAGGGTTACAATGGCTCACAATTTAACTCTAAGCTGAGGCTTAACAAAATGAGATGGGCTGGGAAAGGATGCCTAAGAGAAATTGCTTGGAAAGAGGACAAAGAGCAAGTGGTAGAAATGGGAAGTACATTCAGAAAAGCAATTCTGAAAAAGATGCTGTAAGCTGGGAAGTTTTCAAAAATGACAAAACCTGATATGTGGCAACAATGGTGTGTTGCTGATCAGAGATGAATGTTACAGGTGCAGACGATTTTGAAATCTGGGTTACTTTGGTCATCCACAGGGAGGAGTGAAATTCATGTCAGTGGCTGAAATCATAAAAGAACACAGCATCTGGGAGGTCTGACACAGAAGACAGCACAACCCGGGAGGCGGGTGTTACAAACTGTGTAACAGTGTAGCTGTGAAAAAGGGAGGAATCTGTGTAGTACATGACCCTCTTCCTCTCCCAAAAATGTTCTTTTGGTTTAGAAAACCAGTTTGCATTTTAAGATGGTTCTGTGCCAGTAGCTGTAATAATACATAATCCTATTTTTATCACTAAGCACTAACTGCTTAAAATATACAGTAAATGCAAAACCAAGTAAATCCTAATACAAAAACCGGTGCTCATGGCAAACATAAAGCAAGCTCATGGAGTCGCCGCTGAAACGACTTCCACGGTATCAGCATGTAAAGCCTTCTTCATTTTACTTCAGTGCTTCCCAAAACTCTGATCCTTTCCTCTGCTTGATGCCTGTGTGCTGCTTCAAAAACCAGTGAGTTTGTACAGGAAGAAACACTGTAACTCTACACGAAGCTTAAATGCTATCAGAAATGCCAGACCTCTAGCTCACTAAATTCTCTAAGTACTCACATACTGAAAATGTCATGGCTGACCAACATCTTTGCAGTGTGCATGCATTATAATGATTCCACAGCAAGAGAGAGATACACTATCAGCGTAGTTAACATGCCTTGTAATATGAGTAACTGCATAGATAAATTCACCTAAAACATTCAATGAGTGATGAGTGCTTTAGAGTCATTTTTACTTTACTAAGTGTTAAACTGAATTTACCCCAGTAATACAGAAAAGATAAAGTTTAATTTTTATAAGGAACATCACCACCCTACCTAGCAGAGGTGGGCATGGGGAATCAATTTTATTACTTGAGAATGCAAAAGTATATATAAAGGAGAAATGCAAGGGAAATTCATATGACTCTGGTATGAGGGGCAAAATAATTCACTTTATAGTCCCATATCACTATGGTAAAATATATTTGCATCACTGAGAGAAAACAGTGTAGCCCACAGACTAGGTAAAAACTACTACAATGAATAGTACCTAACATTTGACATATCGGTGCTATTTCCAGGTCCCAGTTATTAAACTCAGAGTGAAAGTGGTTTATTGATCTGTTTTCAACATTCTGAAGATTTAAACTGCTATTTTTGTTCTGACATAAGAGATAGCTATGGAAAGCGCTTAGTCTGCTGCCTGCTACATGGTAGGCACTCGGCAATGAGAGTTCCCAATTTCACTCACTTGATCTTTCCTTCCCCACCTAACACACAGATTCTAACTACTCTTTAAAGAACATTGAAAATTGTCAAATCAGGACAATAAGCACACTGCTTTAAATGTGAAGTGTCCATGTTAGCAAGAGACATCTAATTATAAAAGGGTGTACATGCTAATTTCTTACACAAGGGTAAGTCAGATTTAAGGTTGACAGTGATGAACAAAGTAAAGAAAAAAGGGAAAGAAAGGAAAAAAGAAACCAATGAGGGTGCAGAGAAATAATGGAAAGAGATTGCAATGGCAATGTTAGTGTGAAGAGTGACAAATTCTTCAAGTGCTAGGTCTACCTTGGAATGTGCCAAGAGTACACTGAGCTGTACTGATCTTCAGGTTTGGTTGGGGACTGCCAGCTACCAGATGCACTCATTTTCATAATTCCAATAATCCATTCGGACAAGCAGTGGAAGTCATTCTAGCTATGCTCATGAGCTGCTAGCCTCAGAGACACCAATAGCTTCTCTTGCTCAGGAGCTGATTCTACGAGAAGTGGCTCTCACAGGGTCCTCAGGGTCCTGTTTCTTCGATGTGATCTTTGGTCCCTCAGGAAATGATCCTGACTCTCCCAGAGTAAACTCACAAAGACACTCAAGAGGGTGTTCCTGCTAAGTCCTCCAGTATTGGTGCTATGCAGTTCTTTCAAAGAGCAGCTCTTGTGATTAAGTCAAAAGCTTTCTAGGGTTGGGTACCAAGCAAGGCATCACCTCCACCTGGTCATTTGCCCACTTCTGGCTGTGTCCTGGTTTTCCCTGGCCTTAAATGAGTCTCCTTACCTCTCTCAAACAGTTTTTCTTAGCACTGCTCTGAGAAACAATTACTCCTTCTGCCTGTCTCTGAATTTCAGTATTGTTATCGTTAATGCTCAGTAACTCACAAATTCCTCTTTTTTTATTTTTTTAGAATTTATTTATTTATTTTTAGAGAGGGAAGGGAGGGAGAAAGAGAGAGAGAGAAACATCAATGCGTGGTTGCTGGGGGCTGTGGCCTGCAACCCAGGCATGTGCCCTGACTGGGAATCGAACCTGCAATGCTTTGGTTCGCAGCCCGTGCTCAACCCACTGAGCTATGCCAGCCAGGACAAATTCCTCTTAATAGAGCTTTCTCACTAGGGTTCACAAGAATTTGCGTATCACTGTCAGCCCTCGAGAGGTCAAAGCTCCTCATTAAAATTATGCCTGTTAAATTATAATAATGAATTCTGGGCTAATAATTGTAATTTTCTACTTTGTCTAAGTGATTTAGAATGAAAATTTTCAGGATTTGGTTCCCATTAATTTGTAAGATTGTGATACAGCCCAGTTTTTCCAGATTAACACATAATAGTTACATTATGAAAAAGATCTTAAATCATTATTCATTCACTCAAACATACTGAGTGCCCAGCTCTGCATCATATTCCTGGCAATACAGTGAACAAAAGAGAATCCCAAAATGTCATAATAGTTTCTACATTGTGATACTTATCTCCAAAATAATCAAGCATATTTTAAGTATTTTATTTTTATTTTTTTAACCCTCACCCAAGGATATGTTTACTGATTTTAGAGAGAGGGAAAAACATCTATGTGAGAGAGAAACATCAATCAGTTGCCTCCTGTCCATCAGGAGCACCCCAACCAGGGATTGAACCCATAGCCTAGGTATATGCCTTGATTAGAAATCAAACATGCGACCTTTTGGTATATGGGAAAATGCTCCAACCAACTGAGCCACCGGCCAGGGCTTAAGTATTTTATTTAATGGCTAAATAAATAAATAAATAAATAAACTAGGTAGTACCAAATATATAGGAAGCAAACATACCATCACTAAATATCACAGAAACTCTTTATCATTTAAGCCTTTGTACACATTATGAACATGAACAACTATGATAAGAAATATCATAGTTGGCACTGGAATATTTGCTGTTCACTTAAAGAGTGCTAGTATTTAAAGTTGCTATCACTATGCATATGCAGATCACATAAAATGTACTAATTGCTTAAGCAGAACTCTTTGTCAAAAGTAAGATTTTCATGCCAAGAATGAAAAAACACAACACAATGAATGTCAAAATTACTATATTGCACTATAAATATCAAAAGATACATTTTACTCTTCCTAAAACAAAATTTATGTTTTTCAAACTTAATTGACAGTTTTTGGATTATAAGGAGTTTGCAAATATATTAGCAATATTCTTACTAAAACAGAGCCCAATATATGTACAAAAATCATCTAGGAAAAAATGTTTATCCTTGATTTTAACATGCATGTATACATAGAAATAAACATACATAGTCACAGGAGTTACATACACCAACAAAAATTTACATTTAGCAAAGATAAAAACAAAAAGTAAACAAAAAAATCCTGCTAGGCTTTTTTTTTTTTTCTGCCTTTAGGGCTTGACAAAGAATGGAGAAAATTACCAAAGTAACAAAAAAGGACACAAAAACCACACTTCAAACAAACTCCTCGTCAGTATTAGAACCTGATTTGACAAAGAGGTTTAATCCACTTCCTCAAAGGTCATGCTATCAAGGTGAAGGATGAGCATCTACGGAGTTAGGCTGGCTGTCATTCTGAGAAGCAGTGTGCTCCTCCACCTCTTCCTCGTGGGTCACTTTATCTGACTGTCTTGCAGGAGGAAGTTCATTATTTGTCCCATCTTCACTAGGTGATAAAATACCAGGCCATTCATTTGACATCAGAACTTGCAATGATTGTGTTCCATCTTCAACATCCATTTGAATCCCCAAAGCATTAAGAACATCACATTTGCACACGGGGCATGTTCCATGGGCTAGAATCCAGGGGTCAATGCAATTCTTGTGGAAAAAATGTTTACAAGTCAGAATACGAATTGTGTCATCGGGCTTGTAGAGTTCAAAGCACACTACACAACTATCTCCGTCTGGACTTACTTCTTCATCCCCTTCTTTCAGTACCCGAAGTTGGAGCTGGCTAAACGCTATCTTGAGATCTGTCTCTAACCGCAGCCATCTCCTGCTCTGAATCCTTGCTACCCAAAATCTTCGAATATGATAAAAGATGAAGTATGCTAAAGTAGCAGTTGTGACAATCACAAAAGAGACAAAATAATGATTCATCCAGATGATGTGTTTTCTCCCCACCTCAACTATGACTGTAACATGAACTCCCCTCCTAATTAAATGCAAAATCTCCATGCCTTTTACATTACCAATCATCACTACAATGATGTCTTCAAATGTCTGATGAGACATAGGAAAAACCTGATTTCCAGTTCCTGGAAAGTTATAGATGATCACTCCACTGGCTCCCTTCTCAACAGCCACCTTAATCTTCTGTGTGAAGGAACAGCCTCCCCGTTCAATAAGTGCAAGCCATGTCTCTGAGTTCTTTGATCTACTGAAACTGGTATTGGGATTACAGGCATTTTGTGGTCTTCCATCAGGTGGCACGACAACTCCTGTCACTCTCTTCAAAGTGGAGCTTCTTCCAAATACTCCAGTTTCCCCTAACTCTGACAGCATACGATTCCCAATATGAAATGATATGTTCATGTATGCAGTCCAAACAGTGCTGGCTTTGCAACAGCTCTGACTAAGAAGCCAAAGAACACTGAATTTCACCAGCCAGGAAGATGCAGTGTTGTTTCTCTGAGTGCCAACCTGGAGTAGATTCATCTCTCTCTGCCTAGTAACCAAAGGACCAGTCCAATGAAAAGATGTGGCTTCCACATCTGTTGACAATCAATTTAAAATAACAAGATAAAAAAAATCTCCTGGGTGAAAACAAGTTCCACTGTCTTCCAGCATGTTTTTGTGAAAAATTCTTAAAGACGTCGCACAAGTTTCAGATGTTTTATTAGAGGCAGAGAGAGAAAAACTTTACATTGGGGAAAAAAATCCTGATCTCACTATGGCAACTCTAGATATGCTTACTGTTGGGAGATATGATTATGACATAAAAGGCAACACAGCCAATTAGATGAGAGCTTAGGGCATCCAGTAGAATGTACGGGCTTGAAAGTTTCAAATGTTGTTATGGGTGATTTATATGTTGTTATGAGATGGAATCCCTCTCTGGGTGACATATGTTAGAGGTACCACATTACACTAAAAATTAAATATAAAATTCAGACAACACCTGCATTTTAAAACCCCAAAGATATGCATATGCAAGAAAGCTATATAACTATATTTTTTTCAGAAGAAATATTTTCAACAAAATGACATTTTAATAAAATAA
>PVIA01002168.1:0-225273 GCA_004024845.1 Tonatia bakeri
GGATTCTTTCCTTCATTTTTACTTTGGCTAATGTAATTATGATGTGCCTTGGCGTGTTCCTCCTTGGGTCCAACCTCTTTGGGATTCTTTGAGCTTCCTGGACTTCCTGAAAGTCTATTTCCCTTGCCAGATTGGGGAAGTTTTCTTTTAATATCTGTTTAAATAAGTTCTCAATTTGTTGCTTTTCCTCTTCCCCTTCAGCCTCAGCTTCTTAAATTTATCTGTTCTGACACCTTGAATTTATGGTGTGAACTTATATGGTAGTATACCTGTGAGATTCAGTGGTGCCTTCTCCTTGATTTCCCCAGCTCTCTGGTCTTGGGCTGTCATTTAAGTTGGCTCTGTGTTTGTCTTTGGGATTTTATTGTTGTTGGGTCTTTCTTTGTTGGTCCTTCCCATCAGCTGGTTAACTGAGGGTCACTCTGTCCACCACCTGTTGTATTTTGTTGTGCTCATGAGGGCAGGTTGTGTTGAAGCTGGTTCTTCCATGTGCACAAGGTTTTGAAGACTCTCTCTTGCTCTTGTTCAGTTGTTTGTTCTAGGTAATTTCTCCACTATTTAATTGTATTTCCAGATAGGTCCTGGATTGAGGTTAGTGTGGCTTCCATTCCTTCCCTCACCTTCTGTTGTTATCTGTTGGTGGTTCCTTTGTTGGTGGGTTTCCTCTTCCAGCAGGTATCTTGGTGTTCACAGCTTCCACTTACTCCTTTTTGTGATCAGTTGGAGTGGGAAGGCAAAATGGTTTAAGACAGGAACAGTGTATTCTATGACATTTACAGTGTCAGTCCATAGAGAAGAGGTAGGAGATCCTTTGGCTATGTATAGTGTTAACTATGATCCTCCACCCAACTAGTCACTTTTTAGAAATGATGGAAAGAAGATAAGACTTTGGTTGGGGAGGGAAAAATGGTGAGTTGGATCTAGAAATCAGTGAGGTTGTGGGAGTTCAGGTTCTGGGGTAAGGTGAGAGTAAAGTATAGAAAATAGGTGTATTTTGTGAGAGAATTGAGTTAACCACTACAATAATAGAATTCAGGAAACTGTTAAGTGGGCTAAGGTCTGGGAAAGGTGTTGTATAGTATTTACAATTGCATGAAACAGGCGTTATTAACAATAATAATGGGGCAACAATCATAAGACAGAATCTATGTGATCTGGATAACAAAAATAGGAAGTATAGGACCTTGAGTAGTGTGCTAATGGAACACAAATGAAGTGA
Organism: Tonatia bakeri; assembly: GCA_004024845.1. NCBI lineage: Eukaryota > Metazoa > Chordata > Mammalia > Chiroptera > Phyllostomidae > Tonatia > Tonatia bakeri. The sequence goes on from PVIA01002168.1 coordinate 1,220, forward strand.
AAGATAGCAAATTAACAATACGTTATGAAAGAGAGAATAAGGGAAACCAGTCAAACAATACAATTTAACCAGCCAAACAAAAAGGACTAAACAGAAAGAAGGGGAATACAAAAATACTAATAAAATGAAAGATGTAAGAATAATGAAAAAATAATAATAATACAAATATGAAATAACTTGCAGGTTCTCTGTAGTAGCAAAGTGAATTTTTTTCTCACTGTCTCAGTTGTTTGAATGACATCTCTTTTGGTCCAACTCTGTCCTTTTCACAGTTCCAGTTTTTGTTGTTGTTGTTGTTGTTGTTTCACTTATGGGAATTTACAAAAAAAAAAGGAGAAAGGAAGAAGAGATAAAATGGGAAAGAAAGGAAAAAGGAATAAAACAAGAAAGAAGGTAAGAGAGGAAGAAGGTGTTGAAACATTAAAAAATAATAAAAAATAAAAAATTACTTAAGAAAAATAATCCTTTTGCTGGCTGCAAACTGGCCAAACCAATTTTGCTGGTCTTCCTGGCCACTTCCTGGCCACGGCAGGCTGAGGGGCCATTTGTTTCATATTTTTCCCTTCCTGATCTGCTTTCATTCAGCTTCTAGCCCAGCTGCCAGCAGTCTCTGGTCCCTCAGGTTCCACAGGTTTGGGTACGCACTGTCCTGGGGGCTAAGAGTGTGAGCTTTGGGTGCCTCTCCCTGGGGCTCTGGGTGTGGGTGCCAAGCTTTCCTTAGAGCGCACTCTCCCCAGGTTGCTGGCCTGTGCCTTTGCCTGGCCACCTTTGATCCTTCAGGTTCGGGAACACTCTTCCCAGGGTTATGGGAGTATGCACAGGGCCTTCCACGTCACCTTGGGAGCACCTTGGTGGGGAGGAGGCCAGAGTGGATGCTGCAGGAGAATTCCTTAAACAGCCACCAAGTGTCTCTTTTTTCACTTTTTTTTTTTTGAGAAATTCCTCCCACTCAAGTCTGCTGCTCTGTTCAGAGGCCTGGCCTCTCACACAGCCCAATTCTCCAACCAGACTTGGGTCCATCAGGGTCAGAGCCCATCACGGTTCAATTCTCAACTCTCCCCAGCTGGTGTCCACAGACTCTGTGAGTGCTCATAGCCCCTGTGTGTTTGTCACTTAGTTCTTATTCCCCTCTCTGTGACTTCAAGCACCCAGGTCTCTCCAGGTGCTGCTCAAACCTTGTTTGGCAGGGGAGGGAGCCATTGACCCAGCTCTCTCCCAAGAACCCTGTGGCAGACCTGGCGGGTCTGGGGCTTCAGCCACCCTGATCCCAGTGCTGTTCCCATGGACCTTATTGTCCTGAAGCACTCTTGTTACCGTCTGGTTTTTCAGTGTCCACTACAATTTTTGGTCTCCTATCTTCACATATGGTGGTGCACTGTTGGTTGTTTGGTCTGTTCCTCCACAGATCGGCTAGGTTTTTCTCTCCTGTGTAGGGGGGAGTGGAACCCAGTCCCTACTACCTTGCCACCATCTTTAGTCTCTGGAGTTTTATGGTTTTGAGTCCCATATTTAAGTCTTGAATTCATTTTGAGTTTATTCTTGTGTATGGTCTAAGCAAATGATCTAGTTTCATTTTTTTTTGCATGTATCTGTCCAATTTTCTCAGCACAATTGAATTGACTGTGTTTACACCATTGTATGTTCTTGCTTCCTTTCCACTTTTTTAAACAATCTGGAAAACTGATACATAGAGATGTTAAAAACTTGCCCAGTGTTAGACAGTGAGTGTCAGAGCATGCACTCTACTCCAGGGAGTCTGATTACAGAGGCCACCCAAATAAAAACTGTAGTGTGAGAATTGGCAGCTTAAAGGAGTCTTGGATATTCTATCATTTAAGAAGTTCTAGAAAAGAATAGTAAAGGAACTTCTGTGGGTGAATTAACCAGTGGCCTACCAAGTACAGACTAGGTTCATTTTTGGCCAGTTTCTCTGAATTTTTGCAATGGCTCACATTATGCTAGTTAAAAAATAATGTCAGCCAGAGACTTGTGAACTACAGCCAGGAGGGAAATGGTTGTCTCAACAACAATGTGCAAATGAAAGTTGTTTAAAACAGTGCATTCCACATTCTTTTCCCTTAGGAAAAAATGTAGTATTAATGGTTGCTTCAAATTCATTATTAGGTGAGTCAATAATATTGATTGATCTGAGGTTGGGTGCCACACATGATGCTAAACAATGTGGGTCTGCACAGATACATCAATAATGCAAATTTGCTCTCCTAGGTCTGAAAATACAGACCATGAATTGGGGACAACACATATGTAGGAGACAATAAAACACATACAAAGACATAAGCACATGACATAAAAATATTGGCTGTAGGGTCAGGATTCTCAAGGCTATGAATCAAGATGGCTCAGAATCACCACTAATACCTACCATGCAGTGAGCTGTTTTGAATTTTAGTCAATGCCGTATTTTTTGGACCATTAGATGCACCTAGGTTTTAGAGGAGGAAAATAGGAGAAAAATTTTTCAAGCAAAAAATGTGGTAAAACATTTAATAATATAAATAACATAATATCTCACCAATGTAAATGTAAACAGAACTCAACAACAGCATTAACAACCAGTATTTCTCCCAAATTTTAATCATGAAAAGTGAATTTTACAGTTTGAAAAATATGGTATTTTCAGAAGGTTTGGACCATGTCCTTTGAAAATTTATTCAGTCATATTTCTAAAGCAAAGGTCCTCAAATTGGTGTATAGTTCACATTTATGTGAAGTTCACATTCATAGTCCTAGCAAACCGGTAAAGCTTTATTTGAGCAAAGTGTTCTGAGATTAAGAAATAGCTGAAGATGATTAGGCTAGATAATGCTCACTCGTATCAAAATGTTGCCATGACAACATTCCTTCGTTTTCATGGAAATGTCCTCCATTTCGTTGGAGGATCCCCAGAGAATGAAATGTCGATAGAAATGTTTGTAAGGAGAGAACAATATGAAGAAAATTCAGGAGGTGAAAATACTTAGCTCCATTTTGTACCATAGCTAAGAACCCTAATTATTGTGAGGTTATTAATAAGGTATTTGACACATCACAAAGGAGAATGAATATATGGAAGAAAAAATGGTGGACTCCTCAATTATATTTTACTGACTTAACACTTTTGCTCCAGATGCCTGGATTTCATTGGACCCCAAATTCCAAATTATTAATATGAGATGGTCACCAGCTGGATATATATTCTAAATGTGAAGATGCTCTAATTTCTGCCATAAGTGTACAATCTATCCACAATGTATGACACCATTTGGAAAATTTGGACACTTTATTTCCTTCAGAGCATGGAAATTCAAAGGTGGTAACATTGGTGTCGATTATCAATAATACAATTGGTCACATACCCTGAATGGCACTTATGCGAGTATACTTAAATGCTTTCTGTGTTCACCCCTACTTTTGCTTAAAATTATCCAACATTTTCTGTTTCTTTTCAGCTGCTCCTCCAAATCACCATGGAAATAAATGACTGTCAAAACCAAATGAAAACTAAGGTGGTTAATGTTTTATAAAAGCCATCTGAAAGTAGACAAGCTCAAGTCTTATTTTATTTTTTATACTGTAGTTTAAGTAAAGAATAACAATCAGAAGGAGAAAAATATACTTAAAGAAAATAATGTACTCCAAAATAGGCCAAAGGAGAGGTAAAAATGTGCTTAATATTTGTTTTATTCATATTATATAGTTCAGTTCTTCAGATGAAAGCTGCAGCTTCTTTGTGATACACCCAAAACACAATGCCTGAAATTCAGAGTCCCTTTTTCTTGGGAACCCATAGAGATTCAGTGTGCATTTATTTTGGTCACCTACTGACCACTCAGTATTCATTCACCCTTTTTAATAGCAATATGTTTTTCATTTGGAAATTACCTGCCTCTCATTGAATGCAATGTGGATCAAGTACGCAATAGAAGTATTGTGACCACCTTAAGGATTCTGAGAACTATTGGGGGAAAGCAGTATCTAAGAGAACAAAAACACTGATTGAAATTGTGAGATGAGATCCAGACTTGCATTACTTTGAATGTCAGAAGAGATGTGACTTTATTTTGTACTCTAAATCAAATGATACAAGGCATATTGACAACCAGGAATACAAAGAATGGAAGGAAAAATACCAGTGGTTAGTTGTGTTTATTTTGGGGTGGTGAGATTATTGATGTTTACTGTTTTCTTATTTATAAAAGTGATGTTTTTTTATGGTATAATATTTAAAAATACCTAAGCACATGAGGTGCTGTCCTAGTTTGGGAAGTCAGATAAGTCTTTTTCTAGTGAGATGGTACAATTTATTTCACAGCCTGAAGGCTTTCAGCACAGATTCTCTTTCTTGTTTCAGAATCATAAGCTAGTCCATTGTTCCTACCACCTAAGACTTGAAATCTTCAGTATGTCTAATTCATGTGAATGTACAATCCAATATAAATACCTCATCAGAAACTTTGATATATTTTGAATCAAATCACAAGAAAAAACTCACAATACCCAGCTTTCTTAATGCAAGTATACAGTCTCTCCAATACCTATATCAATCTAAGTCTAAAAATGTTTTTTTTTCTCACTCATGTTTTTTGCCTTTGTCTTGGGTCTTTGTTTCTGGGTGCCTATACCGTTGAATGGTTTATTATATTATTTTTATGGTCTTTCTTGCCTGATCAGATTTATAAAAAGTTCTTTTACCTCTTTAAAACTCTGTCTTCTGTTGTAAGAAGCCCACACAATCTAACTGATAACTCATTCCTTATTCATTTACAGCATATGTTTTTTCCACAGACTGGTACAAACCACAGGACTGGTTTGCATATTAATGACAACATCATTTTCTCTCTGAAATTTTCATAGCCTTTTACCACAAATTCGAATATATTTAAATCACATTTAATTGTAGTATATTGGGGACTAAACTTATCCAAGGTCCCTTTGTAGTTCACAATCACATCTGGGAATCTGAAGAGAAGAAGAAAATCTATTTTTGAAGTGTTCCTTTTTGCAAATTAATATATCTCATAATATAAGTACTTGAGTTGTGATTTTTTTTTGTGTGCTGAAACAGAATAGCACTGACTAGATATGTTAAATGTCAAGCATCAAAATTTGGGAGGTTTTTACTTGAGTTATAGTTACAGAGTAAATTTTGTCCAGATACAAAATAATGATTTCACACATGTACTTCCAACTTCTATAATTGTCTTGGCTTAGCAATGAAAACATTTAATCCACCTCCTCTGTAATATCTACACTTAGACTCTTGGCTATATTAATCTTAGTCTTCTCTGATTTTTTTTATCACTTTTGATTCATTTCAAACAATTAGTACCAAACTGATGGCTACATTACGTTATTCTTAACGTGTCTCATATCTCTCTAAATTGAATTTAAATCCCTTGAAGGCAGAATTGTACTGAGTCTTTGGATCCAGGGCCTAATCCTAATTTTACCACTAGTTACAGAGTGGGCATGATAGATAAAATTCCTGATCTCATAGACCTTACATCTAGTGCACAGGTGGCAAACATAAGGCCTGCAGCCAAAATCCGGCCCTCCACCTCGTTTTATCCAGACCAGGACCTTGTTTTGACCTGGCAACAGCACCAACCTTCTTGCCCCTAGTTAAGGAGTAGTTACATTTATACAGTCCTAAAATTACATTCAGCCCTTTGAAGGCATCTTTGAGGTTGATGTGGCCCCCAGTGAAAATGAGTTTGACACCCTTGATCTGGTGGAAAAGAAAGAAAATAAACAATAAGCAATAAGTCTAGTTTAATAATCAGCATAATTTCAGTAAGTAATGAGTGCTATGAAGAAAATAAAAGTGAATATAATAGAGATTGATTTGTGGAGTGGAAAAGAAGAAACAAAATAAAGTCTCTGTAGTGGGGTATACAATAAATCATATGGAACATAGCATGGGGTGGGTGAGGGTGGGATAAGAAGTTAGAGAGGTAGGCAAATGTGTATAACCTGGGCCTTTTTTTTTTGCACATTGTTAAGAATTTTAATTTTATTCAGATTGTGAGAAGAAGACATTAGAAAGTTTTTTCTTATTATTATTTTATTTTGTAATACTTATAGATTCACAGGAAGTTTAAAAAGTAGTACAAAGAGGTCCTGTGTACTCTTCACTCAGTTTCCTCCCTTGGTAAAACCTTAATAGCTGTAACAAAAAAGGAAATCAATATTGGTACAATCCACAAGCCTTTTAAAAAAGATTTTTATTTATTTATTTTAGAAAGAGGGAAAGGGAGGGGGAAAGAGAGGGAGAGAAACATCAATGTGTGGTTGCCTCTCCTGTGCCCCCCACTGGGGACCTGACCTGGCCCACAACCCTTGTATGTGCCCCTAATTGGGAATTGAACTGGTGACCCTTTGGTTCCAGGATGGAGCTCAATACACTGAGCCACACCACCAGGCCCCAATCCATAAACCTTATTGAGGTTTTGTCAGTTTTATATGCACTTGTGTGTATCTAAATTTCTATGGCATTTTATCATGTGTAGATATGTATAAACATAATTATACATTATAACCCACAATGAAGATACAGAGCTGTTTTATTACCACAAACACCCCCCTTGCTACTACCTTGTAGTCATAGCCACCCCTTTGTCTCTCCATACCCTCCCACAACTGGCAACCACTATCTGTTGTCCAACTTTTTAAAATTTTGTCACTTTGAGAATGTTATATAAATGGAATCATACAATACAGAAACTTAGAAGTTTAGCTTTTTTTACTCAAGATAATTTCACATGTTTCTATTTTAGGGAATACAGGTTAATAATTACAATTTTATATATGTCATGGCATCAAATGATATCAAAGTGTCTACATCCTATATTTACCTGAAAACTGGTCTTATTTCTAACCTATATTGACAGTTTTGTATTATGTTTACATTTTAAGAAGTTTTTAAAAAATATTTTATTGATTATGCTGTTACAGTTGTCTCAATTCATTTCTCCCTTTTATCCCCCTTTTGCCCTGCACACCCACATCCTCCAGCATTCCGACACCCTCTTAGTCCTAGTCTGTGGGTTATACATATAAGTTCTTTGGCTTCTCTATTTTCTATACTATTTTTAACCTCCCCCTATCTGTTATGTTCCTACCAATTATGCTTATTCCCTGTACCTTCCTCCACCATTCTCCCTTTCCATGTTCCCACTGATAACTCTCCATGTGACCTCCATTTCTGTGATTCTGTTCCTGTTCTAGTTGTTTGCTTAGTTTTTGTTTATGTTTTTTGGGGGGGGTTCAGTCGTTGATAACAGTGGGTTTGTTTTCATTTTGCTATGCATAGTTTTTGTTCTTCTTCAATTTCTTAGTTAAGTCCCTTTAACATTTCATATAATAAGGGCTTGGTGATGATGAACTCCTTTAACTTAACCTTGTCTGGGAGGCACTTTATCTGCCCTTCCATTCTAAATGATAGCTTTGCTAGATAATGTAATCTTAGATGTAGGTCCTTGCCTTTCATGACTTCAAATACTTCTTTCCAGCCCCTTCTTGCCTGCAAGGTTTCTTTTGAGAAATCAGCTGATAGTCTTATGGCCAATCCTTTGTAGGCAACTGTCTCCTTTTATCTTGCTGTTTTAGGATTTTCTATTTGTCTTTAATCTTGGGTAACTTAATGATGCTGTCTTGGTGCATTCCTCTTCGGGTACAATTTCTTTGGGACTCTTCTGGGCTTCCTGGACTTCCTAGAAGTCTATTTTCTTCTCCAGAATGGGAAAGTTTTCCTTAATTGTTTTTTCAAATAAGTTTTCAATTTCTTGCTGTTGTTCTTCTCCTTCTGGCACCCCTATAATTTGGATATTGGAATGTTTCAGGTTGTCCCAGAGGTTCGTAAAGTCTCTCTTCACTTTTTTGAATTCTTGTTTCTTCATTCTGTTCTGGTTGAATGTTTATTTCTTTCTTTCATTCCAAATTGTTAATCTGAGTCCCAGTTCCCTTCCCTTCACTGTTAGTTCCCTGTATATTTTGCTTTCTTTCATGTTGTGTAGTCTTCATTTCTTCCTTCATATTGCAATTGAGCTCAATCAATTCTGTGAGCATCCTGACTATCAGTGTTTTGAACTCTGCATCAGATAGGTTTTCTATCTCCTTGTTGCTAAGCTATTTTTCTGGAGTTTTTATCTGTTCTTTCATTGTGGCCATATTTCTTTGTTTTGGCACATCTGTTTCATTGTGAGGCGCAAAGCCTTAAGTATTCGCCAGAGTGGGGCAACTCTCTTTGCTGTGTTGTGTTGCTGTCTGTGGGGGAGGGGTCAGACAAGAAACAATGCTGCTCACTTGTTCTGCTCTACCTCCACCTTCCAACAAACTCTCTAGACTTTGAGTCTCTCCTGCCTTTGCAAGCCCCACAGGATTTTATGGCTAGAGGTCTTGACTCTTTAATTTTCTGGTCAGCCAGACCCCCCTTGCTGGCCTGGTCCTACAGTTTCTGCTCCTACTACCTGTCTGGATGAATGTTTCTTTAACTCCTTGTTTGTCTGAGTTCCATGCAGTATGATTTTCTGGCAATTCTGGTTGTTCCTTATTTAAGAAGGTTTTTATCCTTTTTTTTTTTTTTGGTTGTACAAGGAAGCAAAGCATTTGTACCTACACCTGCATCTTGGCTGGAACTCCAAAATGAGCCAGAAGTCTTCACTACTCTCCAGAGTGGGTTCCAACACTTTTTCTGCTGATAGAGAGAGTTATCCAAGCCAGGTGGCTCTGGTCTGAGGAGCCAGAAGGCCAGCACATTAGACAGTTTTAAGCAAGGACTTGGCTTCATATGTTTCAAGAATATTCAGGATTTTCTAATAGACTATATTTGGTACTGATTATGGTCTGAAGAGTTCAAAAGTAGACATGGTTGGAATATGGATTTCTATGTTTAAGGTATGTGATTCTGAATGATAAATTTAACATGACCAGAAAACAAATTATTGCCCATATTTTTTGCATACTCTGGGCAAAATCTGCATTTGGGGTCATCATCAACAAGGTACAGTAATGACTTTCAACAAAGTCATTAGAAACTAGTATTCAGAAGAAGCAGGATGGATGATGTAGCATTGTAAGTGATGGTATAACCAGTATTAAATACATCTATAAAGGACACATGGACAAAACCAAAGGGGAGTAGGATCAAGGGTGGGAGGTGGGGATAGGTGGGGTTGGGGGAGTGGTGGGGAGAAAATGGAGACAACTGTACTTGAACAATGATAAAAAAAGAAAATAAATAAATATAAATAAAAGACATTAGGGTACTGCAGAGACAAGTGGAACTACATTATTTCATAATAAACTGGTGGTAAAGAGCCATGGTATTGTGAATAATACCAGCATTGTTATACATATTTTCATGGTGAGATGTATGAAGATAGCCAGGAATGGTACATTTGACAATAAAATATACAGAGATTACTCTTGGACTTGAACAGAGAGAAATAATACCTGGACACACTAAAATTTTTCACATGTATTTTTTGTATAAAACCAAACATAAAAGTATATCTTCTACATCCATTATTCTAAATTTACTTTATGTACCAAATATTCTAAATCTTAATCAATAAATCAGTATACTCTATATCGGCCCACTGATATTATATTATATGTTTTATAATTAAATTGTTTATAGTCAGATGCCCCATAAAAATACTTAACTCAGTCTTACTGCCCCACAACCTAGTAATGGCTTTGCTTATGTTTATCCAGACACCAGGGTTATATTTCCTTTTTAAAATTTTTTATTATTGTTCAGTTACAGCTGTCCCCAATTTCTCCCAAATACTCTCCCCTGCCCTACCCATCCCCCACCTTCCACTTTCAATCCTCCCCTGTTGTCTTTGTCCATGGGTCCTTTATACATGTTCCTTGACTTGACCCTTTCCCTTCTACCCCCTACCCTGTTATCCCCCTTCCCCCACCCTTCCAGTCTCTGTCAGTTTGTTCTTTATTTCCATATCTCTGGTTCTGTTTCTCTCACTTGTTTGTTTTGTTATTACTTTCCATGTACTAAGAATCCACATTTCTTCTCCAACACACATATACAGATGGCAATTTTCTTTTAATCTAGAATTATCAAATGAGATTTTCTAAAAATAATTTTGCAAAAACTTGCCTGACTTTTCAAGAACTGAAATGGTTAGAAAGGCAGCAAGAAGTTAATTACAAATTCATATGTAAGATGATAAAAAAGCTAACAGAATATAAAAATAATTTTGCTGGATGATGGAAGAAATGGATCAGTATGACTGTGAAATATCAGGCCATATAACATATCATGCCTTTGGTCTTTATTGAGATATGGCTCCCATATTCTAAATGTGATGCTTTTAATTGTTTATATATAGAGGTTTTAACCTCTAGCTTGCTACAACAATGTCTGTCATTTTTCATTGTGGCATGTCAGCCTGAAATGACAACTTCTTTTAATTGCTTGTACCTTTTAATTTGCTACTTCTAATCATCTATAAATTGAAGAGTTAGTAATTTTTTCTTTTTAAAATGTTTTATATGATAAAATAAATTTTTATTTTAAAAGTTTTGTTTTTAAATTAATGAAGAATTAGTAAGTTTATTTTGCTTGTATGTAAAAATATATAGATATATAGATACATATTTATATTAATCTAGATATATAAATATGTGAATCCAAGGAAAGGATGAAATACTTCTATGGAATTAAATACTTGGGCTCTTTGAGAACTATTTCAAGTTTACTTTTATTTTTGTTTTGTTTGTCTACTTCTAGTGTCCAGGTTGGTGTTGCTGGAAGTCTAATACTTTTGTTTGTGTTTCTATTTGCATATGTGTATTTAAATTAGATTTTAGAGATTTCTGGTCATGACAGTGGCATAGGCAGACATAGATAATCTCTTCACACAGCCATATCAAAATTACAACCAAAGTACAGAACAACTATCACTTAGAACCATGAGAAATGAAGTTGAATGCAAGTCTGCTAATGACAAAATTAACTTGAATGGAAGCCTGACAACTACAGAACTAAAGAAACCACATCCATTCAGACTGGAAGAAGGGGTGCAGATGCAGAATGGGGTAGGCCCACACTCACATGTGGTAGATACAAACTGGGGAGGGGTATCTCAAGAGCAAGGCGTCCCAGCCTCACACCAAGCTCCCTAGCCCAAGGTTCCAATGTCAGGGAGATAAGTCCTTACAATTCTGGCTGCAAAAACTAGCAGGGATTGAGTCAATGGAAGAAACTTCTGGAGCCCCAAGCTGTTGCTCTTAAAGAACCCACACATGGACTCACCTACTCAGACTCCCTCCCTTTGAGCTCCAGTAGTAGCATACATCTTGAAAAGAACCAGTGGTATAAAAGTAGAAACTGAAGCATTGGGCATTAAGGAGACCACAGTCCATTGTCCCTTTGCTAAACTCTTCCTCCAGAGAGATGGTGCTGGTGTTATATCTGAGACTCCATTAACCTAGCTAACACTGTTTGACCTGCCCTGAAGATCCCCAGAGACTGCCCTGTCCAATTTATGGGCAAACCCAAGCTGCTTTTCCATATGAATGGCTGCTCTTGACTCATGCTTCACAACTTCCCAAATCCTTTCAAGCAAACAACAGCTGGCTTCAGTGAGTCCCTGGCATGGCACTAGCAGCAGCCGGCTTAGATTCACAGTTTGGATTCACCTGGGAATCTCCAATCTCAACACAAGTAGCAGCTATCTCAGATTGCTTTATAGCTGAGGCAGGGTGCCCTGGGAAAATCACAGGTTGGGGCTGATCTTGGCCTGCACCACCTGGGAAACCCCAGGGCCAGCGCACCCTTGTAGAAAGCTACAAACCACATTGGAGCACCACCATCCTACCACTGTACAGCTGATTCTCCACATAGGGCAGAGGTTAGTGGTCAGTGGTCATAGACAATCTTTGCAGCTGACTGGCATGGGTAAATCCCTCCCATTGATCTTCCAAAAGCAATCACGGCTCAACTACAAGAAGAGGCTGTACTTAGCCCACCCAAAGGTTGCACCTTGAGTACCCAGTATGAGTGATAGGGAAGGCAGTGCCACTGGACCTTATAGGACACCTACTACATTAGGCCACACTATCAAGACATAGAGTCGAAGTAGCTCTACCTAATACATAAAAATAATCATAGGGAGGCTGCCAAATAAGGAGACAAGTGAAACATGGCTGAGATGAAAGAACAGATCAAAATTCCAAAAAAAGTAAACAAAATAGAGATAAGCAATCTATCAGATGCAGAGTTCAAAACAGTGGTTATAAAGATGCTCAAGGAACTTAGTGATAACTTCAATAGCATAAAAAGGATCCAGTCAGTAACAAAGAGTACACTAATTGAAGCAAAGAATAATTTACCAGGAAACAACAGTAGAGTAGATGAAGACAAGAACCAAATCAATGATTTAGAATATAAGTGACCAAATACAACCTATCAGAACAACAACAAGAAGAAAACAATCCAGAAAAATGAGGGTAGTATAAGCAGCCTCTGGGACAACTTCAAGAGGTACAACATTTGCATCATAGGGGTGCCAGAAGGAGAAGAGAAAGAGCAAGAAATTGGAAATCTATTTGAAGAAATAATGAAAGGAAAGTTCCTTAACTTGGTGAAGGAAATAGACATGCAAGTCCAGGAAGCACAGAGAATTATAAACAAGATAGATATAAAGAGGCCCACTCCAAGGCACATCATAATTAAAATGCCAAAGGTTAAAAATAAAGACAGAATCTTAAAAGCAGCAAGAGAAAAGCAGTTAGGTACCTACAGGATAGTTACCATAAGCTGTCAGTTGATTTCTCAAAAGAAACTTTGTACACTAGAAGGGAGTGGCAAGAAAATTCAAAGTCATGAAAAACATGGGCCCACAGTCAAGATTGCTCTACGCAGCAAAGCTATCATTTAATATCAAAGGGCAGATAAAGAGCTTCCCAAACAAGAAAATAAAAATTAAAGGAGTTCATCATCACCAAATCATTATTATATGAAACATTAAAGGGATTTATTTAAGAGAAAGAATATCAAAACTATGAACAATGAAATGGCAAAAAATAAATATCTGTCAAGAATTGAATTTAAAAAAGAAAATAATCAAACAAGAACAGAGATAGAATCATGGATATGGAGAAACTTTGACAGGTTCCAGGTGGGAAGGATATAGGGGAGAATATGTGAAGAGGGGATTAAGTTCAAATTGGTAGTTACAGAGTAGCCATGGGTGTAAAGTACAGTATAGGAAACAGAGTAGCCAAAGAACTTATGTGCATGACCCATGGACATGAACAATGTTTGGGGGATAGCCTGAGGGGGTGGGGGGTGCTGGGTGGAAGGGAGGCAAATGGGGAAAATCAGGACAACTATAATAGCATAATCAATCAAAACATTTTTTAAAAGAAATTAGATATAGTATTCTGTACACATCCTATTGTTTTATAAATACTATATTTGACAATCTCTTAAATCAGAGTTAAATAATTGTAAATTTCATTACTTAAGGATATGTTTACACCTGATGTTGACATGCTTCATGTTTATGGCAGTGTTCCTCTTCATTCATTAGTCTTTAGTGTTTGTCAATAGAAGAAAAACAGTAAAACAGTAATTGAATTTTCCAATGTATATGAACTCTATAGCTGAGCAGGGTCCCAACCCAAGTTAATAGTTTAATTGAATGAGGGATACTCTGGAAGCCTCATGGTGCTATGTCAAAGCAATAGTATTATAAACATATTAATTTAATATATTTACTGATAGTAATAAATTGTTTTGCAATGAAGCTGTGTTTTATAGTGCATACTTTTACCTTGATACCCCTGGTCTCCCTCTTTATTAAACCCTCAAGAGTCATAAAAATGCGTATTCTTTTGGCTTTTTTAATCTACTGGTACTATGAAACAGCACCATAGCAATCTTCTAATCTCCTTTAAAATAATAATGAAACTTCTCTTTTGCCTTTGAAAAATTTGAAGTCCGGATAGCCTCACTCAACCCTCTGGAATCTCACCTGTGTCCCTTGTTCTGTGAGTTATTCACTGTGACAGATATAACTGAATTACAAATCTCTGAAAAATAGCAGAAGTCTTATCTTTCTTTAATTCCACTTTCTTTATAAAAATAAGTTATCTTTCTAACCTGTAGGAGAATACCTATCAAAGGAGGTCTTAGAGTCTTTTAGGCTTTCAAATCAACAGTAGGTCACTGAAGAAAGGAACTCTGCTAGGATTCAGGAGACCTGGATTATTCTCTGTGTTTCCTTGGTAACATTTCTTGACCTTGAATAAGTCACTGAAGGCCTCACTGGACTTGAAATTCCTCACTCATATAAATGGTTATATTTCCTGATTAATGTATGCTGTTCAATTTTATCTTCGAATAATGTTGAAATTTACTCATGTGAATAGTATCCCCTTTGGCATATGGCCTATTTATCATGTGGTGGAGTTAGAATAATGATAATGAGAGGGCCTTCCTAGAGGTGAAGGAAAAAGGTAACAATAGCACAACTTGAATCCCACACGCTATAGACTGAATTTTATGTTCTTTTAAAATTTGTATGTTGATTGCTAATTCCCACTTGACAGTATTAGGATGTGGGGCTTTTGGGAGATGATTAGGTCATAGGAGTGGAGCCATCATGAATGGGATTAGTGTCCTTGTAAAAGAGACCAGAGAGAACTTGCTCGCCCCTTCTACCATTTGAAGACATAGCAAAAAGATAACCATCTATAAACCAGCAAGCAATTTCTCACTAGGTACTGAATTTGTCAGTGCTCTGGTCTTGAACTGCATAACCTCCAGAACTGTGAGAAATAAATTTCAAGTGTTTATAAACCACCCTGTCTATGGTATTCTGTTACAGCAGCCCAAAAGGACTTAAGATATTACAGATATATATGTAGCAATCCCCCACCCATAAGCTGTCCTTGGAAAACTTGGGGGAATATCAGATATGATATGTAGTGTCTGCTTTGCTTATCTGTGTTGAACATAAGTCCCTTAACTTGTTGAAAGTGATAACTACCCTGTTAGAACTAGCACTCAATCTCTCTCTCTCTCTGGTTCACCTATCCTCAATCTCAATCTCCCTCTGTATTTCTGTCTTGGTAGAGGTAAATAAACCTTGAGTCCAGGAAAGGCTGTGGAGGATAAGACATGTTTTTCTACATTTAAGAGACAGTGGTTCCCTTCTGACTTTTCCCCAGTAGACTGCTGCTAGGTAAGTCTTGCTTATGGACTAAATGTTGTGCACCCCCAGAATTCATATGTTAAAGTCCTAACCCCAAATATGATGGGATGTTTGAGGCAGGACCTTTTAGAAATGATTAGGATTAGATGAGGTCATGAAGGTGGAGCACCCCCTAATGGGATCAGTGTTCACATAAGAAGAGGAATAGATTGCAGAGCTCCCTCTCTCCACATGCATACACTAAAAAAGGTCATGTGAGTGCACAATGAGAAAGTGGCTATTTGCATGTTAGGAAACGGGCTTTACCAGAACTTAACCATGCTGGCACCCTGATCTCAAAAATAAAGCTTCCAGAACTATGAGTAAAGAAATGTCTGTTGTTTAAGCCACCGGGTAATGATAGTTTGTTATAACAGCCAAGATATCTAAAACAGATATCCAGAAAATAGGTAAAATTTTCTCTTAGTGACCTTGTTTCACCTATCACTGGAAATGTTCAAGTCTGACTATTTCCTTTTTAAAGTAAAATCCACATTGTCCAGTCACATATGAATGTGATCTGAAAGCCTCAGCACAGCAGCTTTGTACTAAGTAACATGTATGGCTTAAATTAGTTTCTTTTGAGGTTATAAAGGCAAAGATGAGGGAAATGTGACCATTTCAGGGAGGAAATGGTAGCCTATATGCTACTGTGTGGATATGCTGTGAGTTTTTCATTGAAATTCCCCTTTATTTTGCCTATTATTTAATCCTAATAAAATAACACCCTTCTTTCAAATGCACCCTGCCCACACACACACACTGCACTGCCTGACTCCCAAATGCTCCCTGCAGTTTATAGAAGTGGTGGCATTTGCTTTAAAACATCTGAATAACTTGCCCTGTTGCTAAATAAATTTGTTCACCATCTAAATACCACAGCTTTCTACAACCTGAGTCATAGTGCTTACTTTGTTAGTAATCTTTATTAATATTTCATTGGCCATTATCTTTCCTAAGGGATGAGGTTTGCACTTTTCTTGCAATGCTAGGAGGAAGTGATAAAGGCAGGAAAGCTTACTGATTTACATAAATATTGCAAACTATTATTCTCCTAGTAATTTTAAAGTGCACACACTTCATACCATTTTCTGATGCAATCATACCCCTGCCTATTGAACCTGATATGCATGAAATCCATTATTGGAGTTATTTTTCTAAAGAGCCAAGTTATTTCTTTTTTTCCTTTTTATCTTTTTATTTTAATTGTTGTTCAAGTATAGTTTTCTGCCTTTTACCCCCATCCCAGCCCACCCCTAGCCCTCCCCACCTCCCTCCCATTTCCACCCCACCCCTTTGTTATTGTCCATGTGTCCTTTATACTTGTTTCTTCAAACCCTTCCCCTTTTCCCCTGAAATTTCCTCCCCTCTCCCCTCTGGTCACTGTCAGCCTATTCTCAATTTCAGTGTCTTTGGTTATATTTTGCTTGTTTGTTTGTCTTGTTGATTAGGTTCCTGGTAAAGGTGAGATCATATGGTATTTGTTTTTCACTGCCTGGCTTATTTTGCTTAGCATAATGCTTCCCAGTTCCACCCATACTGTTGCAAAGGGTAATAGCTCCTTTTTTCTTTCTGTTGCATAGAATTCCATTGTGTAAATGTACCACGGTTTTTTGATTCATTCATTTACTGCTGGAAGCACCTAGGTTGTTTCCAGCACTTGGCTATTGTAAATTGTGCTGCTATGAACATTGGGGTGCATAGGTTCTTTTGGATTGGTGTTTCAGAGTTCTTAAGATACAATCTTAATAGCAATGAAGTTATTTCTTAAAAGGAGAAGTAAAGAGTGTTATCTTTTAAGAATTATTTTTTAAAAGAGAGTCAATGGGAGTCAATGGTGTCATCCTTAAGAAATTCTATTCAGATATTCATTCCACTAAAATAAGCATATGTTCAAGTCAGGTATGCTTCATCAGTCTCCCTTTCATATCCAATCACTGCTACCTTTCCACTTTTAATTAAGGTCTTCTTCTAGTTTCTACCTCTCTTTTACCTCGATGTCTATGCCTAGTCAAAAATATCTCATCTGTTCAAATTTCAAATCCTATTTTCTCAAATATTTCCTTCTCAGAACTTTTTTATTTTTGCAACTCACACCACCTTGTAGTTGGTCATATGGCACTTTGGCATGCTAACTTTATCAAACTACAGACCATATTTTAAAAATGTAGAAATTAAGAACAAACTGACAGTAACCAGAGGGGAGGTGGGGAAGGATTCATGGGGGGGAAAGAGGGAAGGGTTTTCAGCAACAACTACAAAGGACACATGGACAAAACCAAGGGGGAGGGAGGTAGGGATGGCTGGGGTGGGGGAGTGGTAAGAGGAAATGCAGACAACTGTACTTGAACAGCAATAAAATAAATAAAATAAAATTTTAGAATAAGCATGTATTTCAGTTTTCTTAGGACAGGCCATGTTTACCAGTTGTTATTCCATTACAGTTTAATAGTTGTGATATTTTTTTCTCAAAAGTGTTCTGTTGTCAACAATAAATTTACACTCACTTTATCAAGATCCTCTTAACTGCTGTACTCCACAATCTAAGTGAGGCAAGAAGCTAAGTGTTTAATATGTATTTATTAAAAGCAATCAGCCTGCTTCCTATTTTGCAATTACATTACCATTATTTATTGCCTATGTTATCTTTGTGAATGGTGCACCATAGCCTTTACATAAACTATTAATTCAACTTCAACATTTCTGGTGAGGAGTCTTATCAACATATCAAATGCAGAAATTGGTTCAAGCAGAAATTGACTACATGTGTGACAACTGAGGTAAAGTTAGATCTCAGCATTATTTTCATTCTTGGATCAAATTATAGGCAGCTGTCAGATAATTAAATCCATTAAATTGAACAAACATGGATAATATGACAAAGCACATTATTTAAAACCATACATAAATTAGATTGTTTGGCTGAAGATTTCCCTTTTTTCCAACTATACTTAATCTGACGTTGATGTCATTTTTCTCTCCTTGAGCTCACACGTGCTATTCCACTAAATAATCATTGTACATGACCATGTCTAGTAAAAGTACAACATGCTAGGACCTGGAGAGAAGGAAGCAAACTAGATTTCCCCTCAGCACAAAGCTTTGCATACTCTCTCATTAGTTCCTAAGCTCCCTCAAAAAATCAATGTTATCTTTGGATAAGAATTTTAGCCAATAAGAAGTGCTTTGTAACTTATGAAAGAGGAACATTTGCCATCTAAACCTTCTCTCAAGACATACAGTGAAGCCATTTCTGGATGTGAGGCAGTTTATTGTCACTAATTGTCCAATGCCTCAGTACCAAACAATTTTCTCTTTGTTTAGCAATGCACTTTATACACCTCCCCCACTCTGAATTGGCTTCCAAATTACCATTCCAGTGTTATCTGTCAGTACAGTCTTTCCTATCATTCATTTCATCTATGTAGCACTACTCAGGATTACTAAACATGCATTCTATTTCTTAGCAATTTGTGTGTGCCATAGTCCCTCTCCTAGAATATCTTCCTCTCTTGTCCTCCTATCTCTGCATGTCTAAATCCTAAATATCTTCTTTAGGATTAAACTAAATACCATTTCCTTCACATCATTCCTATCTGAAAGCAGTATTTCCCTTCTCTGAACTTTCAAAACACTTTAATTTCCTAATATTTTGTGGGTTTTGTCACTTGATACCCTAAATTATTTATTTGTTCATAAATCTTATGTGTATTAAAATGTAAAGTATTTAATAATAGAAATAACATATTTGGACCATGTTTAGGTCTAGATGGCAAATGTTAGAAAATTGGTTAATAATTAATGAATGAATGAGTGTTTCCAACTTAGCTTAGTCAGGACATCAGAACTCTTATTTTAACAATGGATGACCTGGCTATATACATTTCATTATTATCCTAATACCCATTAGTGTTTAGTAATTCTCATAAGTAGTTCAATATGCTTTGAAATGACTAAAAATGAATTTGCCAGGTGAACTATACGTGGATGAAACAGACACAGTTCTTATCTGAGCACATAAGTTTAATGCCAATTTGATAAATAACTCAAGTTCTCATTGGTAGAAGCCTTGTTTTTCTTCATATTCTCCAATGCCATTAACTTGAATGGTTTTCGAGAAGTATAATTACACATCTTTCATCATAATAAAAAGGTTAAGTGACATTTACTTCTTAAATCATAATGATATTTTCTCTTTATGAATTATGAAAGAAATCATGGCCTTTGATACTATGGTGATGTTATTGTACTATGAGTTTTGTCTGTAATTTATATTTTGTCATGCATAGAGCATTTTAGGTATCATGAACAGTATAATAATAAATATCTCTTATACTAATTGAAATATCATTATCAGAATGTCTCTCCAGAGCTGTTTGTTATGAAATTTAAAAACATTTTAACTTAAATTTTTTACTTTTTTGAAAATTGTTTTCTAGTATTAGTATACACATTTCTCATAATATGGACATTACAACTTTTAGCCTAAAACAGATTGAAATGTCATATGAATAAAGCAAATATGAATTTGTCATATTGTGAAAGATAATAAATGGTATAGAAAAATATATTTTCTTAAGTAAGGGTGATCAGATAAGCTTAGAGTTGGAGAATCTCAAAGTTAAAATACGCATTTTGGGTCATCCAATCTACCTTGCCACCTACAGCAGGAATCTTTCTGTAGTGATACTGACAGTTGACCATCTAGTTTCTGTCTGAAACTACAATAGTGAAATTTGTTTCTCTAAATTTGGTTTTAGTTTTGTCTTTTTTGTTTTGATTTGGGGTGAGAGAAAATGGCCTCTTGCCTAAAACAGTATTCAAATATTTTAAAATAAGTTTCCCTCTTAGTCTTCTCTTGATTGGTATCCTTCCTTCTTTTAATTATTTTACACACATACATACATGCATTGAATCCAAACTACTCTGGTAAACCTTTTCTGAATGCTTTCTAGTTTGTCAATACTCTTTAAAATATAGACCAAAATGAAACACAATATAATCTTTGTTGATCAGCCACTACAAAAATGTGTTAAACTATTACTATCCCTGAATGGGACACTATATTTTTGTTAATATAGATGTCTGAATAGCTAGTTCCCATTGATAATTCTTTTATATTAATCTTGTGTCAATTAAAACTTTACATCAAGAAATCTTTTTCATCTGAGTCCCTTTCCACTTTAATTTCCTTTGAGCCATTACTAGAAAATTGACATTTCTTAATAACCAAAAAAGTGTAAGTAATTCATACTATTAAATGTAGCTTGTAATATGTAAAAGAAACACAAAGAAAAGCACATAATCCAACCATATATACAGTATATGGTAAATTGTTGATATTTTGGTGTATTTCTTTCCACTTTTGATATTTAGACAATAGAAGTTGTCTTCATTATTATAGTCTAATTACTCATGTTCTCTCAAAATTCATATGTTGAAATCCCAATGCCCTATGTGATTGTATTAAGAAACAAGGCTTCTGGGAAGTGCCTAGTTCATGAATGTAAAGACCTCATGAATGGTATTAATGCTCTTAAATAAAGTACCCAGAGAAATCCTTCACCTTTTCCCCATGAGAAGATGCAATGAGATTTCTATAACCTAGAAGTTGGCCATCACTTGACTGTGCTGTCACACTTTTTGGATTTCCAGCCTCCAGAACTGTGAGAAATAAGCTATATAGACTCTATATTTTGTCACAGCAGCCTGAATGGATGAAGCCATGTAAAAATATTTTTACATTTTGATGTTTTCACTTAACATTACATCACAGAATATTTCAATGCCCTTAAAATACTTAAAAAGTGGTAAACTATGTCTTTTATTCTTCAATAATTTATATTTTATATTTAGTAGCATTTAGTCATTTCTCTCTTGATAGAGTTTGTTTTCAATTTTTCTTTTCTGAAAATGTTAAATAATGCTGACACTGAGATATATAAGTAATGTGCTAGAGCAATGTATTATCTATTTGAAAAAAAGTAGGATTAGACTTTCATTTCACAGAATACAAAAAAATTCCATAAGAATTAAAGTTATATATAATAACAAATGCCAATAACATGTAGAAGGAAGTAAAGTTAAGTTTTCACCTAATGGGAAAGAACTTGTAATCATATATGGGAGCACAAAAGAAAACCAACACATTTAATTACAGAAAAGTTAGAAATTCTGAATGTCAAAATATCATATCTGAAAATAAAAACATGACATTTTGTGAAAAAACATTTTAAATGATAATTGGTACTTATAGTGTGTAAAACAACCATAGAAATAAAATAAAAACTTTAAAACACTAGTGGTGTCATGTGTAAAAGCCCTAAAAGATAACTAGCAAAAAAATACAGATTACTAACAGTCATAACATAAACTGCTTTTTTTCACTAGTAATTATAAAAGCAATATTAAAAAAATTAGATGCAATGTTATTCACACTACCCAAGTTTGGAAGTAGCCCAAGTGCCCATCAGTAAGTGACAGGATAAACAGGCCACAGTACATTTATACAATGGAATACTACATGAACATAAAAAGAAGGAAATATTACCCCTTGTAACAGCATGGATGGATCTGGAGAGTACTATGCTAAGTGAAATAGCCAGTCAGAGAAAGACAAATACCATATGATCTCACTCATATGTTGAATCTAATGAACAAAATAAACTAACAAAAAATAGAAACAGACTCACAGTTAGAGAACTGACTGATATTTGTCAGAGGGGAGGTGGGTTGCAGGGCTGGGTGAAATAACAGAAGGGATTAAGCAAAAAAAATACTCATAGACACAGACAACAATATGGTGGTTATCAGAGGAAAAGGGGTCTGGGGAAGGGAGAAAATGGTAAAGGGAGGATAAATGGTGATGGAAGGAGACTTGACTTGGGGTGGTGAACACACAATACAATATACAGATGATGTATTATAGAATTGTACTCCTAATACCTATATAATAGGATTAACCAATGTCACCCCAATAAAATTATGTATATTTATTTTTCAATTCAGGGCATTTTTTTTCTTTTTCCTTTTTTAATTGTTGCTCAAGTACAGTTGTCTCAATTTCCCCCCCCACCACACCCATCCCTACCTCCCACCTTCTGTCTTAACCCTCTTTGGCTTTGTCCATGTGTTCTTTATACATGTTCTTTGAGGACCCTTCCCCTTTTCCCTGATGTTATGCTCCTCCTCCTTCCCCTCTGGTTACTGTAAATTTGTTGTTTATTTCAAAGTCTCTTGTTATATTTTGTTTGCTTGTTTGTTTTGTTGACTAAGTTCCATTATAAGTGAGATCATGTGGTATTTGTTTGTCACTGCCTAACTTAATTCACTTAGCATAATGCTCTCCAGATCCATCCATGCTGTCATGAAGTCACCCCAATATATTTAACTAAAAATTAAAACTGTCCTGGCTGGTGTAGCTCAGTGCACTTAGCATGGGCCTGTGAACCAAAAGGTCCCAGTTCAATTCCCAGTCAGGACACATGCCTGGATTGCAGGCCAGGTCTTCAGTAGGTGGTGCACAAGAGGCAACCACATGCTGATATTTCTCTCCCTCTCTTTCACTCTCCCTTTTCTTCTCTCTAAAAATAATTTTTTAAAAAAGTAAAACAGATCAGATATTTTTTACCCAATATGAACTTCTCTGAAGATTATTTTGTAATACAGATGCTCCTCAATTTACAGTGAAGTTACCTCCTGATAAAATCCATTCTAAGTTCAAAATAAATACATCAAAAAATGAACTTAATACATTTAGCCTACTGAATATCATATTTTAACCTAGCTTACCTCCCATGTAGCTTTAGATAAAATATTATCTTACATTTCACTTCAAGAGTAATTGCCTTCCTCTTCTTTTTACTCCAGGCAGATGGATGTTTTGTAGATATGATGTGATACAAAAACACAGAACATAATATACAAAAAATCCTGGCACCACAGTGCACTGTAGATTATTGGTTATTTATCAAAGAGATTGCATGGTGGACTGAAAGCTGCAGCGTACTTCCACTGTCCAGCGTCATGACAAACTATCACACCACATATTGCTAGTCCAGGAAAAAAATCAAAATTCAAATTTAAAGTACAATTTCTACCATATATGAACTGTTTTTACACTATGACAAAATTGAAAAAGTCATAAGTTGAGCACTATCTGTATATACCAAATGTCTCAAACAAGAGTACACTTTTAATAAAATAATTTCTCCTGTAAGAATATACTCTGAGGTGATAATCAGCGATCAGACATTTACGTATGTATAAGGTATTCACTGCACAATCAAAATGCCTAATACTAACAAAATGTATGAATAAAGTTATAGAATGCAATAAGATTTTCAAAATAAAGATTTAATGATTATTTATTTAATGTGATGGGGAGATGCTGGCAATGTTATTTAAGAAAAGTGAAATTTAAGATATTATATATATATATATAACTAGTGTTATAAGAAAACATTCATAGTATTAAAAGTTAAACACAATACATCAACATTTAAACATTATGTTTCTACATGAAATATTTGTGCATAATATTTGTTACTCTATACCTTTAACCATTCCTTAAATCTGTTGTTTAAAAATATGGAAAACAGAAAAAGGGAGAGAATCTGAAAAGCAGCAAAAGAAAAGCATATAGTTACCTATAAAGGAGTTCCCATAGGACTGTCAGCTAATTTCTCAAAAGAAACTTTGCAGGTTACAAGGGACTGGCAAGAAGTATTCATGTGATGAAAAGCAAAGACCTAAAACCAAGATAACTCTATTCAGCAAAGCTATCATTTAGAATGGAAGGACAGATAAAGTGTTTCCCAGACAAGGTAAAGCTAAAGGAGTTCACCATTACCAAGCCATTATTATATGAAATGTTGAAGGGACTTATTTAAGAAAAAGAAGATCAAAACTATGAATATAAAATGGCAATGAACTCACAACTATCAACGACTGAACCTAAAAAACAAACTAAGCAAACAAGTAGAACACACTCAGGATCACAGATATAGAGATCATTTGGAGGGTTATCTATTGTGAGGAAGAAGGAGGAGAATGGGGAAAAGGTGCAGAGATTAAGATGTACCAATTGGTAATTACAGAACAGATGGGGGCTTAAGAACAGTATAAGAAATGGAGAATCCAAAGAACTTATATGCATGACCCATGGACATGAACCAAGGGGGTAATGCTGGAGGGAATGGGGAATACTGGGAGGATGGGGGGAAAGGAAAAAAATTGGGACAACTTTAAAGCATAATTAATAAAATATATTGAAAATAAAACAAGTAAAAGGGGAAATTTGGAGACATACACTCATACTAGGAGAAGATAATGTAAAGATACCAAGGCAAAAAGCCTGAAATAAGTACTTCCACCACAGCCCTGAGAAGAACCAACCCTACCAACACCTTGATTTTGTACTTCTAGCTCCAGAATTGTGAGGCAATGTCGTTTGTTATTTCAGCCATCTGGTTTTCGGTATTTTTTACAGCATCCCCTGAAAACTAACATACTCCCATTCTGGCTTGCAGGGTCACTGATCTGCACTGATCCAAAGGGTGGTCTCTGAGAAAAAATATCCTACAGTCAATAAGCCCAGGGTGGGATAGGATTGTAAAAGACCCTTTAAATCCAACCTGCCAGCCTATGGGGTAATGAGTGAAGAAGACAAGATGAAGTCAGTAGAGCTAAACTGTCTTAAAGTGGAATCTGTATAGTCAAGCTGACAAAACTGGTTCAGACCAAATTGGCAAAAACATGAAACATAGATTTTATTTTATTTTAACTAGCCTGATGACTTAAACTTTTGAACTTTCCAGTTGTACACCAATGCCTGGAGATAGGTGTAGATACAGATACAGATACAGATACAGATACAGATACAGATACAGATACAGATACAGATACAGATATATATCCTAGAGATAGTCCTCTGATTACATGCCTGAAGGACTTGAGAAAGAATGCTCATGTGTCCAGACTGTCTGACATCCATTATCCACACTACCATACATCTGGAGGATTATCATCTCGGACCAATGTAGAGGCTAAGAATTCAGGGATAACTTTTTAAGAATGTATTTTTAATTATAAAAACTCTTCACTTTCCTTTCTTCTTCAAAACACTCTGGATATTGCCTAGCTGTTGTTTCCAGTTTGTAAACTGTAAAACCCTTGAATAAAACTTTGTCATTAACTGTATAAAAATAGAAATTATATTTACATATTTTTAAAAAATTGTGATAACCTGGCTGTGCAGCTCAGTTGATTATAGCATCATTCTGATATGCCAAGGTTGCAGATTTGACCCTTGGTCAGGGCACTTAAAAAAATCAACCAGTAAATGTATAAACAAGTAAAACAACAGACTTCTGGCCACGATGGAGGCGTAGGTGGACACACAGTGCCTCCTCACACAAACAAAACTAAGGACAACAAAGATTTAGAAAAAAAATCCAAGAACAGACAGAGAAATGAACTATATGGAAGATGGACAACCATTCATCCAGACCAGTAAGAGAAGCGGAGTTGGAGGCTGACTGAGAGAGGTTGAGGGGTCGAGGGGTCCTGGAAGGGAAAAGCTGAGGTTGGCAGATGCTGATACGCAGGGCACAGGTGGCAGTTGGCGGACCCCAGGCGCACAGGGGTGGTGGACAGACTGGTAGCAGACCCTGGGAACAGGAGGCAATGATGCAGACCCAGTGAGGCATGCATAGCAGCTGGAGATCCACAGTCACATATTCCTGTGCAGATAAACAAGGTGAAAATGGACAGTGACACAGACTGAGCAACTCAGGGACCCAGAGCCGGGAAATAAAGCCTAAAAGCACCAATTGAAAACACCTGTGGTGGTTGAGGTGCCAGGAGAATCTCTCAACCTCACAGGAGAGTTACTTGGGGAGACCCACAGGGTTCTAGAACATATACAAGTCCACCTACCCAGAAGCCAGGACCAGAAGGGCCCAATTTACTTGTGGGAAGCAGCAGAGGGGACTGAAGTCTGAGAGAGAGTGCAGAGAGAGTGGAGAGAGAGCAGAGCAAGTGATATTGTTCCCTCTCTGACCTTGCTCCCACATATAGCATTACAACCCAGCAACTGGGTTGCCCCACCCTGGTGAACACCTAAGGCTCCACCCCTCAATATGTAACAGGTGTGACCAGACCAAAAAAAATGGCTCAACCACAACAAATCAAAGCCCCACAGCCAATCCTTTTAAGTGACCAAGAGATAACCAACCTATCAGTTGCACAGTTCAAAGCACTGATGATCAGGATGCTCACAGAATTGGTTGATTTTGGATGGAAACCAGATGAACAAATGAAGGCTACACTAAGTAAAATGAAGAAAAATGCATAGGGAACCAATAGCGATGGAAAGAAAAGTGGGTTTCAAATCAATGGAGTGGACCAGAAGGAAGAAAGAAACATCCAAACAGTAAAGAATGAAGAAACAAGAATTTTAAAAAAAAGGAGAGGCTTAGGAACCTCCAGGACATCTTTAAACATTCCAACATCCAAATTATAGGGGTACCAGAAGGAGAAGAGGACGGGAAACAAGTGGAAAACTTCTTTGAACAAATAATAAAGGAGAACTCCCCCAATCTGGAAAAGGAAATAGACTTTCAGGAAGTCCAGGAAGCTTAGAGAGTCCCAAAGAAGTTGGACCCAAGAAGGAACACACCAAGGCACATTATCATTAAATTACCCAAGATTAAAATGAAGGAGAGAATTTTAGAAGTAGTAAGAGAAGCAACAGTCACCTACAAAGGAGTTCCCATCAGACTGTCAGCTGATTTCTCAAAAGAGACCTTGCAGGCAAGAAGGGGCTGGAAAGAAGTATTCCAAGTCCTGAAAGGCAAGGACCTACATCCCAGATTGTTCTATCCAGCAAAGCTTTCATTTAGAATGGAAGGGCAGATAAAGTGCTTCTCAGATAAGGCCAAGTTAAAGGAGTTCATCATCACCAAGCCCTTATTATATGAAATGTAAAGGGACTTGTCTAAGAAAAAGAAGATAAAAAATATGAATAGTAAAAAGATATCAAACTCACAGTTATTAACAACCACACCTAAAACAAAAGCAAACTAAGCAAACAAATAGAACAGGAATAGAACCACAGAAATGGAGATCACATGGAGTGTTAGCAACAGGGGAGTGGGAGGAGGAGAGAAGGGGAAAACGTATAGAGAATAAGTGGCATAGGTGGTAGGTAGAAGATAGACAGGGGGAGGGCAAGAATAGTATGGGAAATGTAGAAGCTAAAGAACTTATGACCCAAGTACATGAACTAAAGGGGGGGATGTGGGTGGGAGGGTGTGGGCAGGGTGGAAGGGAGTGAAGGGGGAAAATAAGACAACTGTAATAGTATAATCAATAAAAAGAAAAAGAAAAAAGTAAAACAAATCAATGTTTCTCCCTCAAATAAACATTTAAAACATTTAAAAAATAAAAAGTAGTGTGATAAATATCTCTATACTTAAAAACCTTGTCTTTAATTTTTTTCCACACTATTTGTAGTTTCAATGTACATGCTTTTCATCTCTTTGTTTAAATTTATTCCTAGGAATTTTGTTCTTTTATATGCTGTTATAATTTGAACTACTTTTTTCATTGCCCTTTAAAATTGATCATTGGAGGAGGTTGCAAGATAGCAGCAGAACAGGAGGATATATTGCACACCTCCTTCCAGAACCAAATTGGAAATAAAAGTAAAGAGAGGAGTAGACACTGAAATAAACAAAAGACTATCCCTGCAAAAGGACTTTTAACCAAACCTGAGAAATAAGCACCATGGCTGGTAGGAAGGGTGAGGTTGCTAAAGGGGCAGGCCCCACTCACAAAAGCAGTGGGTCAAGGCAACAGCCCTGCTATAGGAGCTTCCCCTTGAAAGGAGAGAAGCTGGAACCACAAACTGGTCTCCCAAGCACAGAGTACCTGTGAAGGATCAATGGACTATGTAGCACCTAGCGGCAAAAGGCCATGGGGTTTGTCTCTGCTAGAGAGAGACGAGACCTGTTGGAGACAAAGCCACTATTTTTTTCTTTTTTCTTTCTTAATTCTTAAAGGAACCAAAACACAGATTTTATGTTCATAACCACTCACCTTAGCCCAAGCTAAGGGAGAACAGCATGGACTGCAGTCTCCACGAAGACAGTCTGGAGTAGGAGGCAATGGGAAAGATATGGGGGAGTGGCTGTAGAGTTTTTTGTGCTGGGCTGTACCTGGAATCCACACCAGCCATATTTCTTGGAAAGAGCAAACCTCTCCCAGGGGGAAAGCAATTACCTTACCCTGTGGGATACAGTTCCACCCACCCTCTAGAATCCTGCTTGCCTCAGCCAGATATTTTCTTTGTTTTTGTTCTTTATTTTGTCAGGTTTCTTTTTTCTTTTTTTTATTTCTTTTTCTTTATTTTCTCCCATCTAGCATCCTAACCCCTGCTGAGGAGACAGTAACATACGTAGACTCAGGGGATATCAGAGATCTGCTGTAAGAAGAAGCTGTTCCATACCCTTCCCCAGGAAGTAGACTGGTGTTACCCCTTCATGGGAGAACCATAGAAACACCCTTCTTGTTTCTGGCAGAACCAAAATATGAGCTCTGGAGACCCCACCTATTAGCCTACTAGGGAAAAAAAAATCAGACATTCAGTCTAGTGGCTCTGGCACAAGAGAACACACCCATCATCTTCCATGAACTCTGAAAAGCACTTGCCATGGGAGATCCCGGAGTCCCAATACCTTTCCCTTAATTCCTCTGGAAGCCCTCTTAGAAACAGGTCTGTGGGTAGTCTAAGACTAAGGCCAGCAGGCAGAGACAGGCAGAGGCAGATCCTGAAGTGACTTGGGTCACTTGCTGACACACCCCTGGACCCAATGCAGTTAAACCCATTTTGGCAGAGTAGCTTGGCCCAACCCACATGCAGCCAAGCCTGGAGGAGGAATCACCCACAAACTCTGAATTGCTTGTAGCTTCAAACAGGCTGCTGAGTGCTGGATGTGGTCAGCACCTGACATTGGCTTTCACTAGCCTAAGACAACATAAGAGCCATATTGAAAGGGAAAACTCAGTGGGAGCCCCGTGCCCCCAAATCTCCCAGAAACCCTCTCAGAAACAGTAGGGTCTGCAACTACAATAAGACTGACAGCAAACCAGCAGGCACAGACAGGAAGAAGCAATTCCTGTGGTGACTTGTGACATTTGCTGTAACACCTCTGGGACCAATGTTCATAAAACCCAGCTTTCCAGAGCATCTGGGCCCATCCTGGGAGTAGCCAAGCCTGATGGAATCAGCAGCAAACTGTGGATCATGTGTAGCTTTGAACACGTTGTTGAGGGCTAGATGTAGACAGCACCTGACATTAGATTGCGTAGCATCAGACTACATTGGAGCCATATCCATAGGGAACCCCCAAGCAAACACTAAACTCTGCTGAGGTGAATTCCATTTTGTTCCTTTTCATTATTATCATAGCCTTTTAATTATTATTTTTCTTTTTTCCTATTTTTATTGCTCTATTTTTCTTTCATATCTCTTATTTTATTCTTACCATTGATTATGCCATTGTTCCCTTCTTTTCTTTTCTTATTTTTGCTATTCTTCTCTATCTTTGTACTTTTTTCCTGTTTTCCTCTTTCAATTAATTATTCATATTGTTTCTCTCCTTTTTATCTCCTCCTATAAGCACTTTGCTGTTTTGGTCGCCTCTAACTCTTTTTCTTTTATTTCCTCTTTCTCTAATCCATCTCTTTTTCTACTTTTATTATCTTCTCATCTTTTGTCATTGAGATTGCTCTCTTTGTTCTAGGTTTAAAAAATGAGCAAAGGACCTGAATAGACACTTCTCCAAGGTGGATGTACAGATGGCTCATAGACATATGAAAAGATGCTCAACATCAGTAAACATGAGAGAGATGCAAATTAAAATCACAATGACATATCATTTCATTCCTGCCAAAAGGGCTATCATTAATAAATCAACCAAAAAGTGCTTGTGAGGATGTGGAGAAAAGGGAACCCCAGTGCACTGTTGGTGGGAATATAGACTGGTGCAATCACTGTGGAAAACATTATGAAATTTCCTCAAAAAACTAAAAATGGAACTGCCATTTGATCACGTGATTCCACTACTGGAAATACACTTGAATAATCCCCAAACACTGATTCAAAACAATTTTTCACTTCCATGTTTATAGTGCTATTTACAATACCCAAGATTTGTAAGTGCATTAAGTACTCATCAGTAGATGAGTGAGGGGAAAAAAAAAAACCCTAATCAAGAACAACAACAACAACAACAAAAACAAATGAGCATAATAGAACCAGAGACATGGAAATAACAAATTCACAGTGATTAGAGAGGAGTGGGGAGAAGGATGATGGGAAAAAAGGGGAATGGACAAGTCAAGAAACATGAAAAGAGGACCCATGGGCATATACAGTGGAGTGGAAGTTAACTGTGGGAGCAGTTGGGTGGGGCAGGGAGAACAATAGGCGGGACAACTGTAACTGAAAAGCAATTAAAAAAAACTGTGATACATCTACACAATGCAAGACTATGCAGCAGAAATAAAGAAAGAATTGCTGCTTTTTGAGACAGTATGGATTAAGCTGGAGACTATTATGCTAAATGAAATAAGCCAGTCAGTGAAAGGCAAAAACCTTATCACTTAGAAGAGGAGTCTAATGAACAAAATAAACTAACAAGCAAAATAGAAGCAGAGGCATAGAAACATTAAACAGACTGACAATTGTATATGCACAGGGTGAGGTGGGGACTGATTGAGAATAGGTGAAGGGATTAGTCAAATTACACATATGAAGGACCCATGGACTAATTATAGAAGTGGGGGGAAGGTTGAGTGGGGGAAGCAAAAGGGGAAAAGTGGGACAAGTATAATAGTATAAACAATAAAATTAAAAAATCCATTCATTAGCAGTATGTAAAAATGAAAATTATTCTTATGTTCTTGTTTATGAAATAAGAAATTTTGTGCAACTAATTTATTACCTCAATTTTTTTGTGGATTATTTGGGATCTTCTATATTACAGACCATGCCATGTGGAAATACAGTTTTACTTTTTCCTTTCCACTTTGGATGCTTTTTATTATTTTTCCCTGTCTAATTGGTCTAAAATTTCCTGTACAATTATAAATTGCAGTGATAAAAGTGACCATCCATATCGTGTTCCTCATCTTAGGGATAAAGCTTTCAATCCTTTACCACTATGTTAGCTGTGGTTTTCCATAAATGTCATTTAACATGTTAAGGGAGTTCTAGCTCTCCAAGAACTTTTACTTTATGAAACAATGTTGGATTTTGTCTAATGCCTTCACTGTATCAGGTAAGATAATAATATTTTCCTTAGTCTGTAATTTTGTATTTTACATTAATTTTCCTTATTTTGAAACACCCTTGAATTTCTGGAGTAAACTGCACTTGTTCATGGTTTGGTTTGCTCGTATTTTATTGAGGATTTTTGCCTCTATATTAATAAATCATATCGGGCTATTTTCTTTTCTTGTGCTATCTCTCTCTGACTTTGACTTTGATATCAGGTTATTAAGTGCCTGATAGAATGAATTAAGAAGTATTTTCCGGTTTTCTATTTTTTAAAGATTTTGAATAGGATTTGTGCTAATTCTTCATTAAATGTTTGGTAGAATTCATCAGTGAAGACTTCTGGTTCAGGGCCTTTAATTTTTTGATAATATTTGATTACTAATTTAATCCCTTTACTTATTATAGGTCTATTGAAAATTTCTAGTTTTTCCTAAGGTGAATTAGATAATTGAGTGTCCTAGGAATTAGTCCATTTCATATAGATTATCTAATTTGTTGACATACAATTTTTCTTAGTACTCTGTTACAAATTTGCTTTTCATTTCAGTAACATCAATAATAATGTTCTTATATTCTTTTTTATTTTATTTATTCCCATGTTCTTTCTCTATGGTCTCTCTCTCATTAGTCTAGGTAAGTGTATTTCAATTGTATTGATCTCTTTAAAGAGTCAATTTTTGGTTTTGTTGAATCTTTTTATTGTTTTTTTTCTATTCTTTTTATCATTTCTGTCCACTCTACCCTTTCCTATTTCTTACTCTGATGGCTTTAGGTTTGGTTTTCTCTTATTGTCAAATGTCTTTAAGGTGTAAAGTTAAGATATTGATTTGAGATTGATCTGTTTTCTTGTAAGTATTTAAAGCTATAAATTTTCCTTTGAGTACTGATTTTTTTCTGCTTCTGATTGGTTTTTATATGCTGTGTTTTTGTTTTTAGATAATACTAACTTTACTTCTAAATTCTGGAGGTATTGGAGGTGAGGCTAGATGGTTGATGAGTGAATGGAAATAACACTAACTTCTTCCCAGGACCAATCTAGAATTACAACTAGATTGTGGAGAAATCACGTGAAACAAAAATGAACAGTGAGAGAGAAACTTTATAAGCTGGGACAGACAGAAGAGTGATCATCAGCACTAAGTGACTTCATCTGCACAACAGCATACACAATGTATTCGACAGAGTGATGCTCACTCAACCAACTGGATGGAAGAACCCATCAAAGAATGACCCAACAACAACTGAAACCCAATTATATCCAGATAGCCAACATACATGGTATAAAGGCCATCACAAGAATATCAAGTTCAGGAGATCAAGGAGACTGCACCACTGAATCTCACAGGTCTCCTACTATAGAAGTTCAAACCACAAACTCAGGGAGTCAAAACAGATCAATTTAAGAAGCAGAAGCAAACAAGAATGCCTCAAAAAGGATGGGAAGACAAATAAACAACCCCCAAATGAAAGGAAAGGACAATCATCAGAAAGAATGATAAATGAAATAGAGGCAAGTCAACTATCAGATATTGAGTTCAAAACAATGGTTATGAGGAAGCTCAATGAGCTTGCTGAGAATAACCAAAAACTACACAGAAGCTACCAGGAATATACTGCAAATTATACCAGCATGAAAAAGGACATAGAAACTATCAACAAGGACCAAGAGGAAATGAAGAATACAATTTCTGAGTTGAAGTACAGAGTAGAAGGAATCAAAAGCAGGCTACATGAAGCAGAGGATCAAATCAGCAAGGTGGAGGAAAAGGTAGAAAAAAAACTCCAAGAACTAGCTAGAAAAGGAGAAAAAGACCCCAAAATAACAAAGAGGTTGTTAGGGAAATGCAGGACAACATGGAACATAATGCTATCCATTTAATAGGGATACCAGAAGGAGAAGAAGAAGAGCAAGGGATATAAAACCTGTTTGAAAAAGTAATGATGGAAAACTTCCTTAATATAATGAGAGAAAAAGTCACACAAATACAGGAAGTAGAAAGGGTCCCAATGAAGAGGAATGCAAAAAGGCCCACTCTGAGACACATCATAAGTAAAATGGCAAAATTTCAAAGACAAAGG
Organism: Tonatia bakeri; assembly: GCA_004024845.1. Lineage (NCBI taxonomy): Eukaryota > Metazoa > Chordata > Mammalia > Chiroptera > Phyllostomidae > Tonatia > Tonatia bakeri. Next base: position 34,871 of record PVIA01002168.1, read on the forward strand.
GAGAACCTTAAAGGCAGCAAGGGAGAATCCAGCAGTAACACACAAGGAGGCTTCAATAAGGCTAGCAGCTGGCTTCTCAAAGGAAACACTAAAGGCAAGAAGAGAATGGCAAGAAATAGTTCAAGTAATGAAAAGCAAAGGCCTGCAACCAAGACTACTCTTCTCAACAAGGCTCTCAATTAAAATGGAAGGTGAAATAAGGAATTTCCAAGACAAAAGAAGGCTAAAAGAATACACCACAACCAAACCAGTGTTGCAAGATATGCTAAAGGGACTACCCTAAGAAGAGGAAGAAAAAAATGAGAGAGAGAGGAACACAGGTACAAAGAGGGTAAAGTGGCAATGAATAAGTACCTATTAATAATAACCTTAAATGTAAGTGGATTAAATGCTCCAATTAAAAGGTATAGGGTAGTTGAATGGATAACAAAGCATTACCTGCACATATTTTGCCTACCAGAGTCCCAACAGAGAACAAAATACCTACACAGACTGAGAGTAAAGGTTTGGGAAAAAATATTCAAAGAAAATTGGCAGGAATAAAAAGCGTGGATTGCAATACTTATATCAGACATAATAGACTTCAAAAGAAAGGCCATGTAAAGACACAGAAGGATAGTTCATAACACTTATGGAAAGAACCACCAAGAGCACATAAAAATTTTAAACATATATACACCCAATATAGGATCACTGAAATATATAAGGAAAACCTTGGAGGCCTTCAAGAAAGATATAGACAGCAACACAATTGCTTATACTAGGGGATTTTAGCACCCCATTGTCAACAATGGATAGATCTTCCAAACAAAATATCAACAAGGACATTGTGAAATTGATCAATGACTTAAATCAAATGGACTCAACTGATATTTATAAAACCTTTCATCCCAAAGAAGCAAAACACACATTCTTTTCAAATGCATATGGAACATTTTCAAAGATAGACTACATGATAGGACACAAAAGAAGATTCAACAAATTCCAGAAAACTGAAATCATATCAGGTGTTTTCTCAGGCTACAGGCCCTGAAACTAGAAAACAACCTCAAAGAAAAAAAATAGAAAACACTCAAATTCATGGAGGTAGAAGAGCATGCTATTGAACAATGAATGGGTTAAGAGAGATGAAGGGAAAACATCAAAAAAATTCTGGAAACATATGAAAATGAACTCATATGAGACCTTATGGGACAGAGTGAGGCAGTCCTGAGAGAAAAGTTCATAGTGATACAGACCTACCTAAAAAATATAGAATCATTTCAAATAAAAAAAAAAACATAACCCTTCATCTAAAAGAAATGGAAGAACAACAACAACAACAAAAGAAAAAGAAAAGAAAAACAGAGTGACTAGAAGGAAGGAAACAACCAAGATCAGAGCAGAATAAAATGACATAGAGACTAAAAGAATAATTCTAAGGATCAATAAATCCAGGAGCTGGTTCTTTGAAAAGATAAAGAAACTGAACAGGAGTTTAAGTAGACTCATCAGGAAAAAGAAGAGGGAACACCCAAATTATAATAAAAATAGAAGTGAAAGGGGAGAGATTACATCTGGTACCACAGAAATACAAAAGATTGTAAGAAATTACTATGAACTGTATGCCCAGCAATATGAAAATGTGGGTGAAATGGACAAATTTTTAGAAAAAATATAATAATCTAAAACAGACTGAAGAAGCAGCAGAAAGCCTGAACCGACCAGTAACAGTGGGCAAAATCAAAGAAGCAAGCAAAAATTCCCAGCACACAAAAGCCATGGAACAGATGGTTTTACAGTAGAATTTTACAAAACAATTAAGGAAGAGCTAACCTCAATCCTTTGCAGACTATTTCAAGAAATCCAAGGAGTAGGAAGACTCCCAAATGCTTTTATGAAGCCAGAATCATCCTCATCCCAAAACCACATAAAGACACAACAAAGATAGAAAACTAAGGTCAACATTGTTGATGAATATAAATGCTAAAATCCTTAACAAAATCTTGACAAACCATAACCACCAATACATTTAGACTATACACCATCACTAAGTGGGATTCTTCCCAGGAATACAAGGGTAACACAAAATTCACAAGTCAATAAATGTAGTACATCACATAAAAGGAAAGACAAAAGTCACATGATTATATCAATAGATGCCGACAAAGTATCTGATACAGTACAGCACCCATTTATCATAAAAACAGTCAGCAAAGTTGGAGTAGAGGGAGCATACCTCAACAAAATAAAGGCCATATACCAGAAACCTACAGCCAACATCATTCTCATTGGACTTCCAACTAAGATTGGGAGAATACAAGGATGTCCACTTTCACCACTTCTATTCAACATAGTACTGGAAGATCTAGCCACAGCAATCAGACAAGAAAAATAAATAAAAGGCATACAAATTGGAAAGGAGGAAACAAAACTGTCATTGTTTGTAATGACACGATAGTGTACATAGAAAATCCCATAGACCCCACCAAAAAACTATTTTACCTAATAAGTGAATTTGGCAAAACAGTAGGATACAAAGTCAATATTCAGAAACAGAAAGCATTTTGTATACCAGTAATGAAATATCAGAAACAGAAATCAGGAAACAAAATCCCATTTGATATACCCTTAAGAAAAATAAAGGACCTAGGAATAAACCTAACCAAGGAGATTAAAGACCTTTTCTCAGAAAAGTACCCAACCATGAAGAAAGAAATTAAGGAAAACACACACAAAAAATGGAAACGTATACCATGTTCATGGATTAGAAGAACTAACACCAACAAAATGCTCGTACTACCCAAAGCAATTTATAGATTGAATGCAATCACTATTAAAATGCCATAGACATATTTCACAGATATAGAACAAACATTTAAAAAATTTATATGGAACCATAAATAACCCCAAATAGTCTCGGCAATTTTGAGGAAGAAGAACAAAGTAGGAGGGAATCACATTACCTGATGTCAAACTATATTACAAGGCCACAGTAATCAAACCAGTCTGGTTCTGCTATAAGAACAAACACATAGATCAAGGGAACAGTGCAGAGAACCCAGAAATAAACCCCAGTCTCTATGGCCAATTAATATTCTACAAAGTTGGCAGAAGCATAAAATGAGGTAAAAATAGCCTCTTCAACAAATGGTGTTGGGACACCTGGACAGCTACATGCAAAAAAATGGAACTTAACCACCAACTTACACTATATACAAAAATAAACTCAAATGCATAAAAGACTTAAATATAAGTTGTGACACCATAAAAGTCCTAGAGGGGAACATAGGCAGGGAAATCTCAGATATTCTATATAGCAATATGTTCACCCATATGTCACCTAGATCAAGGAGCATTAAGGAAAGAATAAACAAAAGGGATCTCATCAAAATAAAAAGCTTCTGCATGGCTAAAGAAAACATCAGCAAAATGAGAAGGAAACCAATCACGTGGGAAAATATATTTGCAAATGATCTCTTGGGCAAGGGTTTGATCTTCAAAATATATAAAGAACTCACACAACTCCCCTCCTTGAAGACCAACAATGCAATTAAAAAATGTGCAAAGAACCTGAACAGACACTTTTCCAAGGAGGACATACATAGTGCTCAGAGACGTATGAAAGGATGTTCAGCATCACTAGCCATCAGAGAGATGCAAATTAAAACCACATTGAGATACCACTTCACACCTGTCAGAATGGCCATCATAAACAAATCAGCAAACAACAATGCTGGGACGGTTTTGTAGAAAACAGAACCCTAGTGCACCATTGGTGGGAATGCAGACTAGTGCAGCCACTGTGGAAAACAGTGTGGAATTTCCTCAGAAAACTAAAAATGGAACTGCCTTTTTACCCAGCAATTACATTGCTGGGATTACACCATAAGAATCCTGAAACACCAATTCAAAAGAACCTGTGCACCCTAATGTTCATTGCTGCACAGTTTACAATAGCCAAGTGTTGGAAGCAACTTAAGTGCCCACCAGTAAATGAGTGGATCAAAAAAACCCATGGTACATTTACATGATGGAATACTATGCAGCAGAAAGAAAGAAGGGAGTCGTACCCTCCATCACAGCATGGATGCATCTGGACATTATGCTAAGTGAAATAAGCCAGGCAGTGAAAGTCAAATACTATATGATCTCACCTATAAGTGGAACCTAATCAACAAAACAAACAAGGGCTCAAAATAGAATAAGAGACATGGAAACAATGAACAGACTGACAGTAATCAGGGGGGAGGGGGGAGGGAATAATGGGCAAAAGAAGGGTAATGGTCAAGTGAAGGAACATCTATCAAGGACACATGGACAAAGCCAAAGGGGGTAGTTTCTAAGGTAAGAGGTAGGAATGGCTGGGGAAGGGAGCATTGTGGGGGAAATCAAGACTACTGTACCTGAACAACAATAAAAAAATATGAAAGATAAATATGAAAAAATCTTAAAAAATAAAGTTGGGATTTAAGCCACTGGGGAAAAGTTTTGCTACATGCAAAATAACAAAATTGTCTAAGTTATCACTACCCACTATGATAGTTCTTATTCACACAATTTTATTGAGCATTTGAAATGTGGCTGGTTCACATTGAGATGTGGTAGAAATGTAAAATACATAGTGAATTTTGAAGTCTTAACATGAAAAATAATGTAAAATATTTCATTTAAAAATAAATTATCAAGGTATTTTCTAATTTTACTTGTAATTTATCCTTGCCCATTAGATGTTAAAGAGTGTGGTAACATCGTATATTTGTGAATATCCACTTTTTCTTCTGTTGGTGAATTTTATTTTGATGCCCTGGTGGTCAAGGAGAATGTGTGATTTTAATTTTTAAAATTTATTTATTTTCTTAATTTAAATTTTTATTGTTGTTCAGTTACAGTTTTCCTGCCTTTTTCCCCATTGCTCTCCCCTTACCTGTCCTCTCTCACTCCCAGTCAATTACCCCCTCCCATTGTCTGTTCCCATGAGTCCTCTATTCATGTTCCTTGGTTTACCCCTTCTCCTTCTCTCTCCTGTGATTCCACTCCCCACTCCCTTCTGGTCACTTTCAGTTTGTTCTTTATTTCCACATCTCTGGTTATGTTTTGCTCATTTGTTTGTTTTGTTGGTTAGGATCCACTTAAGTATGAGATCACGTGGTGTTTGTCTTTCAGTGCCTGAATTATTTCACTTAGCATAGTTCTCTCCAGTTCTATCCATGCTTTGGTTAAGGGTAGGAGTTCCTTTTTGTGTAAATATACCATAGTATTTTTTAAAAAACAAAGTGACTGTTCAATTTGTTTTTCAGAAGATCAGCAAAGTGTCTGGTGCACAAGCAAGTGGTCTCAGGTCCTACTTACATTGCTGCCATCTTCTGCCTCCCTTTAAAAATTTTTAAGATTGTTTTTGGTTTAACATATGTCCTACTCTTGAAGAATGTTCCATATACACCTAAGCAGATATGTATTCCAGTGCTATTGGGTGGGATGTGCTGTATATGTCTGGTCTACTTGGCTTGTAATGTTGTTCAAATTCTCTATTACCCAATTGACTTTCTGTGTACTTTTTTATATGTTATTGAGAATTAGGTATTAAATTTTCTGACTACAATTATGAACTATATATCTCCCTTCAAGTCTAATAGTTTTTTGGTGCTATTTTTATTTTTTTTTCTTTGGTGCATATATGTTCATAATTGCCATATTTTCTTGGTGAATTACTTTGGTGATAAAACTTTTATCAATATATAATGTAGATTTTTTGTACTTTTTTGTCTACCAGAACATTTTTACTTAAAATCTATTTTTGCAGTATTAGTAAAGCCACCTCATCTCTATTTTGATTACTATTTTCATGACATATTTTTTCCCATTTTTATTTTCAATCTACTTGTGTCTGTGAATCTAAAGTGAGTTCCTTGTAGTCAGCATTTGTTTGGATCATGCTTTTTGTCCACTCTGTCAAACTCTGCCTTTTAAATGGAGTGTTTCATCCAATTGAATATGCAGTATTATTGGCTTTTATTTTGAATTGTGCCTCTACCTTTATAAATGTCTTTTATTTTTTAAACATCTTTGTGTTTATAAGACATAAAACAAGAGGTCTTCATTTAGCATTTTTAGGGCAAGTCTACCAGTGACAACCTCCTCAGCTTTTATTTACATATGTTGCAGTTTTTACTTCCTTTGTGAATTATAAACTTTTAAAAATAAATTGTGTGATAGTTGTAACTTTTGTGTCATCTGTGAATCACTCTATTATTTACATTATCTCTAGAAAATAAATTGGGGTTCTTTCTTGGTTTTTGAAGGTCTTATAATTTTTAATTTAATTCTCAACATGGTATTTCAGAATTGTAAAGAGTGATATAAATAGATTTATGCCTGGAAATGGACATGTCTCTTATTCTGTTAAGCTGTTAAGGTGGGGTGTGTAGGATAACATCTCTATGATAGTGCTCTGATGACCTTGCATGTATTCACATGGGCCACATAACTAAGGCTTAAATGAAGCTGTTCTAGTTCATTGCAGAATGTTCTGTGATCCTTTCAGAACATGAGAACCCAAGAGACTTATGAGGATCTGCTACTAGGCCATTTCCTACTTGCCTCCTTATTTTCCTAGAAGACTCATGAGACAGCTTTTCATTTTATCCCAGGTTCTGATGAGTTATGAGAATTTCTTTCTTGCTTTCTTTACAACAGCACTACAGGATATAAAACTGATTAGTTTCACCATAGCATAAATTGCATCTCACACTTTGTGTTGTGGTCCTCTGGACTTTTTGTGCCATTATTGTCCTGTGGGACAAGGGAAAAAAGGATCTGGCAACTTTGGCTGCTCTTGCAGTTTTCTGGAAGCAATAAACTATCTGAATCTAACAAGAACTCATTGTTTCTTTACTGAACAAATGACCAACCTTTTCTTAAGTTAAATTTATTAGGGTGGACATTGGTTAATAAGATTACATATGTTTCAAGTGTACATTTTTATGATGCATGATCTGTATATTTCATTGTATTACCACCACCCAAAGTCACATCATCTTCCATCACCATACATGTGACTCCCTTTACCCTTTATTATCCTGCACCCTTCTTCTCTCTGGTAATCACCATACTGTTGTCTGTGTTTATTTTGTCAATTTTATATCCCACATATAAATGAGATCATATGGTTCTTGATGACCAATCTTTCTTGACTAGATGTTGGGCAATCTAGTTAGACATTGAGCTGGGATCGGTTTACTTGCTTATATCTTTAGCTTAAGCAAACCACAGAATCAATTAGCAGTGTACTGCTTTTACCTTTGTTTAGAGTGAGAATTAGAATTCTGGAGTGTTTTTCTAGTGTTTTTTCTCCATCTTGTGTTCCATGGAACATATATCTTTTCAAGTACTTTTTCCTCCACCAGTGGGAAGAAAAAAATAAGGCTTTTTGTGGTTAGTGAATTCTAGGTGTCTCACAGGGAATGGGGATTTTGTAGGTTCTCCTGGTCCAGCCTCAGTCTTTTAGCAGCATTACTTCCCTTCTTCCTTTGTGTTAGCCAAACTCTGACTTAAATCTGTTCCAGGTTTCGAGTGGGAAAAAATTTCTTCCCCTGCACCTCGTATTGGTATAAGATCCCCGAGTAAAGAGTACTCTTTATCCCTCCCTTAGGAGCACAGAGTTTTTCTTTCATTCATTCTCCAGAAATAGCACATCTATTTTTGTGTTCTTGAAATAAGACTGCTTCTTACCCCTTCTCGGAGAATGATTAGCTTCTACTTTTATCTCAATGTAATTGGTTTTCGCTTGACCTTAGGAACTGGAGTGTTTTCTGCCCCTCCCAGGTATTCTAAGGATTTTACTTCATATGAAAGAAGATCCAAAGAATTAGAAGCTGTTTTAACTGTAGTCTCTAAATGGAATCCAGTCATCACTTATATGACTAACCACAGGAGTGTTCTCATAAGTCTTTTGCCTTGAAACATCAGTATTCTGATGTGCTTAGGAAAAATCATTATTTTTAGTTATTCAGACTTTTTTCATTATTTAGTGGAAGTAATGTTCTCTTGTGGTTTTTTTTTTTTTTTTCATGCTAAGCACTAGTTAAATCTCCTTTGGAGAGCTTTGAGTAGAGGTATGATGTGATTTATTTTTAATAAATAACTGTGGCTGCTCTGTTGAGTATAAGTTAAAGTGGATCAAGGCTGGAAGTAAAGAACTCTGCCAAATGCTAGAAAATCAATCTTATTTAGCTCATATCCTCATAATAGTATACAAACAGAAATAGGATGAATGACAGAGTTCAGATTATGAGATAAGGGTTATAATGATTCTTCAGGAAAGATAAGGATCTTGTGCTCTAAAATTCTAAAACAGTCCTCTCATGTGGGACCTAATATAAGGACAACTGAATAATATAATCAACTATGTCTTTAGAGGACATTTTTATAACAAATGTAGAAAAATATTAATATTGTTATAATTTAAAAAATTGCCCTTCCTGGTGTAGTTCAGTGGATTGAGTATTGGCCTGCAAACCAAAGGGTCACCAGTTCAATTCCCAGTCAGGGCACATGCTTGGGTTGCAGGCCAGGTCCCCAACAAGGAGCATGCTAGAGGCAACCACACATTGATGTTTCTCTCTCCCTTGTTCTCTCTCCCTTCCCCTCTGTCTAAAATAAATGAATTAAAAAAATCTTTACATAGTGAAAAAATAAAAATAAAAGTCCATGATAAAAACTGTTTATAACTTTAAAATTAATTTCAATGAAGGTGTGTACAAGCAAACCTTATGTAGTAACAGTATTTCTATTTCAAGTTTTTTTCATAATTCACCTTAGAGTACTATTTCAGTTAATTTGCTTTCAGTTGGAGGTAAGAACAACAATAAGAACAACATAGTTCGCACTGGTTTTAAAAATAAAGGCATATTACTGGAACATATAACTTAAATTCTAGAAACAGGTAATGCTTCAGGTAAGGGTTGATATAGCAGATAAAGGACATGGTAATACACCTTTTAATTCCTATTTTCTACTTTTCTTTCCATGCTGTCAACCTCATTCTATAGCTGACTCATTCAAATCTAAAGATGTCTGCATGTAGCTCCTAGGTTCATAAGTTTCTTTGTTATACTTAGTAAGTGAAATAGAACACCATGTTATGTATCTCTTATTGAAATGAGAGGGGATTTTATTTCTCAGAAACCCTTAGCAAATGTGTCTTCAAATATAAATAATTCAATTGTTTCATATATTTGTTTACCTCTGGACCAAAAATATTGTCTCTAGAGGGAGAAGATATAATAATTGTCTTAAGGCAATATTGGTCTTCTTGGAGGTGTGGCTGGAAGTGGAGTCAATCTCTCCAAATCTTGTGACTGAGAAATTCAAGTTCAGTTATGATGGGGGAATGGAAAGGGGAAAACAGATAAGAAATAACCACTCTAAGTATCTAAAGGAGTGGAGGGACTGAATAACATCTGTCTATAACTTTCCTGAGAATTATTTCTCTCAAATGGGTGTCACATAATTTGGAGGTCATTTTTTTAAAATGAGGACTAGCAGGCTATTATTCTATATTGCTGATCAGAAATTGATCCATTTACTTTAAAGTTCCAAGGAGCAGGTAAGACCATTGACTTTCTAGATGACTTATGAAAGCCTATATGAATATTTTCCCTTCCATATAGAAAAGCACCAAATTTCACTGTAGAGAAATTATTCTCAAGCCATACCACATCCAGGTTATCTGCTGTGTTTAGACCAAAAGATTTCCAAATATGTGAGTTGCTTGCAAGGTGTGTGTGAAGATGAGAAGAAGCAGTTATGTATTTATGAGGAAGGAGGGGTGAAAATACATTGGAAAATAACATATATATGTGTATGTTAATATATATATGTTATTTTCCAATGTATTCATATATATATAATTTTTATATACTTGAGAAACTTTCAAAAATGATGACTTAAAAGGAGTTCCATATCCAGGAATGTTCTTTTTTGTATTAATACTTCACTCAACTTTATTTTATTCTATCTTGTTATAACCTTTTTGAGTGGCAGAACCCCAAAATATAATAGATAAAGACAAAGAACCAACTATGCTTAATGCAAACAACTTGTGACAGGCAACCCCCATGTTAGGCTACTTTGTACTTTGTAACTTCCTTGTTAGGATTCTGTGCTCCTGTGCTAGGACCCCTGCACTTTGCTCCTTTGTCTCCCATATTTGGTAGTTAGACCTAACTTCCGCATTTAGCTTCTGTAACCTCGCTATGCCATGTAGGCAGGGGGTCTGAGGCTATTTAAACCCTGGAAAGTTAGAGATCGGGGCTCAGGATTTGGGTTTTACCCCTGAGCCCACGTGTAATAAAGAATCGTGCTCTGCCATCTCTCCCGCGTGTGAGTTATTTTCTGCAACAAACTGAACAGATGACATATGCTTATTATCTACACAAAGACACAAAGATTAATATGTTAGTGGTTTAGGTCAGAGAGGAATTGACTTTCTAAAATTTTATGCATAATACAAATATAAATAGATTTGTTTTTTATATAAACTACAGCTTTGCTCACACTTTCCTCATTATTTTTATTTTTTTACTTCCTTCATTCTATTTTTTTCTGGGAAGGTGATAAAGTCACAAACTTCTGGAACCTATATCCTAAAGCCATTTGTTGGTGTCTAGGAATCAAAATGGAAAATTGAATAAGAGGAAAAGTGAAGCATGTGAGATCCTTCCACTTTATAAATTCTTTGGAAAATAAATCAGGGAGAAGTGGTGTAGGTAGTAGAAAATCAATCAAAGGCTTAGGTCCACCATGTACCCTACATCGCACTCTATAAGTCATTTTGGCAAATATAATTTATCATGGACTTGTCATTTTCAGAAACCATTTGGACTGCAACAAAGCTTCTATCACATATTGGTGCAATAAGAACCGAAAATGAAGACTGTCAGGAAATCTCTCCTCTAACCCTCCCAAATCCCTCAATCTACACATCAATGCACGAAATATCATTTTTAGAGATTTATAAAGGCACAATTTACATTGCAAATTCAGGTAAAATATAAATATTTCAGATTAGTGAGTTATATCAGTTTTTTTTGTTGTTGTTGTTGTTCCTAAAAGAGTATAGGTGAAAAGAAAATTTTATTTGGAGAGAGGAATATATGTTATGGTTAGTGTTAGTGTTATTGAGGAGAATAAAGGAAGGGGAAAATTCTGAGAGTTTAAGGTAGTGCCTCAGGAGACCTGCCATGTACACTGTGAGTACATCTTGCAACAGATCAAGGAAGAGTATGGAATACAAGAAAAGGGGAACAGGAAAGTACTTTTGAGGACCTCATCTCATCTAATTGTTTGTTCAGGCTTGTATACTGATACTCTTTATCTTTTTAAACAACTTCCATCATCTTTCTAAGGTACCCACCTTTTCTCTTGTCTTCATGTTTGACATGAAAAACTATGTATAGATACTTTCTTGCAGCCAGTAGTGATGGGTCTCATTTTAAGAAAATCCAAAATGCCAACATTCAAAGTGTCAAAAGAAAAAAATGAGGACATAGATATGTTTGAATATTAACCATTATGTAGAAGCCTAAGATTTCTTCTGATCATAATTCCTTTGCTGCATTTAAGTTTACAAAATATTAACTGTTTGGGGTCAAGGCACAGAACAGCATGGAAGTTTTTCAGAAATGATGATAAAAAGATTACAATAAAATAATAAGAGGAGCAAATTGTGCCCTCAGCTTCTCAAGGTAATTAATATCCACTCAGAGCTCTCTCATCAATAGGGAATTCAATGGAATCTGAACCCAAAATAACCTGGAAAGGAAAAACAGAAGAAACCTCTATTTTTTCTAGTCTGATGCATTTTCCAGCCAGATTGCTTTCTAGATTGTAGTCATTAGGACCCATGAATCCCAAGAGCCCCAAACTAAGATTTATTTTGTAAATGAGGCTTGTGTCTATTGTCTTCTAATAGTATATGTTCTTTAACAGATGTACCTATTAAAAAGACATCAATTTGTGGCTAAGACACTGAAGTTAAGCAGTTGGCTGCTTCCTGTAATTATGAGCTAGAGAGAATTTGGTGTCTGTTTCAAAGTACAGGATATGTGGGACATGTGCAAACCCTGAAGAGCTGCCCTGGGAATTCTTTCAAGGTCTCAGGCAAATGATTAGCATGTATCTGAAGTCCTTTAACCAGTGAAGCTACAAATTTTCATCTGAATATACTAGGTCAATTTCTTACTAAGAAATGTATACCTACAAGCAATACTTTTGATAATCTTCCTTCTTGCCTAGATTCAAATATCAGAATTTTACATTTTGGTCAGTTTTCTATAGAGCAGAAAAAATGGCAATGCTTTGCCTCTTATTTTTAGAGCACTTCCATTTTGTATTACAGTTTAAATATTTTTCTTTTCTCCCCCTCCAATAACCTTTCTTTGTTTAGAGACTCTTTTTTTTAATGTTCCCTTTACCCCTTTCCTCCAACCTTCTTCAATAGAAAGCTAAATGAAGATATTTTAAAATGCTCACTAAAGAAGTAGGAAATGGATTATCACTGAGTGAGGGATTTAATCCAGATTTCTGCAGTCTGGCTTTCAAAATCCATGCTGTAGTCCACAGCAGGCAATAGTTTAAATCAAATTGTTATCTAAAATAACATGAAGGAAACATAATGCAAAAAAAAAAAAGTGTACCAAGAAGAAAAATTGAATTCAGCTTTTCAAAAGCATGAATGCTTACATTTCTGTTAACATAACATTAATTGGCTGCCATGGCAGCTCCAGAAGCTAAGTAATTAGAACACTCTGGGCTGTTCTTGAGTCTGGGTAACTAAAATAGAAAAGAAACAATGTAGAGTTGTCTCTTAAAACAGCTTCAATGTCTGAGACTCCTGAAATGTCAAATGATTATTGGCTTAATAAAAATTTCTCAAGACTTAGTGTTAATATTTAGGTACTCTACAATTAAATAACTGAGTGCATATTGTCACTATTAGAGCTATTCTTTAAAAACTGTTCAAAAGCTCTGCATGAATACTTTAAAATTTTATTAAAGTATAATTGGCATATAATATTAATTAGTTTTATATGTACAACATAGTGATCTGACATTTATAAACCTTATGATGTGATCACCACAATAAGTCTAGTAACTATCTGTCACCATGCAAATGCAAAGTTATATTATTGAATATATTCCCTGTGCTGTACATTACATCTCTGTTTGTTTTATAATTGGAAGTTTATACCTCTTATTCCCCTTCATCCTTATCACTGCCCTCCCAATAATGCTACCCTCAGACAATTCTCAACTTGTTCTCTGTATCTATGAATCTGTTTTTGTTTTATTTTGTTTTGTTACTGCATCTTTCAGATTTCACATATAAGTGAAATCATATGGTATTTGCTATCTCTGTCTGACTTATTTCACTTAGCATAATACTCTCTAGGTCCATCCATGTTGTCACAAATGGAAAGATTTCATTTTTTAATGTATTTTTAGACAGAAGGGAAGGGAGAGAGAAAGAGAGGGAGAGAAAGATCAGTGTGCATTTGCCTCTCATGTGCTCCCTACTGGGGACCTGTCTTGCTACCCAGGCATGTATCCTAAGTGGGAATTGAACTGGTGACCCTTTGGTTCACAGGCTGGAGCTCAGTCCACTGAGCCACACCAGGCAGGGCAAGATTTAATTTTTTAAATTGCTGAATAGTACTACATTGTGTATGTGTGCATGTGTATATGCACATATACACATTATATATACATCAATGAACATCTAGATTGCTTTCTTATCTTGGTTATGGTAAATAATACTACAATGAACATAAGAATGCATCTATCATTTTTAATTAGTGTTTTTGTTTTCTTCAAATGAATACAGAGATGTGGAATTTTTTTAATGTGTAGTAGTTCTATTTTTAATTTTTTTGATGGATCTCCATATTGTTTTTCATAGTGGCTGTAGATTTATAATCTCACCAACAGTACAGGAAGGTTCCCTTTTCTCTGAATCCTAGCTATCACCTGATATTTGTCAACTTTTGATAATGGCCATTCTGACAGGTGTAAGGTGGTATCTCATTGTGATTATGATTTGCATTTCCCTGACAATTAGTGATGTTGAGCATATTTTCATATATCTGTTAGCCATATATATGTCCTAACTTTGGAAAAGTGTCTATTCAAGTCCTCTAACCATTTTTTAATTTGATTGTGTTTTTTATGTTGAATTGTATGAGTTTCTTATTTATTCTGGATATTAAACCTGTATTAGATACATCATTTGAGAAAATGTTCTTCCATTCAGTAGGTTATCTTCTCATTTTGTTGATGATTTCTTTTGGTGTGCAGAAGCTTTTTAATATGATGTAGTCTCATTTACTTATTTTTGCTTTTATTTCCCTTATGCTAGGAGACACGTCCAAAAAGATATTGGTAAGATCAATGTCAAAGAGTTTATTGCCTATATTTTCTTCTAGTTGTTTCATATGATCAATTAATTTATGACAAAGGAGGCAAGAACATACAATCTACAAATAAATGACAACTTCTTCAATAAGTGGTGTTGGGAAAACTGGACAGATACATGAAAAAAAAAATGAAACCGGACTACACCCTTATACCATATACAAAAATAAATTTAAAATATAGGATTTAAAAGTAAGTTTAAAATACTGAAATGTAAGACTGGAAACTATGTATGCATTTTCTAAAGCATGCATTAACAAATACTGATGCTTTAATAGTGTCAAAACCAGCCCAAATGCTGTTATTTAAATTCAAGGCAACATCTCCCAATCTCCATATCAAGTGATTTCCTTATTTGAATAGCTACAGGCACTATAGAGTAAGGCACTTCAATTCTGACACGTGATCACCAGCCTGGAGTGATCACACAACATTGTGGATGGCTCGTCGAAACACGAGAAATGAACATACACAGAGACAGGCAATTTTCTGTGGGGAAGTAGGGATGGAGTGGCCACTCTCCCAAGTGGAAAAGTGCCAGGCCACCCTCCCTACGTGGGGAGCACCCTAGGAGAGAGCGCCCTGTCCCCCTGCACAAGCAGGGTTTTATTCTTGAATACCAATACAGTTTGCAAATTACAAGTAGTTAGCTTTTGAAAGGTGCTATCAGATCTCCTGTTGGGATCCTAGGCCAGAGATTTTGGGGTTTTATCATTTAAAAAGACTACAGGACTTAAAGCTTAGCTCTGTTTCCTGCCTGTGACTTCATATTCTAATTAAAGAGCATTCTCCAGTAAGCAGATCTCACAGGGTCTTTCATATTCTATGTCGTAGGCCTGATTACCCTGCGGTCCGCCATCTCTGGTGTGGACTGCACCATCCCTGTTATTTCCACAGTCCGGAGTTGGGCAGAGGAGACAAAGGCAGCTGGGAGACTTGGATTTCTCAAGGACTCAAGCATTGGCAAAGCTGAGGAATCAGGGGTCAATGTCGATCACCCTGTCATTTCCACAGCCCCGTGAGTCTCTTCCCTGAGGCCTTCTCATGATCATGCCTATCTTAGGCGATTCCCTCCATGGGAAATCTTACCCGTCATTGGCTAACTGATCAAGATCAGAAGGCCGGCACAGAACAGGCAGCATTCATGCCAGGGAAATAAGTTTTGTCTCTTTAGTGTCTCCTGGTTCAGAGGCCTCTTACTCAGCCATAGTTATAAGCAGTTACAGATTCTTGAGACCAGTCACGGCAGTCCCCAACAAATTCAGTTTACTTTTGAATAGCTTTTAAGGAAGTCTGGCCACTAGAGCTCTAATTTTCATCTACAGATATCCTCCTTTTTTTTTTTTTAAGAAAGAGTAGAAACAGTGTTTATGTGACCTCACAAGTCATTTCGCTGTGCAAGGATACTAGGGAAATATGCTTAATAAGATAGAAGTCATGGATCTGACAATACGTCAGACTAGACAACTTTGGGAGTTTAAGAATAGGGTGGGTCATGGGTGGGGGTAGAGTTTTTCTTCCACGTCTCTTTCTACTTACAGAAAATGAAAAGGTAAGTCAACAACTGAAGGCATCTGTGTAAGCATAGTGTTTGGAAAAGAATCTATGACCCTTCTAAGAGAAACATGGAGATAATCATTTCCAGTCTCATAATTGTTCATGAGGGTAAACTAAGATCTACACAGATAAGGCAACTTGTCCAAAAATACCCAACTTATTAGAATCAGAGCTTGGACTAGGATTTAACTCTCTGCACACCCGTTCAAGGGTCTTAGCTTGATCTAGAGTCCTTTGATTCTGTAAATGAGACTCAATCTTGCCTAGGTGAAAATTCAGCTCTTGGGAGTGAAAAATTGCCCTATATCCCAAAGTAAACATTGTCTTTCTTTTGATGATATTTGCATTCTTTGACATTTTGGGTCACCAAAGCCATCTCTCAGGTCTCAAAAGCCAAACCTTTAACATACATGCTTTCTGTGAAAAGGGCTCCTCCAGTGTTAAGGTTCTGGAATGGCTGTGGGGACAGGCAACATATGTTTCTGATGAGGTGTAAAGTGTGAAAGATCAAGTTAACTGTGCATGAATCCATTTGCCTATTCAGATAGCAAAATGGACATTCATCCTTATGAAGGATGCATGATAAAGTGGTAAGTGGAAAAGTTTTTTCTAAGTTGCTGTCACAGCCCCTGAACACTCAAAATGACTACTTTAAATGCAGCAACAATATGGCACTATTGTACAATAAAAATTATCTTAGTAGAAGATGCAAGCCCTATTTTAAAATACACCCTAAATAGTCAATTTACTCCAACAAATGGCAGCTGATTGGGCTGTGCTGTAATTGGGTACAACATTGAAGAGCTGCTTTTCCTATTATTTAAATTTCCAGTGAAGAAATAGCTAGTTCCTTAATCTCTACACTTATTTTTTTCTTTCAAGGCCACAGATGTGTCTTGGCCATTGCAGTTCCAGAGAAGGAAACAAGTGAGGGAGTTTAGGAAAGGCAGCTCTGCCACAGCACAATTTGCAGTCATGGCAACCGAGCCGCCTCTGCAAATGGTATAGACCTACCTTCTCTCCAGGCATGTGCTCGGCAGCTTAAGGAATTTAGCTGACAGAAGGGAAAATTTGCAGACTATGGCCCTGTTCTGTCAGGGTAGATAAACACCCTCATCTTTTCCATTCTTCTCACTCAGGTAGCTGTTTTGAGTAGCCTTAGGTATGTGTATGCAAATAAAATTGAGTCAACAACTATATTTGAGCACTGGCTCAGTGTATCACTTTATCAGAGAATATAATCCTATAATCCCATGGCAGAACATTAGAAGGGAAGAATTGTAACATAATGCAAATAGCATGTAACTTTTTTCTACTAAATTTCACAGACATCATAGATTCAACATATCCAAAATGATCTTCCTACCCAAACCTACTTCCCTTCTCATAGCCTTCAAGTGAGAAGAAATGGCCCTGCCATCTACCTCCTTCCCCAAACAAGAAATCTGTAAGATACCTTCAACTTGTCTTCTTTTCTCATTTCTCACATCCAAATTCCTTACATAGACTTTCAGTTGATTCTGCATCCTAAATATTATTTCAATTTATCCCCCTCTCCTGTGTTCCCACTAGTACAATTTCATGTATTAATAATTTTTTCAACAAGAATATGAGAATAACCTCCAAATTACTCTCCTTGCTATCTGTACCTCCATCTCCAATCCACCCTTCTCATTCTTCCCCAATTGAACTTTATAAAAAAATATAATATAAATTTGATCTCATGATTTCTTAAAACTCTTTAGTGATGTTCTGTAACTTTCAAGAAAAATATATAGCTTTAAGCATAAAATACAAGTCACATTGCATCTGGTTCCTGTCTCCCTCATTCAAATATAGATAATGTTTGATGTGTTATAAATAGTTCTTACCCATCAAAAGAGGTATATAATCAAGTTATTGAACCTAAAAGCAACAGCATATATATTTGAACATAATCTGTAATTGGTACATTTTACTGATACAAGTAGACCTTTTCTGAATTACTGAATTCTATTTATTTCCTAAATTTGGGTAAGTGAGACAATTCAGTAATTAATTTTCACCAGAGAATTCATTGCCCTGTGCTCCAGGACCCTTCAGGCTGTTTAATTTTTTTTTTTTTATAGAAACAGAACTACATCCTCAGCTATACATGGTTTAGAAATGCTGTTTCTTGAGCGTTTTTTATTGCTAAGAGTCACTGTGGATGAAAAAATCAAGGAGAGGTTTGAGGATAAATTAATGTGTTATAAAATATTAATTAAATAATTTTCAATCATGCTTTTTTGTAAAGATTCAGTTGTACATCTTGACTTGAATTAACTAGAAGTAACAATTTCTAACAAGCCTGGAAGATTGCCACCACCCATGGATTGATGAAAAAAATTGTCCTCACAGAAGAGAGAGTTCTAGAAGCTCAGCTGGATGACCTCTCCCCCGACCCCACTCTTCCTTGTGGCTCCCTTGGCTTCACCATTGCAATTTTTCCTATGTTAATGTATTTATTTCCAAAATATTTACTGAAGACATAGTCTATCCTAGGCTCTGTGCTTAAACCTATAGATATAATGGTGAATCAGAAAGTTGAGACAATTGCATGCTAGTGTGTGGAGGAGAGGTAGGAGGCAGCTATTAATCAACTTATCATACAAGTAAATGTGAATTTTTAGTGCTGATAAGTGGCATGGGCTTCAAAAGAAACTATTAATGACAGAGAATGCTACCTAAATAAAGAGTTAGGAAAATTTTGTGAAGATGTCATATAAACTGAGATCAGATAGATTTTAAAAGAGCTAATAATGCAAAGAGTTGAGGGATGAATACACCAGATAGGAGGGAATATACAAGTCACCAAAGTACATTGTATGCTTTCTGTTCTACGAACAGAGAAAATTTTAATGTCACTGTGCTGTAGCTAGTGGGAGTGTGACAGGCTGAGTAAGTAGGAAGTGGGAGAAGTGAAATCAATTTTGAGAGATAGATAGGAACCAAAACATATGGGGCCCTTAAGAAGAAGATAAGTGGCTTAGGCTTCATATAATGATAATGATCAGTCTTTAAATGATTTTACTCATAAAAGTACAATGATATAAGTTCAAAAATATCACTTAACTACTATTCACTGTAGGAAGTGGTGTAAAGGGAACAGTGAGACCTGTTAGGAGGCTATTCCAATAGTTCAAATGAAAGATGATGATGGCCTAGATTAGGGTGATAGTGTCAAAGGTGGAGAGAAATGGTTGAATTCCATATAAATTTTGAAGTAAAAATCCCTTTACTTACTAAGACATTAGATATTGGGTGGTAGTCTATTACACCCAGATTTCTGGTATTAGCAATGGTTGGTAGTGGCATTTTCTGAAATGGGAAGACTAAGGAAGGAACAGGTTGGGGAAAGGTAGAAATCAAGCTTTTTTGAGCTTGTTTCCATTAGACATCCAGGAAGATGCCTTAACTGTGTTTAATGTAAATATAATGGACTTTAGGAAGTCAAGAGAAATAAGAGTGAGTTCAGGTAGGAAGTTGTGACAGTAGCTCATATGAAAGGGAATATTCAACTTGGATTAGTGCAGTGCTAACAGTGATAGATTTGAAAATAACTTTTAATTGGAAAGGAAAAATTTAAAACAACTTTAATTTCTTATCTTTTATTATTGATACAGTTCCCCATGACAATTATATATTTGGTTTGAGACTTTTGAGTTTCACTCCTTTTTGTCTTCTTTTGTATGTGGACTGGAAGTCTTGGTAATTTGACTTGGTGACTGGGAATTATCAGGGATCATTGTCATGGGTCTACAATTGCATCTCAGTATTTAAAAAGTCTCTACCCAGTTATCTAGTCAAGGCTTCCATCAGATACCATCCTTTAGGAATCCCTGAACTCGTATCTAAAAACAAAATAATATGTATGTCTAGAAAAAAATAATATTCAAGATGAATAGAGCTGGTGAGAAAAGCAGTGTCCAGGGGAAAAAGACACCTAACCAAACCTATGCCCACAGCAAGTCCCAAGGAGGCAGTTGAGTCAGAAGTGTTTCTGCACTGACATTTTAAACTTAAGTAAAGAATATTCATTGAGTGTTACTGTATGACTTGATATCCCCTTCTTGAAAAGTGGATTGTAATCCATCTTCCAAAACCAGAGAAATCAGGACTTTTCTAAATTATTATTCTTCCTTCAGATCCCCAGTTATAAAAAGAAAGACTTATCTAAGAAATTGGAAGAAATATTTAAAAAATAACAAATTTCAGCTCCAAGCAACTTTAAGAAATCATCAGATCCAGCTTGATTCTGTTAGGTAGGTAAGCAAAGGCTTGCCTACCTCCAGCTTACACACAAAGGCAGTCTGGTAATATGAAAGGAATAAGGACTTTGGAGTCTAACAGAGCCAGATATAACCCTGAATCCATCACTTATTAGCTTATTGCATGAGTTACTTAATGTTTCTAAAGCTTAGTTTCTTCATGAAATTGGAGTTATAAGCCCTATAAACCCCATATAAATTGGTTATGAGTGTCACATTAAAAGATTTAACATATGCAAAGCACTTAGTATATGATAAATGCTCAATAAACAGTGGTATAATGTACATAGAATATATTTGAATAACAGCTTTATTGAGATATAATTCATGTATTATACAATTCATCTACTTGAAGTATAAAATTGAATAGTATCTTATATCTTAGAATAGAATAGATTTTAAGCAATTAGAGAAGAAAATCTGAACTAGATAAATTATTTTGAATGAATGGGATGATCAACTTTATTGGCCACACAAAGTAGTCACTACTAATGGATAAAATTAAGTTGATCTGAAAATCTCTGTGACTATTCAAGCGTTTATTTGTTATTTATTTATTTTTACCACACATATTACTTGTAGCTGTTCACACAAAAATAATATATTCAAAAGGAATACGGGAAAGTAAATGACACATTAGAATTGATAGGTGATTTTATGGCATTACTTCTCTGAATCTACACACATAAATATGAAGGCCTGTGGACTTCTTTACACACATACATACATAATATAGAAAGCCTGGCTTTCTTTTTATGTTGTATATTCTCTCTTGTTCTTATAATTACTTTGATGCTTACTCAGGACATGACCTGAAAAAAATGAAACAGGATGATCTTTTCCCTTAATTCTTATGCAAACTACCACTTTGGGATAAAATAAAAGCAGCATGAGGGGGGGGAAAGGTGAGGTAGGAAAAGAGTGAAATGTATTACTAACACATGTGATTGGTTGATACCTGCTAAGGAAAATGTTGCCCAGTGGTTTTCAAAGAGAAAATAGACTACTGGAAATACAAGCATATAGGAGAATTTTCCAAGCCTAATTTCTGAATCTAATGGAAGATCTTTTAGTTCATTATATGAGACTTTATTGTATGAGATGATTTTATAGGTGAAAGTTTTGTGTTCAGGTATGTTTGCTTGCTTTATGAAAAACATCTTGCCTGATCTTTTTACCAAGTCATTTTCCCAGACCACTTACTGGCTCTTTTGTCATCAACTAGACTGGACTTTTATAGGAAGGGTCTAGAAAAAGCAAGTGAATGCATTTTGAGTTGATAATGTTGCTTTACCACAATGTTGCTTTTCTTATTAGTTCAAATGTTAATTGTGAAATATTTCATCAAGCTTTGAACTTTAACCATCCAAATTTAGTGACTGTTCACACTTTACTACCCAAATGTCACTAATCACATTGTTAAATTGAGTGTTTGTTAAACTATCTTTTGCATCATATTGAGTTATTCTCCTATGGAGACTTTCTCAGAATATTTCTAAATCTTTGATTTAAGCTTTAGAGTTTTGACCAGTAGATGAGCAATACTCTCTCTTTCCTGTTTATGAGAATTGAAATATCAGAAAAGACAAGGTATATTAGCAAGAAGCTTCTATTCAACAGTGATCATTTTATATGTTATCTTCACATGTGTTTTATTTAATATATGTATAATTTCATTATAAACACATTGTGTGTTTCATTATATAGCACACTTATCACACCTTATTTCTGAAGTTGTCAGCTGTGTTCTTGATCTAGATAAACAGTGGAAAATAGTTAAATAACCAGATATTTTGCCTGCCTGGTATCTAATAACTAAATATGAAGAAATGTCAAGTTACAAGAAGACCTCAATTAAACAGACTGCATAAAAAGGGTGATTCTGATTAATTGAATATTCTGATGAACTGAAGGTTAGAAACAACAAATATATGTTTGATTTACTCTTGATGGCGGATATTTTATCTTCTTAGTTAAGTCCAGTAACCACTAATTTTTTGATTGTTGGCTAAGGATCTTGAAGGACAGAAAAAAAAGCTAATTTTATAAAAAAAATTTTGTTGAAATAAAACCTATACCATGAGCTTTAATTTTACAATGTGCTTCTTTCTCCTAAAAGAAGAGGCATTTTACCTAAAGGCTTCAGTCAGTAGAGTTCTGATTAATTGAAATCTTACTGTAATGAAGTATGTTATATAACTGTAGGGGTTAATTTAATAGTGCAGATTTTTAACTAAGCCTAATTCCCTTCTCTGCTTCATCCTACTATTGTGATGTTGAATATCTACCTTAACTTTTATGATCCTCAGTCTCCATTTTATTTTCTGTTAAATGACAATGATAATAGCACCTAATAGAGAAAGTTGTTGTAGGGTCCAAAAAGGTCCTTACATGTCAAGTACATAGCACAATACTGAAAAACACTAAATAATTAAATACTTGTAGTTGTTTTTATTATTCCAGCTGTTTGCCATAATATGAACTTGAACATAATATTAGGGTTGGAAGAGTGGCTGAAGAATCCCTTTATTTACTCATTTTTTTTTCTATTTAAAGAGAGTCCTTTATGACTTTTCATAACTTTCTATATGGTATCTCCCAAATTTTTGGTGAATATAAAAAAATTCCTCCATTCCTTCCTTCTAAATAAAGTGAAGAATAAACTCTTAAAGACTAGAACACCTGTGTGTGTCAAGAAGTTCAAGAGTAGGCTTAGGAAAAGTCATCTGTTTGCAATAAAAATAGTACAACAGATGCATTTCTATTTAAGCACAATGATGTTCACTTTTGGGCTGTACTAATAGGAGAAATGGGTATTTGAGGGTGAAGGACTGTAGAGCAAAAATAGGACCTTGAGCACTGAAACATGGGAAGAGATCAAAACCAACTTTGAGTGTAAGTAGAACAAATGTCTGTTTATATTGAGTAAATCTAGAGTAGAAAAAACTTTCCTGATCTTTCTCCTTCACCCCTTCACTCCTACATATACAAAAACCTAAAATAATGTTTTATTTTCCCACTCTATAATTATAAATACATATTCCATTCTCTAGGAGAAGTTATTTAAAGATTAGGCACTTGTTGATTAATCTATACCACTCAATCTCTTACAAGAGGATAGAGTGTGGAAGAGATAAAACACTGGGTGGGAAAAATTTAATGAGGGATCTATGGCAGTGGGATCCAGAAGGAAAGAAAATTAGAACTTGTTGGCTTTTTACTATGACTCAAGTACTTTATGGGCCTCAACTCTTGAACTTCACACACAACCCTACAAAAGGTATTAGTATCTTCATATTTTTTTCTTTTTTTATTCATTATTTTATTGATTAGGCTATTACAGTTGGCCCATTTTCCCTCTTCACTCCCCTCCACCCTGCCCATCCCCTCCCACCCAGATTCCCCCCTTTAGTTCACGTCTATGTGTCACAGTTCTTTAGTGTCTACATGTCCCATACTATTCTTACCCTCCCCCTGTCTATTTTCTACCTACTGCCTATGCTACTTATTCTCTATATCTCTTCCCCCTCCCTCCTCCTCCCACTTCCCTGTTGCTAACCCTCCATTTGATGACTTTTATTTAGCTGTTCATATTTTTAATCTTCTCTTTCTTAGGTAAGTCCCTTTAACATTTCATATAATAAGGGCTTGGTGATGATGAACTCCTTTAACTTGGCCTTGTCTGAGAAGCACTTTATCTGCCCTTCCATGCTAAATGAAAGCTTTGCTGGATAGAGCAATCTTGGATGTAGGTCCTTGCCTTTCATGACTTGGAATACTTCTTTCCAGTCCCTTCTTGTCTGCAAGGTCTCTTTTGAGAAATCAGCTGACAGTCTGATGGGAACTCCTTTGTGGGTTACTGTCTCCTTGTCTCTTGCTGCTTCTAAGATTCTCTCCTTCATTTTTACCTTGGCTAATGTAATTATGATGTGCCTTGGCATGTTCCTCCTTGGGTCCAACCTCTTTGGGACTCTCTGAGCTTCCTGGACTTCCTGGAAGTCTATTTCCCTTGCCAGATTGGGGAAGTTTTCCTTTAATATCAGTTTAAGTAAGTTCTCAATTTGTTGTTCTTCCTCTTCCCCTTCTGGTATCTCTATAATTTGGATGTTGGAACGTTTAAAGGTGTCCTGGAGGTCCCTAAGCCTCTCTTCATTTTTTTGAATTCTTGTTTCTTCATTCTTTTCTGTTTGGTTGTTTCTTTCTTCCTTCTGATCCACTCCATTGATTTGAGTCCCAGTTTTCTTCCCCTCACTATTGTTTCCCTGTGCATTTTCCTTCATTTCTCTTATCGTAGCCTGCATTTGTTCATCTAATTTATGTCCAAAGTCAACTAATTCTGTGAGCTTCCTGATCACCAGTGCTTTGAACTGTGCATCTGGTAGTTCGGCTATCTCTTGGTCATTTAAAAAATTGGTTCTGGGGCTTTCAAATCTGTTTGAGCCATCTTTTTTATTTTCCTTTGGTTTGGTTTTGGCTGTTTCATAAGGGCGGCGGAGCCTTATGTGTTCACCAGGGCTGGGCACCCCAGTCACTGAGTTGTGATTTTGTATGTGGGGGCAGGGTCTGAGAGGAAACAATGGTGCCTGCTCCACTCTCTCTAGGACTTCCATCCCCTCCACTGCCTCCCACAGGCAAATTGGGCCCTTCTGGTGCTGGCTCCCGGGCAGGTGGGCTTGTGCACTTTCTCGGACTCTGTGGGCTTCCCCGAGAAGTCTCCTGTGAGGCTAAGAGAATCTCCCGGCCTCAGCTCCTAGATGGTGCTCTTAAGCTTTGAAACCCAGCAGCGCTGCCCGTTTTTGCTTAGTTTGTCTGCGCGCAAATGTGTGGCTGTGGACAGCCAGTTGCCTTGAGCCCCTCACTGGGTCTGCTAGTCGCCTCCCAAGACCAGGGTCTGCCACCAGTCGTCCGCTGCCATATGCGCCAGCGTTTCTTCCCACCAGGATCCCTCGACCCCTCTCCACAGGCCTCCCACTCCGCCACTCCTTACCAGTCTGGATGTACTGTAGTTCGACTTCTGTTCAGTTAATTTCTCTCTGTTCTGGTTGTTTTTTTGTTTCTCAATTTTTTTTGGCCTTAGTTTTGGTTGCACGAGGAGGCACAATGCGACTGCCTATGCCTCCATCTTGGCCAGACTCAGTATCTTCATATTATAGTAACAAAACTGAGAGTCAGAGAAGTCAAGTAAATTGCTAAAGACCACATTGGCCTCTGAAGAACTCAGAGAAGAGAGCTGAACCTAAGATGATATGCAATTTTTCCATGTCTAAATTGGGAGGAAGTGGATAAGAGAACAGCAGTTTGAGAAATGAAACAAATAATAGAATGGAGATAAGCCAAAGGAGGAAGAGACATCTTTGTTTTAAATCCATAGTTTTGATAGCATCAGAATGAGTTTATGGATACCATTCATCTGTTGATAGACAGTTGGGTTGTTTCCAGTCTGGCTATTACACTCAAAGCTACTATGAACATTCATGTACAAGGGATTGTGCGAACACATACTTTAATTTCTTTTGGGTAAACATCTAGAAGTAAAATGGTTGAATCATAGGATAAATACATGTTTAACTTGTAAGGCTTTCAACTTTTTAGAAACTACTGAGTAAAAGTGGTATACCATTTTCGTTCTGACCAGCCGTATATGAGAGTTCTAACTCTTCTACATCCTCACCAATACTTGGTATGGGTAAACATTTTTTATTTTTGTTATTCTAATAGGCGTGTATTATAATCTCACTTTTGTCTATGATTTTCATTTCATTATCATCAGTGGATAATAATGTTGAAATGTATTGCTTATTGTGGAACTTTGAAAATGGCAGTGAGGTAGGTGGGAGCTCAACCCACCTGTTCATGCACCCAATTGGGACACCTAGCCAGTCTTCTGAAGAACACAGTGAATAGCCAATGGAATTCCAGCTTATATGAAGTTTGGAAGCCAAAGATTGCAGAGGACATTTAAAAACAGATTGTAAGGAGATTTTGTAGGCCAGCAAAAAGTTCTCCAGGCCCTGCACCAGGGGCCATGGCTGCTGTAGAAGCTTTGGAGGAGAGCCAGGTCAGTGATAATAACTTGGCAGCTCCTTCCCCTCCTAGAGCATGGAAGCCAGTCCTGAGCCAGGAGAGACCCGGATGCTTGAAGTTGCTGGAAGGAATAAAGATACAGTGGGATGCACACAGCAGGTGGCATTCCCTAGCTGGGACTGTGATTACCTTCTGGGGTAGTACTAGAGAAATTGAGAAGCCAGGCGACACCTGAAGATTGAAGAAGAGTTGGGCCACAACTGACCATGACCCAGATAGACTCTGGACTGGTTAGAGAGTTGGGCTGTGTGAAAACTTGCGTGCTTGTTAGGAATGGCTGCATGCAACCAAGAGGGATTCACTCAAAAAAAGGCTCAGCCTCTGTGCAAGAAACTCTTGTGCACAGCAGCTGGGCTAGCAAAAAAGGAGGAGGAGGAATATGATGTGCTCCAAATCAAGGCACACCATACACTGATCAAAGAAGGGCACCAGAGGCTCAGAGAAGTAGCAGTCCCCAGAACGATTTAATTTAATAGGGGAACTAAACTACCCTGAAGGGGCTTTTTGAGTGCACAGCACCCAGGTCAACAAAGAGGGAAGAGGAAGAATGTGAGTTGTTACCATTTGGTGTACCTCATGAACTAATCAAAGGGTGGCACAACAAGGTGAATTAAAGGTGCCGACCTGGTGAATATGGACAGTGTGAGTCTCACTACACTCTGAGGGATTGTACTGGAGGCTGGGCACCTGTGAATATTGTAGCCCAGACTGAGCCTCCATCCCTGCAGAACCACAGGAAAGAAAGCCTAGCCCCACTCTGCCTGCAACATCCAGGAAGACCAGCAAAACCTGCTTGGAGTGTTTAAAGTCAACAGGAGACTTTTTTCTCCAAGTATAAGATAATAAAACTTGGAACTATTAAAGGACCAAAGACAGATTCGGAGGGAGATCTGAAGGCTAATGCCAACAACTGAGACAAATTTCACTTTGCTCTCCTACAGAGCTTGCATTTTATTTTTTATTTTTATTTTTACTTATTTATATTTTTTATTTCTCTTCTTTCCACTCAGTTTTCTTTCTGTTTGTTTGATTTCATTGTTTGACTGGTTTTCTTTTTGCTCCCTTTCATATTGCATGTTACTTTTTCTTCTTTCATTTCACTTGTATTCCAATAACAGACTATTCTTGGTCTTTATATTTTTTTTATTCAGATCATATATTTATTGTCATATTATTGTTGTTCCAAATTGCACACAGCACCCTCCCCTGGCCTTGGTCCATTTCACTATCTTCTGAGCTTTATTACTGTTGTGGTTAACTTCTTTCTCTTGCACACTATGCCAAGTTTCTATCCCTTACTCTCACTATACCATACTATCTAACCTCTTATAAGTGCCCTACTCTCTGGATCCACCTCACATTCTCCTTCCCCTCTAATAAGAGTTTTATCTCTTTTTTTTGCCTTTTATAGAAAGTGGCTAGTTGGTTGAAATATCACAGTTATTGTTTTACTTCTCCAAAGGATCTCTTATCTGTTCTCTACTTTTGATAGTCTAAATCCCAAAAAATACTCTCACACTGTCATAGTCCACTCTGTCTTTTCCCTGGCCTTGATCACATACAAGATAAGGTAAAAGATGTGAATACCAGAAAACCCACCAGAGGAGAGAACTCACAAAGGAGCCACCAACAGGTAGAACCCAACTATGAGAGAGCCCATACAAATGGAAGAAAGGACAACCTTAAAGCATCAAGACAAGAAGATGAAAGAGTATCACAGAACTCTTACCATAGATGTTCACCCTAACAAGACAGCTTGCAAAGAGGAGAATCAGGAATCACAGAAACAAACAACAAAAAAAAGAGTCTCCTAAAATGGAGAGACAAAGAACAAACTTGCAATTGAAAGGAATATAAGACTATTCACTAAAAGAGCTAAATGAAATGGAGGCAAGCAAACTATCACATATAGAATTAAAAACGATATTTATAAGGATAATCAAGGAACTCACAGACAACTACAAGGAACTACAAAAGTATGAGAGAGAACTACAAAAGTATGAACAAGGAAAGATAAACTATAAACAATAACAAGGAAGTAATGAAGAATAAAATTTCTGGGGGGAAAACACCAAAAGAATTACAAGCAGGCTGGATGAAGCAGAGGACTGAATTAGTGAGCTGGAAGATAAGGTAAAAAGAAATACTCAGACAGAGCAGCTGCACAAAGAAAAGTCTAAAAAAATGATGATGGCTTAAGGGAACTGCAAGACAACATGAAACAAACAACATTTGAATCATAAGAATACCAGAAGGAGAAGAAAAGGAGCAAGGCATAGAAACCCTGTTTGAAAAAAAATAATGACAGAAAACTCTCTGAACCTGGAGAGGGGGAAAACCAAACAATTTCAGAAGCCGAGAGGTTTCCAATGAAGATGAACCCAAAGAGGCCTACTCCAAGTTACATCAGAATTAAAATGTCAAGTTTTAAAGACAGAGATAATCTTAAAAGCAGCAAGGGAGAAACCAAAAGTAACATAAAAAAAACCTACAAAGAATAAAAGTGAAGGGTCAGAAGAAATATTCAAACAAAATAGACAGGAAAGAAAAAGCTGGTGTAGCAATACTTATATCAGACACAATAGACTTCAAAACAAAAGCCATAAAAACAGACACAGAAGGACACCTCATAATACCAAATGGAAGAATCCATCAAGAAGACATAGACATTATAAACATGTACCCAACATGGGAGCACCCAAACATATAAGGAAAATCTTGGAGGGCTTCAAGAAAGATATCAACAACAATACACTCATGCTAGGGGATTTTAACACCCCACTATCAACAATGGATAGATCTTCCAAACAAAATATCAACAAGGATATTGCAGCATTGAACAGTGTCCTAGATCACATTGATTTAACTGATATATATAGAACCTTTCATCCCAAAGAAGCAAAATACACATTCTCTTCAAATGCACAATGAACATTTTCAAAGATACACTGCATAATAGGACACAAAACAAGCCTCAACAAATTCAAGAAAATTGAAATTATATGAAATGCTTTCTGGGACCACAAGGACCTGATATTAAACACCAACCTTAAAGAAAAAACTCAAAAACACACAAATTCATAGAGATTGAATAACATGCTATTAAACAGTGAATGAGTTAATAATCAGATCAAAGAAGAAATCAAAAAGTTCCTGTAAACAAATGAAAGTGAACAAAGTTTTGGACAACAGTGAAGGCAATCTTGAGGTGGAAGTTCACAGGGATACAGGCCTACCTAAAATGATAGAAACATTTCAAATAAACAACCTAGTTCTGCATCTTCAAGAACTGGAGAAACAACAACAAACAAAGCCAAGGTCAAGTAGGAGGAAGGAGATAATCAAGATTAGTGCAGAATTAAATGCCATACAGACTAAAAGAAAAATTCCATAGATCAATAAATCCATGAGCCAATTCTCTGAAAAGATGAACAAAATCAATAAACCTTTAAGCAGACTCACCAAGAAAAAAAGAGAGAACCCAAATAAATAAAATCAGAGATGAAAGAGGAGAGATGACAACTGATACCACAGAGATAAAAATAATTGTAAGAAATTATTACAAACAATTCTATGGAAAGAAATTGGAAAAGTACAGTGAAGTGGACAAATTTCTAGAGAAATATAATCTCCCAAAACTGAATGTAAAAGGAGGGGGAAGTCTGAACACACTAACAGCTGGTGAAATTGAAGCAGTCATCAGAAGACACCTAGCACATAAAAGCCCTGGACCAGACGGTTTCACAGGAGGATTTGACAAAATATTTAAGGAAGAGCTATGCCCTATACTTCTAGACTATTCTAAAATATCCAAGAAGACGAAAGACCCCCTAAGTATTTTTATAAAGCCAGTATCATCATAATCACAAAACCAGGTAAAGACACAACAAAGAAAGTAAATTACAGGCCGATATTACTGAAGAAGATACACACTACAATCCTCAACAACATATTGACAAACTATATCCAGAAATACATTAAAAAGATTATGCACCATTATCAAGTGGGATTCATTCCAGGGATACAAGGATAGTACAATATTTGCAAATCTAAAAACACAATACATCACATAAGCAAAATGAAAGACAAAAATCACGTGATCATATCAATAGATGTGGAAAAATCATTTGATAAGGTACAGCACCGATTTATGATAAAAAACACTCAGCAAATTGGGAGTACAGGAAGCATACCTCAATATGATAAAGGCCATATATGAGAAACTTACAGCCAATATCATACACAATGGGTAAAACTAACAGCTTTACCACTAAGATCAGGGAAAAAAAGGATTCCCATTTTTACCACCTCATTTCAACATAGTATTGGAACTCCTAGCCAAAGTGATCAGACAAGACAAAGAAATGAGTGGCATTCAAATTGGAAAGAAGGAAGCAAAACTATCACTGCTTGAAGATGATATAAGAGTGTATGCAGAAAATCCTATAGACTCCACCAAAATAATACTTGACCTAATAGATGAATTTGGCAAAACAGTGGGATACAAAATCAATATTCATAAATTGAAGGCATTTTGTACACCAACAAGGAAATATCAGAATCAGAAATCAGGGAAAAAATCCATTTCCTATAGCAATAAGAATAATAAAGTACCTAGAAATAAACCTAACTAAGGAGGTAAAAGACCTGTACTCAGAACACTATACAACCTTGAGGAAAGAAATTGAGGAAGACACAAATAAATGGAAGTATATACCATGTTCATGGGTTGGAAGATTAACATCAACAAAATGCCAATATTGCCCAAAGAAATTTATAGATTCAATACAATCACAACTAAAACATCAATAACGTATTTCACAGATATAGAACAAACACTTCAAAAATTTGTGTAGAACCACAAATGACCCAGAAAAACATCAGCTATTTTAAGAAAGAAGAACAAAGTAGGAGGGATCACATTACCTGATATCAAACTATATTACAAGGCCACAATAATCAAAACCATCTGGTACTGACATGAGAACAGATGCATTGACCAATGAAACAGAATAGAAAGCCCAGAAATAAACCTATGTCCCTTGTCAATTAATATTTGCCACAGGAGGCAGAACCATAAAATGGAATAAAAACAGATTCTTTAGTAAATGGTTTTGGGGGATATGGACAACTACACACACACACACACACAGACACACACACACAAGCCCCTCGGCCACCAATTTACATAATCACCATGCATAAAAATAAACTCAAGATGGATAACAGACTTAAATATAATTCATGATACCATAAAAGTCCTAGAGGAGTACATAGGCAGAAAAGTCTTAGATATCCCATGTAGCAATATTTTCACAGACATATCCCCTAGAACAAGGGATATAAAGGAAAGAATACACAAGTGGAAACTCATCAAAATGAAAAGCTTCTACATGGCTAAATAAAACAGCAGTAAAATGAAAAGGGAATCAACGTATGGGAACATATATTTGCCAATGATCCTCCAGACAAGGGTTTGATCTCCAAAATATATAAAGAACTCACACAACTCCACTCCAGGAAGAAAAAAAATTCATTTAAAAAATGAGGAAAGGACCTGAAAAGACACTTTTCCAAGGAGAGCATTTAGAGAACTCAGAGATGCTGAAGGATACACAGCATCACTAGTCATCAGAGAGATGCAAATTAAAATCACAATGAGATACCACTTCACACTGGTCAGAATGGGCATCATAAGCAAATGAACAAATAATAAGTGCTGGCGAGGTTGCAGAGAAAAGGAAACCCTAGTGCACTCAGTGGGAATGCAGATTTGTGCAGTCAGTGTGGAAAACAGTATGGAACTTCCTCAGAAAACTAAAAACGGAACTGTCTTTTGACCCAGCAATTTCACTGCTAAGATTATACACTTAGAATCCTGAAACACCAATCCAAAAGAACCTTTGCACCCTAGTGTCCATAGGAGCACAATTTACAATAGCCAAGTACTGGAAGCCACCTAGGTGCCTATCAATAAATGAGTAGATCAAAAAACTGTAGTACATTTACACAACGTAATGCTACACAGAAGAAAGAAGGAGCCCCTACCCTTTGTGACAGCATGGATGGATCTGGAGAGCATTATGCTAAGTGAAATAAGCCATGTGGTGAGAGAAAAGTACCATATGATCTCACTTATAAGTGTAAACTAATCAGCAAGACAAACAGGCAAGCAAAGTATAACAAGAGACATTGAAATAAAGAAAATATGATTGTAACCAGAAGGATGGCGGGACAGGGATAATGGGTGAAAATATGGGAAGAACAGTCAAGGAAAATGCATAAAGGACACATGGAAAAAGCAAATGGAGGTAGCTTAGAGTGTGGCAGGTGGCAATGGGTGGGATGGGGGGAGTTGAGGGTAGAATGGAGAGAACTGTACTTGAACAAGAATAAAAAATTATAAATAAAAATGAGAGAAAAATTATTCCTTATATCTTCTTTAGTGATTCATCTGTTCAAATCATTTGTATATATTTTTGGCTTGTTTATTTTCCTATTTAATTTTGAGGACATTTACATATTTTAAATGTATACTATTTATCAATTCTATAAATTAAAAATGTTTTCTCCCAGTAAGTAGCTTATCACTTCTTTTTCTTACCTGGGTCTTTCAAGGAATATAAGTTCCAAATTTAGATAAAGTTTGAATTTATCAATGTTATGGATAGTTCTGTTGGTGTTGTATATAAGAAACCATGTGTAATCCAAGGCCAGGAAAGTTCATACCTATGTTTTCTTTTAAGAAGTTTATAATTTTAGCACTTATGTTAGGTCTATGATCATTTTGAGTTGATATTCGCTTATAGTGTGTGTTATTGATTGAGGCTCCTTCTTTCACATAGATATCTAACTGTTCCAGTATATTTTTAAAAGACTATTACTTATCCATTGATCTGTCTTTAAATGTCTTTCAAAGCTCAGTTGACTTTTTATTGAATTTAAACACAATTTGAGTAGATTTGATATTTTAAAAATGTTGTCTTCCAATCAATATGTACATGCATCTCTTCTCCCACTCCGGTCTTCTCTAGTTTATCTCAACAATGTTTTGTACTTTCAAATGTACAGGAATTACACATTGTCAAAATTATGCCTAATTATTTCATATGTTTAAATACTATAAATAGTATGTTTTAAATTTAAGTTTACTATATTTGTTAGTAGTATATACAAATAAAGTCTCTTTATATAAAGATATTGTATGCTTCAGACATGCTAAACTCAATCATTCTAGAATCTTTTTATAGAACACACAAACTGTCTACATTGATGATCATGTAATACAAGAATAAGGACAATTTTACTTCTTCCTTTTCAATCTGAATGCTTTTATTTTCTTATTGCACTGGTTAGGATATTCAGTAGTACAATGTTGAGTATAAGTGTAATAAGCAAACATATTTGCTTTTTTCTTGATCTTAGATGAAAAACATTCTGTCTTTCACCAATAAGTATGATGATGTTAGGTGCAGGATTTTCATGTTATTTTTTTTTAGGTTGAGGAAGTTACCTTTTTATTCCTGATTTTGTTGTGAGCTTTTTATTAGGAATAGATGTTGGTTTTTGACAAATGCTATTTATGCATATTGTGAGATGTTAATTGTTTTCTTCTGTTAATATAGTGAATTACATTGATTGTTTTTAAGTGTCAGACCAACTTGGCCTTACTGGACTAAACTCCAGTAGACTATGACATATTATTCACTTAAAATTTTTTGAGGTAATTTACCAAAATTTTATAGTAATTATTTTTCTCCAATATTCATGGTGATTATTAGTTTTTAGATTTCTTTTCTTGTAATGCCTTTATCCAGTTTTGGTATTATTATAATGCTGGACTCATATAATGATGTGGGAGATATTTTCTTTTCTTCAATTTTCTAGAAGAGTTTTCATATAATTAGTATTACATCTTCCTTAAATATTTGGTAGAATCCAGTAGTAGAGCCATATGGGGTTTGGAAATTCCTTTGTCAGAAGACATTTAACTATAAAATCGGTTGACAGCATGACAATATAATATGTGTATTGGAAGATTAATAGAAGTTCATGGAGGCTAAGTGATGAAAGTTGTGATAATATAAACCTGCACTATGTTGTAAAAGCATTCAGAGAATTATCACACTGGGAGATCACTGAAACCTGTGGGGGGATTTCGATTTATAGAGCTAATGTAAATTAATGCCAATGAAGCAGAATAATCCCTGCTCTAAACATAGAAATATAAACCATATAACAGAATCCACAGGAGGAAGTGTGAGTTTATGCTTAGTAAGTCATTGGTGAAATTCTTTACCTAACCTTGTGCTTCAGGACTTATATATATCTCCTTATTTGTGAAGCATTATATGGTGTCTGATTTTTTGGATAGTGCTGAACTTGACTGAAATGGTTCTGACTATAAAAGATCAGAAGTAGAAAAGTTAAAAAAGGTGTTGGATCTGCATTTTAACAGAAAACACTGATCTCCATTCAAATAGTTAGGTATATTATATATTTTTTAAAAAGATTATACACTTGAACCTTATATAATTTTATTAACCAATTTCACCCCAACAAATTCATTAAAAAAGATTGTCTGAAACTCCCTCTCATGAAAATCCAGAAAAACAGTACTTGTATGTGGTAACACAAGGGTGCATTTGAAATAGTAGGTGGCTGACAAAAATTTGGACAGGCATTACCACTCTTTAAGCTTAACCTAGGCTAAAATAATAATAAAAGTAAAACCTTGTAATGTGTGGCAATTTCTTTAATAGAGACAAAGCATTTAGGCTAAGATTTTTAGTTACAGAGGTAGGACTAACAAGTATATAATACAGACAAGGAATAGTGACTGATCCACCAGATTATCTCATGGATATTTTGGTTTTGGTTTTACAAATTAGCTTTATGGAAAATGGAAGAGATCCAGTTCCTTACCTGAAGGCTTTAACAGAAAATTTAGCTATTGGAACTTGATGTAATAGGTGCCGTTTTAATTATGGCCTATGAAGTTTTGAAAATTTGAGCAACTACATAAAATAAAATGTTAAATAGTGAAGCCTTTCTTTCCCTTCTTTATTTTTTCCTAGTGGTTGAATACTGAAAGACCTTTTGGGTTTTCTGCAGTGCTTCAGCCCTGCTCTGCTAACATTAGCTACTGCTTTGTCAGAATAGCTTTGAGCTGTCTTCAGGAGGTCTCCATTGAGACCTGTATTAAAATCATCTGTATGCATTGCAAATTATTCAGCAATGCTAAGAAGTGACACTGTTATGATTCTTATTCTGGAATATGTGTTATTCTAGTTACTGTGGCAGAGAATTTTCATGTGAAAAATATATTTTGATATAGGTGATTGCTGTCAGAAACTCAATGATAAACTTCCATTGTTCCTCAAGTGACCTCAAACCTGCTTAGTAACAACTTGCTTCTGACATTGCTAGACCCTGAGATCTTTCGGTAAACAGCTTTGTATTCTCACATGAAAAAGTCAAGGACAAAAATAAAATACGAAGAGACTATTAAACATAATTTTCTAAGGTAAGTAGTAAAGTCAATATAATAACCAATATAGAAGACTTTTGTTGTTCTAGATAAAAATATTGACATTTGAGTTTTTCTCTCTGGGTTTTCTCTCAGTTTATATCCTGGGCTGTGAGGAAAGAGAATACAAGTTGATGATCAATATTTTTTTTCTGTCAAGTTCAAGCCATATCTGAGGAATTATTTTTTAAAAGATTTTATCTATTTATTTTCAGAGGGGTCGGGAGGAAGAAAGGGAGATAAACATCAATGTGATGTTACCTCTTGTCTGGCCCCCACCAGGAACTCAGCCTGCAACCCAGGCATGTTCCCTGACCAGGAGTTGAACCAGCGACCCCCTGCTTCACAGGCCTGCACCCAATCCACTGAGACACACCACCCAGGGCCATTTCTGAGGGATTCTTTTAAGTAAATCATTACTGGAGTTCAGTTTCAAAGATAACTTTCTCTGCTAATATGCTTAGATTTACTTTGTGTTTTGCTTTGTTATTTTGAATGGAAAATACCCTTTTGGTGTAGTGGTTTTTATTGTGCCAGCTTCTGAAGTCTCAAGAAAGGTTTATTATTTTTGCTAGAGAACAGTAAAATTATATTAGCTTGCTTCTACCTGCAAAATAGCAACAAAAATTACTACACATACACATTCAGGCTATGAAAATAAGCCAGAACTTAATAAGAAATATATGACCATCAAAATTCATTGGTTTTCTAAAACCTGGAGAGTCACTCACTCTCGACTTCTTTTTAAAAAAGGAGAGGAAAATAATTCACCCCATCAGTTTTGCATTCAAAGGAGAAAACTTTCTGCCAGCTGAATCACTTTAGCATGAGAAATGACTCATTATCCATGGATGACAAATGTCAAGTTCAAAAGAAATTGAAGAGAACACCAAGGTACCTGAGACTGGCATTTTAGGGAAATGTACAGGTCTGGAGGTAAAGAGGAATAAAAGAAAAACAGAATAAGCAATTGGAGAATATACAGAATAGGTCATGTAGAAGAGTCTACTAAAAACAGAGACACAAATAGAGTAATAGAGTAATTGTTATGGGGGCAGGTTAGGGGTTTCAGAAGTTTCCATCATTATGAATGCAAGAAAATTGGTTTAATGATCTATTAAAATGGATTTGTGATTTAGCAGGTGTGATTACTTGTACTTGAATAAAACATACACAAGAGATAACAGAGGAAGAACTTAAGGACCTACCTTCTATGAATAGAGGAGCTCTTTATAGCCCTTTTTTTGCCATATTTGATTCAGTTAAAGAGAATTAAATTCAGTCAGACAATAAAATATAATTTTGTTGGGTCCTTGGAAATTAATCTTTTTTTATTGATTATGCTGTTACAGTTGTCCCATTTTCCCCCTTCACTCCCCTCCACCCTGCCCACCCCCTCCCACCCACATTCCCCCCTTTAGTTCATGTCCATGTGTCATAAGTTCTTTAGCTTCTACATTTCCCATACTATTATTGCCCCCCCGTCTATTTTCTACCTATTGTCTATGTTACTTATTCTCTGTATCTTTTCCCCCTGTCTCCTCCTCCCACTTCCTTGTTGCTAACCCTCCATGTGATCTCCATTTCTGTGGTTCTGTTCCTGTTCTACTTGTTTGCTTAGTTTTCTTTTGTTTTAGGTATGGTTGTTATAACTGTGAATTTGAAGTCTTTTTCTACTGTTCATATTTTTAATCTTCATTTTCTTAGGTAAGTCCCTTTAACATTTCATATAATAAGGGCTTGGTGATGATGAACTCCTTTAACTTGGCCTTATCTGAGAAGCACTTTATCTGCCCTTCCATTCTAAATGATAGATTTCCTGGATAGAGCAACCTGGGATATAGGTCCTTGCCTTTCAGGACTTGGAATACTTGAAAATTAATCTTAAACTTTCTTACAGATAGCCTTTGAGGTGAGCAATCTTGAGAAGTGAAAATAGAAAACCTTAAAATCCAAATTATAATTTCTTCTTTGCCAGCAACTAGGTAACCAACCCTCTGTTAGCCAACTTTCTGGGCATGATTTTCCACATCTGTAAAAAGATAACTTTAAGAAGATTTCCAAATGTCCTCTACAAACATTTATTGAACACCTGCTAATCTTGGAAACAGATTGCCTAAGTTTGAATCCCACTTGCCATCCAAGTCATGAGACCTTGGGTCCAGTTCAAATTCCTTTTGCTTTGATTTTCTCATCTACAATAACAGGGATTATGTAATAGAGTTGTTATGAAGGTTAAATGACTTAATACATTTAAGATACTTATAATAGTTTCTGGCACATATTATACTTATAAAAGGCTAGTTTTAATATAATTAACATATTAAAAGCTTTGTTAAGTGTTGGGGATAATGAAGAGATAAGGGACATATTATGCCTTCATGGAATTTGAAGATTATGAGTGGAAGTCAGAAAGCAAATAAAGCAGAATGGGGCTTACCTGAAGTTTGAGGGAAGGTTTCACAAAGGAAATAAAATTTTGAAATTAATTTTAAAGGTTTGGGATTAATAGTGGGGAAGAAAATTTAAGAATGTTCCAAATTGAGGGAACAGAATGTAAAGAGGCACACAGGCATACTTGTGAATGCTTAGATTGGTGAATATTCTAAATTATATGGCACATGTTCAAACTACCCAAGAGAGAGGATTTGATTATGTGATTGATTCATTAGTCACTGTACAATATAGAGTGCCTATATTGAATGATTTTTGTGCCCATAGGGTCTGGCAACTTTCTCTTTTGTGCTGGGATGAAATGATTTCTGATCTGATCTAAACAGTTGGTTCAGTGTAGGTGATGTCAGAAGACAAAAACCCTGGCAACTCCTATGCAAAATGTCTTTTTATATACTGTGCCACTTTGGGAATGGCACAGTAGATTTAGTCATACCCTATCCATTATGCACACCCCTATAGCTAGAGGCTTTAATCTTCTCCCACATACTCTACATCTTGTTTAGGCCAACCTAGGTAGTTCTGTCTACTGTAAGAAGTACCTTGATCTCTTTTTTAAAAAGATTTTATTTATTTATTTTTAGAGAAGGGAAAGGAGGAGAAAGAGAGGGGGGAAATATCAATGTGTGGTTGCCTATCATTTGCCCCCTACTGGGGACCTGGCCCCCAACCCAGACATGTACCCTAGACTGGGAATTGGACCTGTGACCCTTCAGTTTGTAGGCTGGCACTGAATCCACTGAGCTACACCAGCCAGGGCAGAAGTACCTTGATCTTAATAGTCTCAACCCACCAACTGCTGAGGGCCAGGATTTGTCTGTCATCTGTATGCCTTATTTTCCTTTTTTAGCAGTATATTTTCCTTGAGTGAGTCATATTTACTCCATGTCCTTTACTCTGTGAGAAACAACTTAGGTCCCAGTATTCTTGCCTACCTGTCTTGGAAGCAAATAAATCAGTAAAAACTCTGCTAAAAGCACCTTCCCAAGCTCCCCACCACCATTTTTTTTAGCATGTGGTAAGGTCTGTACAATTTAGCTACATCTTTAAGCCAGTAAAAATGTTCACAAAATCAAATGTACTGCTGAAATTTCTTTTGTCAGGTGTATGTCATGATGTCAGCATGTGTGAGTTTCTCCACCTTAGCTTTCAAGTCCTTGCTAAATGATCTGCAAACATGAGTGATGAAACACATTATACTACATATCTTAAAACACTGATATTCAATTATTAAGTATTTAAAAGGTTTTATATGACTATATTTGCACCCTGGGTCTGAAGATTTTGAAATTTTATCATTTAAAATCATAGTAACAATGTATTAACAAAACAATCTGACAGTCCCTGAAATAACAACTTTTAGAATAGATTGAAACCATGTTCAAAGGGAAGTGTCTAAAAATCTAGAGATTGATTGTCAATAGTTCTTTGATATTTCTTAGATGCAACAGTGAAAGATCAAGTTTCTTGTGCAAATAACCTATTAGAATAAAACAGGTTAAAGGAAAAAATCTTGACCTATGCACTTAATTGTAGGTCACTGAATAAGAAAAGATCCACTTAATCTCATTTTTGCAGATTCAATTTTTACTTTTAGAGGTAATGTTCATTCTCACATCTTCTTCCCACCTCAATTCATGAGCTTCTCTAGCCTCATTTTTTATGGTCATTTCCATCTCAAACTCCATGCTTTAGTCTGACTACTTCTCTGTCAGTTACTTAGATACATAATGTTCACCGTGTCTTAGGAACTTCAGCTCTTCAGAAAGGCCTTCCCTGACTTCAAAACTGGGTTATAACCGCCACAACACCAGTGATGCGTGATCACTGACTGGTAGGTGGAACATGAGACTCTTAATCTCAGGGTCATGGGTTCGAGCCCCATGTTGGGTGCCAGCTGATGCGCAATCACTGACCAGCAGTGACCGCGGAACTCTGCGGATGGCTTGTCGACACACGAGAAATGATCATACACAGAAACAGGCAATTTTCTGTGGAGAAGTAGGGACGGAGTGGCCACCCTCACTAGGGGAGGGCGCTTTGGCCACCCTCTCTGGTGGAGGGCATGGGTTCTCCTGTCCCAGCAGGCTTTTTATTGGGTTCGTTTGTACAAGAGTTCAGGTAAAGCTCATTACTCATTGCAGGGAAGTAAGGATCAAAAAACAAGGAACTCTGAGGGCCTACTTTGAGTCAGGGTCAAAGAGCTGTAAAACTTTGAGGAACAAACTTACTTCCTCTTTGGACCCTTCTCATTAAACCGAAAGTCCTCTCTCAGGTGATTTGGATGTGGGTGTCCTACATGACTACTTTTAAAGAAATGTTACAATAAAATCTGTTGTTTAACTAATAAATAAGGCCAATTTGACAACAGCATGGCAAAAACACAACATTTAGGGTTTTTCTATTGTTCAAGTACGGTTGTCTCCATTTTCAACCCACCTCACCCATCCACCCCACCCATCGCTGCCTCTCAACATCAAACCTACCCCCTTTGGCTTTGTCCATGTGTCCATTATACATGTTCCTTGATGGCCCTTCCTCTATTATCCCCTATTATCCTTCTCCCCACTCCTCTCTGGTTACTGTCAGTTTGTTCTTTATTTCAATGTCTCTGGATCAAAAACTGTGGTGCATTTACACAATGTAATATTACACAGCAGAAAGAAAGAAATAGCTCCTACCCTTCATGACAGCATGGATGGAACTGGAAAGCATCATGCTAAGTGAAATAAGCCAGGTAATGAAAGAGAAATATCATATGATCTCATATATAAGTGGAACCTAATCGACAGCAACAACAACAGACAACAATCAAGCAAAATACAACCAGAGACATTGAAAATTTGGGGTTTTTATAAATAACAAATTAAGGTGTGTGAAAAAGTACAAAAATCTATTCTAGTGAAGACTACCAGGACCAGATGGGAAAGGGAAAAGTATAAAGAGATACTCTGCTATTAACAAAATTTCTCCAATAACAGCAAAATTACCTGGTACTGATACTTCAGCAATGGCGATACATAAAATGATGGGGAAAATCCCCTAAAGCATTCAGTGCCCCTTACTTTTAGGTATAGCAAAGCACTGTGAGATAAATAAAACCCCACTAAAGAGACTCTTTTTCTAAAATTTTCTATACAAGCTGAGCTTATTTGTTCCAGACTACTTAACTACATTTCTGGGCTAAGGAACATGCCCTAGAGCTATGGAGCTATGTCTGGGAGGTTTGCTTAGTTTCAAGTTGGTTTAAAAAAAACGTTACCCATGTTGAAAAGGGACAGGGACTCTGACATCAAGTCATCCTATGCATAATGTATTACTTCCAAGATGTACTTCCACATCAATTATAGAATTATGCATTCATTTGGCTTGAATTATATTTGAGCAGGAGAGAAACAATCTTGAAAAAGAAACCTCGTATTTTTAAGAACTTGGTCAACCATTTTAACAATGGGGTGTGGTATCTGTGATATGCTGGATGGTATTTGTGGGCAAAATTTAGACTCTGAAATGTGATGGGACAATATAAACATTTATCTAATGACATAAAATAACATTGAGAATTTGGTTATAGAAGTCTTTTCAAGGTGACATTAGAACAACTTGTATTAGTAGCCAAGGAATTTCTATAATTGAACTGTGATTCTGTAATGCTCAAATCAATGAATGAAAATTATATTATTCATTTGAATTCTGTTATTTTGATAACTTGCAAGCATTGCCCTCCCTACCCCAACCCCTTCCATCTCTGGAGGGGAATGCATAGGATGTACTGGGTCACTCTTTATCATAATATATGAAATAATTAGTTATAAATCCTCTAATAAAGAACTAAGAAGGCCCATGTTGCATCAAAGCTCTACTACTTTTAGATCAGTATGGCTTGTCACATACTTTCTATGCTTCAGTTTCCTCACTTATTTCCTCATATATTGAATTTGCATAATTCCTCTTTTACCTGTTCATATTACTTTATTTAAAGGTATTCTATATCACTTATTTCTATAGATATTAACAACTGTTCTATGAGGTAAATCAGGTAAGAGTCTGTACCATGGAAAAGAGATATTACAAGAAATAGGTGAGCAGGCTTACATCAAACTTACCAAGAAACTTAGACTACAGTTCATGGGGATAGGTGAACTATTATCATGGAGGAAAACATCTTTTTTTAAGATACTGTAGTAACTCAGAGGCAGCATTTGGGATATTTTGTCAACATAAAATGTTTCTGGAAAAAATGTGTTCCTTCTTCAGGATCAATTTCTAGACACACAAAAAAAGGAGTATCTGGCCTGATTAAAAAATGTTATTGCTATGAAAGTCCAGAACTGCCTTATCTAGTATGGCAACCAGTAGCC
Source organism: Tonatia bakeri (assembly GCA_004024845.1). Classification (NCBI taxonomy): domain Eukaryota; kingdom Metazoa; phylum Chordata; class Mammalia; order Chiroptera; family Phyllostomidae; genus Tonatia; species Tonatia bakeri. The sequence goes on from PVIA01002168.1 coordinate 77,596, forward strand.
ACATGTGGTTAATTAAATTTAAATTAGTTAAATTAAGTAAAATAAACAATTCAGTCTTTCATTCACATAAGCCATATTTCAAGGGCTCAGAAACCACACATAGTTATTTAGCTACCATTTGGACAACACACAAATAGAATATATTTATAGTCAGAAAAATTCTATTAGACAGCACTGCTCTGGAGAAATAAATGACCAAGAGTAGTGATTGTATGAAACATTTATTCTAATAGTTTTTGCTTTCCTTTAGAAACATGAATTCAAAGTTTATTTCCTTAAATATTCCTTCTCTTTTCCCTGTCTCATCAACATCAGACTTCACTTTTTATCCTTTTAACATCTTGTTCTAGACCTTAGGTAAGCTTAGCAAATGTCCCAGAAAGATAATCATTCTGCATTCACGACAAAGAAGGAAACCCACAAGATTTATTATTCTCCTTTGATTCCAAAAGAAATCCAGTGAGAATATCATTGTTTCATTTTTTTAAAGCTAGAGGAATTAACCAGAAGATTGGAAGTGTGAATTTTTCTCTCTTCCTCTCTGCATCCTCATCTAGCAAGTGTTACATTAGATAACTTCCAAAAGTCCTTGCTGCTATGATTCTTAACTAATGAAGTTCAATAACTCATATAGGGAGGATGAATAAATACTCTTTATTGAGTGAGAAGTTGAGCTAATGGTTTCTGAGAATTCTTCTAACTCTAAGATTATAAGAGGGACTCTTTCCTATTATTTAAATTCTGATTTTGGACCAATGTGTCCATTGAATCAAACTTTTTCTACCCCATAAAATAAAAATAAACAATTCTAAGTGGGAATTTTAGGAATCTGCCCAAACTATTTCTGAAGCCTGCTTTTCAGAGAATAAATGAAGGTAACTTTATGGCCGCAGATCATTAATTTGAACAATAAAAATAGAAGGAACTATTAGAGAACGAGAGGGAGAGGGAAAGTGAAACCAAAAGTAATTTATATGAGAATTGATAATAAATGCATGTTAAAAGTAAGACTGTGTCTCCATAAATACAACTATTTATTGGAGATGTTAGGGGCAAGGATGATAAATAGGAAGCATAAAACCGATTATCATGTTCTATGCCCATTTTTTAATTGGGTTGTTTGTTTTATTGGTGTTGAGTTTTGTAAGTTCTTAATAAATTTTGGATTATAAACCCTTATCAGATATATCGACAAATACATTCTCCCATTCTGTGGGTTGTCTTTTTATTTTGTTGATGTTTTGCTTTGCTGTGCAAAAACATTTTAGTTTGATGTAGTCCCATTTGTTTATTTTTCTTTTGTTTCCTTTGCCTGTGGGGACACATCAATAAAAATTGCTATGAGCAATGTCTGAGATTTTGCTGCCTATTTTCTTCTACAGTTTTGATGGTTTCAGATCTAGTATTTAAATCTTTGATCCGTTTTGAATTTATTCTTGTGTTTTGTGTGAAAAGGGGCCTAGTTTCATTTTTCTGCACATATCTGTTCAATTCTCCAAACACAATTTATTGAATAAACTCTTTAGCCCATTACAATTGCTTGCATCCTCTGTTAAATATTAATTAACTATAAAGGTGTGGGTTTATTTCTGAGCTCTCTATTCTGTTCCATTAATCTGTATATCTGTTTTTATGTCAATACCAGGCTGTTTTGATTACTATGGCCTGATAGTATAGTTTGATATTAGGTAGACTGATTCCTTCAGCTTGATCTTTCTCAGAAGAACAAAGATGCTATGCAGAGCTTTTTATGGTTCCATATAATTTTTTGAAACATTTGTTCTACTTCTGTGGAATACATTTTTGGAATATTTTGTAAAGATTCTATTAATTTTTTTAGGAAGAGAGAAAGAGAGGGAGAGAAACATCAATGTGTGGTTGTCTCTCATGTGCCCACAACTGAGGTCCTGGGCACCCAGGCATGTGCCCTGACTTGGAATTGAACTGGACACCCTTTGCTTCGAAGGGCAACACTCAATCCACTGAGCTACACCAGCCAGGGCACGTTGTTAGAATCTTGATAGGAATTGTGTTAAATCAACAGATTTCTTTGGGTAGTATGGACATTTTAATGATGTAATTCTTCTGATCCATGAACACAGTATATGGTTCACTTATTTGTATCTTCTTCAATTTCTTTCATCAGTGTCTTGTAAAATGACTTCTTTAAAGAGGACACACAGATGCCAATAGACATACAAAAAGGTGCTCAATGTCACTAATCATCAGAGAAATGTAAATTAAAACTACAATGAGATATGATCTCACACCTGTCAAAGTGGCCATCTTCGATCAATAACAACCAACAAGTGCTGGCAAGGATGTGGAGGAAGGGGAACTCTTTGGCCCTGGTGGTGGAAATGTAAATAGGTGCAGCCACTGTGGAAAGCAGTATGGAGATACCTCAAAAACTAAAAATGGATCTGCCTTTTGACCCAGTGATCCTACTTCTGGGAATATATCCAAAGAAACCCAAAACACGAATGTGAAAGAACATAAGCATCCCTATGTTCATTGCAGAACTATTTATAATCACCAAGATATGGTAGCAGCCCAAATGTCCATCAGTGGATGAGTGGATAAAATGTTTTACCCAATGGAATACTACTTGGCCATAAAAAGAAGAAAGTTTTACCATTTGCAACAGTATGGATGGACTTGGAGAACACTCTGCCAAGTGAAATAAAGCAGTCAGAGAAAGACAAATACCACATGATTTCTTTCATAAGTGAAACCTAATGAACTAATTGGACTTGTAAGAAAAATGAGGACCAACTCATAGATCATGAGCAGGATGACAGCTAGTGGGGATGGGGGATTTGAAGAGGTTTAAGGATTGAGTGAAAAGGAAAAAGAACTAATGAACATTGATGATAGTGTGGTGATTGCTGGGGAGAAGGGTATAAGGTGACTAAAGGTAATGGAAAAAACTACAAGACAGATTAGTAAAAAATAAACAGTGATCACACATGTGAGTTTGAAAGTTTTACAAATGGCTTTGGGCTAGAATATCCTCCAAAAGTTGAAATATTTGTCTGTCAGTTAGGATGAGAAGAAAATGGTATAACCAATCACATTTATCATGAAAGGGGATAATAAAAATGGTATAACATATAAAGAACTCACAATTAGTAGTGTAGAGGTTAAACCCATGAGCTTAGAAACCCAAGAAGGCTGCTCAGAAAATATTTCTGATAACATGCTTACTATGTATTATCCGCTGTTCAGAATGGCTTATATGAATTTAGTGCTCACAACACAGTGATGGAAGAACTTTAATAACCACTATTGTCTTAGGCAAAAATTGGAAATTCAGACTATTAGAATACTTGTCCACTGGCATAACAGACACATAGACCAATAAAAGAGAATACAGAGCCCAGAAATAAACCCATGTCAATGTGGTCAATTAATATTTGACAAAGGGGGCAAGAACATAAAATGGAGTAAAAATAGCCTCTTCAATAAATGTTGTTGGGAGAATCTGACCAGCTACATGCAAAAAAAAAAATTAAACTAGACCACCAATTTACAACTTACACCAAAATAAACGTAACATGGATAAAATACTTAAATATGTCATGACACCATAAAAGTCTGAGACAAAAACATAGGAAGGAAAATTTCAGATATTCCAAGCAGAAATATTTTCACTGATACATCCCCTAGGGCAAGGGATGTAAAAGAAAGAATTAAAAAATTGGACTACATCAAACTAAAAATACTTTTTCACAGCTAAAGAAAACCTCAACAAAATGGAAAGGTAACCAACTATATGGGAAAACATACTGGCCAATGTTACCTCTGACAAGAGTTTGATCTCCAAAGTATATAAAGAACTCATACTACTCCACTGTAGGAAAACAAACACTCTTATTAAAAGCCAGGCAAAGGATCTGAACAGACATTCCTCCAAGGAAGACATACAAGGGGCCTATAGTCACTTGAAAAATTCTCAGCATCACTAGCTATTAGAGATACGCAAATTAAAACCACAATGAGATACCACATCATGCCAATGAGGATGGCCATCATTAACAAATCAACAAACAAGTGCTGGTGAGGATGTGGAGAAAAGGGAACACAAGTACACTATTGGTGGGAATGCAGACTGGTGCAGCCACTGTGGAAAACAGTATGGAATTTCCTTAATAAACTAAAGATAGACCTGCCTTTTGATCCTGCATTCCCACCGCTGGTACTATACCCTAAGAATCCTGAATCACCAATTCAAAATAACCTATGCACCTCAATGTTCATAGCAGCATTATTTACAATAGCTAAGTGCTGGAAACAGCCTAAGTGTCCATCAGTAAAGAAGTGAGTCAAAAAAAAAACTGTGGTACATTTACACAATGGGATAGTACACAGCTGAAAGAAAGAAGAAACTCCTACCTTTTCGAGACAGCATAGATGGATCTGGAGAGTATTATCTAAGTGAAGTAAGCAAGTCAGTGAAAGACAAATACCACATGATCTCACCTATAAGTGGAATCTAATCAACGAAACAAACAAATGAGAATAATATAAACAGAGACATAGAAATAAAGAACAAATTGACACTAACTGGGGGGTGGGGGAAGGGAGATAATGGGGGAAAGAAGGAGAAGGGGCAAGCCAAGGAACACGAATAGAGGACTCGTGGGCACAGACAATGGGAGAGATTGACTGCAGGAGTGGGGCACATGAGGCAGGGGAGAACAATAAGGAAAAAGGTGGGACAATGGTAACTGAACAATAAAAAATAAAAATAGGATTAGAAAAAAATACTCATGCACTTTTAATAGCTGAAAGAGCCAGGATTTGACTTTAATCTGTATGAGTACAGAAATCAAGTTCTTAAGGAATGTGTTGGATTTCCTACTTAATATGTGCCATTAATGTAAATTCCAGAACATATTGAATCCTTAAGGGAAATCTCATTTGTGTGTATTGGAGTCTTTCCAAAACGTTTCAACCCTTCAAAAGTCTGTGATATCATAATTAGTATTTACTAAGTGCTTTCTTATTGAAGGCACTATGGTAGGTACTTAACATTTATTAATTTAACTTTTAGACAGATCAATGAAATTGGGACTATTAGTACCATTCTTCCATAGATGAAAAAACCAAGGCATCATATTAGGTCATCTAATTAAGGTCACACAGATGAAGATGAAGATGATGAAAGATAAATTCAAATGCAGCTTTGCCTCACTCCAAACAAAACCCCTTTTTATTGATTTCAGATTTTATATTCTCAACCTTGAATGTAGGGATTGATAGACAAGTACCTCTCTAACATGTGTGCACACCTCCCCCCAGTATATACCTCAATTACATATATAGCTGTTTGGAGGATGTCAAGATGCTTGAAATTCTAAAACATCTGGTACCAAAGCCAACAGGAAATGAGGATGGATGGGAAAAAATGCATTTTGGATCATTGAGTGGGTTTATGTTGCCCTCATAGCACTGTGTACTGTTTAATTAGGTCAACTGTTGTTCTATTTGCAAAGTATACAACATTTGGTGCATATTTGTCTATCTTTAGCTTATCATGAAGAATTAACAATTCCTGCCAGTGTCTGTTAGTTGGAATCAAGCCCTGTTTCCCTAGGGGGAATCTATCACATCAAACATTTAGGAATATAAACAAAAATGTATAAGAAAATCTCAAATATCTTTATGTTATATTAGCAGAAATGTAGAACCCTAGTAAGATATAAGACACATTAGTAAGACTAATAAGTCCTAGTAAGAACAGAGCCCTAAAAATAGTCTTAGTAAGAAATGAAAGATTCCAACCATTTTCCCACAAAGGAACTCTATATTCTTAATATGTATTTTAATTCCTGAGACATTTATTTGAAATAAATTAATCTACTTTAGAGAGAATAGAGCTATCTAGTAATGAAGGCTTCATTAGAAGAAATTTTGTTAATTGAATCCTATTTTCTTACAAATATCGATATAACATTAATCATTTGTTTATCAAAGCCAACATGAAATATGAATATGATGTCTGTTTGGAAAAAGTCTAACTGGTGATTGACAGCTTCATCACAACAACATGCCTGCTCATGCATCATATCTTATGCAGAGTTTTTGGAGTAACATTAAATCACTCAGGTGACTCAGGCCCCCTACAGCTCAGATTTGACACTCTGTGACTTCTGGATTTTTCCAAAAATAAAGTCACCTTTAAAAGGGAAGAGATTCAGACCATTGATGAGATTCAGGAAAATATGACAGAGCAGCTGATATGACTGGGAGAACTGTGTGAGGTTCTAAGGGGCCTACTTTGAAGGGGACTGAGGTGTCATTTTCCTATGTATAATGTTTCTTGTATCTTATATGTTTTTTCAATAAGTGTATCTACTTTTCATATTAAATGACTGGGTACCTTCTGGATAGTTATTATATATTCTGATATACAATATATATGTGTGTATATGTGTGTGTGTGTCCCTTAATAAACTGACTAAAATAAATGTTGGTTTAAGGAAGTTTTTCTTCAAGATTTGGTACTCCAATAATTTTGTATTGCATTTTATCAATTATAAACATAGAGGATCTTTGGTCAACCTAAATACCCCCATCTGCTTTTCCTCAGATAGCTGTAAATCCTCCATTGTCTGATATCACATGTCCTTGGAAGAGATTTCCCTCATCTAGAGATATACACAATGTCTCCTGAAGCCCAATGATCACATTCACCTTCATGAGTAGAAACTTTTCACCTCTCTTATGACCAAGTGTTCCATTATAGAGTCCATGATTATGTTTAATGATGAAGTATACTTCTTTGCCATTGCTTCAAGCCCAAATTAAAACTGTGTTTGCTTTCACTTAGCATAATGCTCTCCAGTTCCATCCATGTTGTCCTGAAGGGTAAGATTTCCTTCTTTCTTCTGCTGCATAGTATGCCATTGTGTAGGGGGAGGGGGACAACGGGACAAAGAAGGGGAAAGAAAGGGAAAGGTCATCAAGGAACATGTATGAAAGACTCATTGAAAAGACACTTGTGGAAGAGGGAGGATTGAATGTGGGATTTGGAGGTGGGTATCTCTGGGGAGAGAATGGGAGGAAAATGGGAACTAATTGATCAATAATAAAAAGAAAGCTGTACTTGCTTTCAATAAAGGGTTACATATATTCCAGCTCTATCCCTAAGAATTAGGTTGCATTAAGACAAATTTACCATAAAAGAGGGAAGTTCCAAATGAGGTTCTTTGGAGGCTTGTCCCCTGTAGGGGGCCTTTACATGACCTAAGAGCTTCCTGTCCAGTGAAAGTAGGTACCTACTCCTTGGATATGTAACACTGGCTTGATCAGTAGTTAAATCCTTTTGCAAAATACATTGTGTGTGATAATGGAAAGTTGGTGAAGGAAAGAGGTTCAGACATTTTAAATCCATATCTAAATCTTATCAGATAACAGTTTTATATGGTGAAATATTAGTTTGGTTCATACAACCTTAAAGCTGAAAGCAGCATTTAGACTCAATTTAACTTTTTCATTTATAGGTAAAGAAAATGAAGGCTGTAAAAGAAAAATGACTTGACCAGGATCACATAGCTAATTAGTGGTAGAACTCAGATTTAAATAAGGTTGACATTGTATACAGCAGACAATTAACTGATAGACTAAATTTCAAACTACAATGGAAATATCAAGTATATTTGTAGATTGGGAAGAAGTTCCAGCCACAGAAACTTCATTTACATTGTTTACTTTATTTTAAGAAAAATTCCATGGGCCAGAGGCCACTGAGATTTACTCTGTATTGTATTCAGGGAGATCAAATTAGGTTGTAGTAAAAGTGATTTAAGTGGTAGGTTTTCATTTCACAGCTGATCACAGCAAAGACAGACACCATTTGGTACCTTTTTCAATGTGTGTCAAACAGTTACTTTGTGTCTCAAACACGGATTGTTTCATTGATGTGCAGAAAGAACTTAGCCCCCAAGGGAGCTTGTGGAATTGTTGAAGGCCAGAGCTGGTTTATTTCTTTGCTGAAATTGAACAGTTAAACTTTAATAACATTTGGTTTCATTAAAGAAATAGTTTGTTCCTAATGGATGAATTGATAACTCTTGGTTTTCATTTCACTTTCATTCTATAGTGCATATAGCTTCTTTTATTCTTTTGTGTATAAACACTTAATTTCTCAATGCCAATTTAGAAAATAGATGTAAAATATGCTTAAAATTAGTAAACTGAGAGTATTTCTATATGAAAAAGATTAGAAGAAAAATAGTGTTATGAAAAATGTTGCCTTTTCAATCTCTTCTAATTTCAAGCATAAAAACATCAATAAAAAGTCATTCTGGACAAAATCTCCATTAAATACTCAGATCTCAGTTCACTTTCTTCACACAACATCTAAGGATAAAAAACAAACAAAAGAAAACCCAGTTCATTCATCTTGATGGTATGACCATTCAGATGCATTTTAGACATTAAATGTTTGAGGCCTTTTTTGATATATACCTGTTGATTCTCCAAATTCATTTTTAAGTATTCTCATAATTATAAAATTGAATCAAATGAAATAGTAACTCTCTTTAAGAAAGTCAAAGATAGGTCAGTCTTATTTTGATTCAGGAATCATCAATAATATATAGATATTTGCTCTAATTTAAACAAATTCAGCTGGTTTAAAATAAAGTAATTCACAATTTCAAACTTTATTTAAAAAAAAAAGAAACAAAAACAGAGACCAGGCTGGGGATATAGTAAATCATCTATGTAGTTCATACTGAGTTGGCCTTTAGAATTTGTTCAAAATCTGATTTTATATATATAATTTTTATTGTTGACACTATTACAGATGTTGTTCCACCCCCACTTTGCTCACCTCCACCCAGCACCCATACCACCCCTTCCCTCTGAATATCCACACACTGTTGTCCTTGTCTATGTGTCACATGTATATGTTTTTTGACTAATCCTTTCACCTCTTTTCATCCATCCCTTCCTTCCCACTCTATCATCTTATATAATTAAGAGTCTCAGAATAGAACAGTGCTTCCAGGCATAGAATAGACTTTGAAGTCCTACTATCCTCATGTAGTGGTTTGGTAGCTGGTCGCCATTCCCAAAAAGTCAATGGGGAACCCAGCAATTATCATGTCTGTACATTAGCAAACCACAAAAGTGGTTTATGCAAAACCATGGAAACCAACTTCACACTGAAGAGGGCACAAAGATTACTTACTCAGTCTAAATGGAGAAATCAGGTTAAATAAAACTCACTAAGATTGCATTGGACTTAAAATCCTAGAAACAATACTATCCATTGCTAATATTCTTACTGATTGTTCTATTTCAAATTGTAGCATTTGGTTAACTCCAGAACAGTACACCATTTGGCAATATGCTCTTGAAAACACATTTACTTTTTGCAGCCTTGTAAAGGAGGAGAATTCAGGCAATCATCTATATTATTTATGACATAAAACAGAACTTTACTCTTTAAATATCAAAATAGTCAAAGTCAATGCCATTCACTTGGTATTTCTGAAGAAGTTGCTGGATAGAAATACAGTTTTGAATAAACAAGCAAGCAAAATATAACCAAAGACATTGAAATTAAGAACAAACTGACAGTAAGTGGAGGGGAGGGGGAGAGGATAATGCGGGGGAAAGGGTGAAGGGTTTACAGGAACAACTATAAAGGACACATGGACAAAAGAGGGGTGGAAACATGGGAGGGAAGTGGGGATGGCTAGGGTGGTGGGGAGGGGTGGCGGGGAAAAGACAGAAAACTGTACTTGAACAACAATAAAATTCAAAAGTATTTAATTAAAAAATGAAAAAAATACAGTTTTGATGAAGATTTATAAAACCATCAGTTTTAATCAAAAGATTTTAAGATTTATTCAAGCCAACATTAAAGAATATTCTCCCTATAGAAACACCTGCAATGCACTTTGGATGTTTTTAACATTGGAGAGCAGAGATTTTAGGATATCTCAGCTACAGTATGAGGTGATTTAATGTGTTTCAGCAAAGCAAAATAAAAAATCTAGACTATTTTCAAAGAGATGTTGTTGCCAGAGATGACTACATTTAAGACAAGAATGCAATTACAGCATTCATTCATTTAAGGATAACGCTAATTCAAGTGCTTTCCCAAACTGCCAGTACCCCTTTCGATTTTGAGGTTGTATTTATGAGTTTTAAACTTCTGCAATTTTAAATCAGTTTGTTTTTTTATTTCCTACCTTATCACAAGCACTCAAGAAATATCTGCTGCTAGAGGGGATGGGTGTTGGGTAGCTGGATGAAAAAAGTGAAGGGTTTAAGAAGTACAAATTGGGCCCTATTGTGGCTCAGTGGATTGAGTGCCAGCCTGTGAAGCAAAAAGTCACTGGATAAATTCCCAGTTATGGCAAATGCCTGGGTTACAGGCCAGGTCCCCAGTTGGAGGTACGCAAGAGGCAACTCATCTTTCACATATTGATGTTTCTCTTCCTCTCTTTCTCCCTCCCTTTCATTCTTTCTAAAAAGAAATAAATAAAGTCTTTAAAAAATCAAAAATTTGTAGTTATAAAATAATCACAAGGATGTAAAATACAGCATGGGGAATACAATAAATAATGCTGTAGTAACTATATATAGTGCCAGGTGAATACTTGAAATATCAAGGGGATTACTTTGTAAAGTATATTATTGTCTAATCACTATGCTGTACACCTGAAACTAATACAAAATAATATTGATTGTAAGCTGTAATTGAAATAAATGTCTACTGAACTAAAATCCAGTTTAAGGAAATTTTGAAACAATTTTGTATGTGAATAAAATGAGAGACTTTAGGAATTTAATTATTGCATATAAGTCAAATATATTGAAGCATTTATAGCTATGTGGCAATTGCAAATAGCTACTCAATACAACAAATAAAAATTAACCAGCAAGGCCTTGACACCTCTAGGATATGAACATCAGTAATATGCTTCAGCATATTGGCAACACCAAACCATTTCTAAGACAGCTCATTCTAAATTGGAAGAAAAACAATTTAAGGTGTTCATAATTACTTTACAAGGGTATCTTTTGATTTCAGATGGGAAGAAATAAAGACAGACCTTGATGAAGGGTGGATAGCTAACTATGACTGAAATAATCCACAGAGCTATATTTACACCAGTAAGATACAAGTAATTGCTCTCCGAAAAAGTTTTGACAGAAAATAGATATACATAAGGGTCCTCAGTGCCTGTAGGAGAAATAGCACATAAACCTAGATATATTAGTGTAGATTAAGGCTAGCTATATATAGCAGAGACATAAAACTGAGTAGCTTAACTATGACAGAGATTAATCTCTATATCACGTAAAATAAGTACTAAGTTTGGCAGCTCAGGACTTGTATAGAAGCTCCATGGCTATCAGAGACAAAGACTTGTCCAGGTATTTTCTGTTTGATTTGTTATTATATTGTTTTCACCATTATGGTTCAAGATAGCTACTAATATTCCAGTTATCATCTTCAGGTTTCATGGAGCAAGATGGAAGGAGAAAGGAAGACAGCCATGTTCCCCACATGGAGAACCTCTGGAAGTCCCACGTACTCTTCATTAGTCAGATCTTAGTCATATGCCACTCTCAAGTGAGAGAAAGGCTGGGAAATATAGTCTTTTAAGTGGGCATTAGCATGTTGCTCTAAAAATCAAGATTATGTTAAATTCAATGGAAGAACATAATACATAACTAATTGGTAGCTAATCAGCTATCTCTAAGTTGCCGACTTTGGGTATGATAAACAAGTTAAAGAACAATGAATGAGTTCAAGTTCTCAAGTGGAAATCAATTAGGTCTTCTTTGCGGGGGAGTTTGAGTATCCCTTAAAGCTTAAAAATTTCATTGTTAGGTATCATTTGCTCATCAAAATTACCATAAGTATTATATCCTATCGACAATACATCTATTAATAGCTTTTTTCTGCTTTCAAGGGAGTGAATCATTATGTTGCTTAGGGGAGTTGAATATATGTCACTATTTCCTCTATGGAAGAGTTCTAGATAAGGTGGCCCAGTGCCTTGCCTCCTGTTATCATATGTTTTTCTTAGACAATTTTATATATCAAGCCACCCTAAAGTAAGACTCCTGAAAATAATATAGCTTATGTTCAAAATAGTTTCTATTCCATTATTTACACATATAAATATTGGAAAAATAATCATCTTTCTTAAGTGAGAGAAATTATTATTCCAGTCAGAGGAAGGGAAAGGCGAAAAGAGAGATTACATAACATGGATCTTTTTCAAATAGCTGCCTTCTGCTTCTCTTTACATTTTTCCTCCTCTGCTTTCTTTGTCACAGCCACTGTCTCAGGTTTCCACAGGGCTTAGCCTTTTCTATTTTAATGCTAAAAGAAACAAAAACAGTGGAGTATGGATTCATTGCATATTTGGAAAGGTGGTAAATATTTAATAGACAATATGGTAAATAATGTATATAATTTAGCAAGTAACAATGTAAATATTTCATGGACTGCAGTGGAGCTCTTAGGTTTGAATTAAATGCATAAGTCTGGAGAAAAGCTGCAGTTCAAATGTCATCTTCTGATAAGAGTGACTTATTGCTCATAATCCATAGCCTGGAAGGGGTGCTTGGCACTTAAGGTAACCATGTCTTTTGGTACCCCCTAATAATGACAGAGAGGGATGAGGTGGATATTTCAAAATAATGAATAATTCAAACACCAATTAGACTTTAGAGTGAAATTTGTTATTTTTGATAAACACCTTCCTTTCTTAATTATATTACCCTTAAGATAATGTTAAAAAGAAGTGTTTATTCTCCCATGTACTCATAGATTTGGGAACTCTATCCCAGGACAAAGGATTTGTCTGGGATAATCCACTGTTGAAAAATGAATAGGTAGCTGTGCTCTCCTTCCTTCTCTCTGAACTCTTTCAGGGATCAACAAATTCCTATAAGGAAACTCATGCATTTCTCTGATCTTTTTGGAAAATGGTGAAAGAACTAAGCAAAATCTCAGAGTAGGACTATCAAAATGTCCAAGTTGAAAACACAGTTTTTTATGTGTTTTTGGTCTTCTGCTAGGTATGTTATGTCCTTAGCATTGTAATAGATGTAATAGAAAATATAAATGCTGTATAACAACTTTTAACTTGCCTAAGAAAGTTACAATTAGAGAGACAAAGTTAATGCATAATATCAAGTTGAGACCAATGAAATACTAAACTGTGTTTTATATGGTAACTCTAATATTGCTGTAAAATGAATTCATTACCAAATCACATTACTTGATTTATGCACTCACTGCTGCTCTGCAGACCTTTCTATTCATATCTTGTCACTATATCACATTTCTCCAGAAGTGATAATTCTAACATAATCCAAATATTCCTAACTTTAACCCAGACCTCTCTCACAATAAATCCATTGCTCTCATTGGGCGATTTCACTTCATATATTTCTACAGAGATCAAAGGTATTTTTTCAGATCTAAAATGTTTATGCATTTATTCAATCATTTTCTCTTCCTCACTCTTCACTTAGAGGCGGAAGGAATGATCTTCTTTTCCAAGGCAAAAATTCATTATATGGGGTAGGCAAAAGTAGGTTTACAGTTGTAATAGAAATAAATAATGCAATAATTAATAAGTAATAATAAAAGAATAAACTCTGTGTTTTATATACTCACAACTATAAACCTACTTTTGTCCACCACTGTATAGAAAGTTGTACCCCATCATAAATTTGGCCTCCCAATTACTCTATCTTTAATCTTGTTCTCATTCTCATTTTTATTTGTTTAGTGTTTCTCAGTACATGCAGTCAGCTTTCCTTATTATGATGATCATGCTAAAATTAGATGATGGTGACAATGATGATATTTATCATTTAGTAAATATCCAGGCATAAGCACTATGCTAGGTTCTAGGCCAAATTCCAGCCTTCTTGGGCACTTGGTGTGCTCACTGGTACTGCATATCTTTGCTTCTAGACCCTCTTGGTGGAAAAAGCTAAGGAATATAAGTATGTTTACACATACACAGATACATTCTGTTTCTCTAGCTGATGTATGTATGTTAAAAACACTGAGTTCATACCGATTTTAATCCCATACCACATAGTTCATTCTAACCCTCTTTGCTTCCTCATTGTAACTTGTTCAGTGTTCAAGTTAACTTGTATACTCGCAACTTGTTCCACAGTGTTCAAGGACACTGAGAAAACTGGATATCATTATCTACAATAATGAATACATATAAAGTAATTTCAGAATTGCTTATAAGAGTAAAGTAAGTATGGATCTATATGTCTTTAACTTGATGTGATATATTCAAATTAATATATTAAAGAATTACTTGGCTAAGTAACTACCTTTGTATCTGTTTTGATTGTGGTTTTGCTATATTATTCACTTGACAAACAGATGGCTTCATGTGTTTCTGTTTTTTATGTAATTTCTAAACCCCTTCCCATCCTTGTTAAATGTATGTATGTATGAATAAATGTATGTATTTTATTTATTTATTTTTAAGGAAAATGTTAACATGTTTTCAAAAGTTAAAACTACTCAGAACATGTGCTTAGCGAAGTCATACTCTAGTCCCAGTCCCTTTTAAACTTTTCCCATCCAGAATCCTTCTTATCTTTCTCCTAATCAGATTTGTAGGTGACTAGTCCCTTTAGTTTTTATTTCATCTTCCCTGGGTTTCATTTTTTTTTTTTTTGCAAAAAATAGCAGATATGTGTATGCTCTGTTATTTCTCCATCTTTTTTCCACAAAAGTAGCATACAATAAACAAAGTTTGTAATTATATTTTTTCATTTACCAATATATCTTGGAAGTGACTCCATATCAGTTTATTCATTCTCCCTCATTCTTTTTTTGTAGTTGCCTAATACTTTGTCATAAAGATGCACTACAGTTTATTCAACCACACTCTTAAGTATGAACATTTAGAATCTTTCCAGTATTATAAATTTACCAAAATAATGCTGAAGCAAATAATCTAGTGTTATCTATTTCTGTATTATTGAATGTATTTTTAAGGTGAGGTCCTAGAATTTGGATTGATGGTTTGAATGGTAAACAGATGTATATTTTTAGTAGATGTGGCCCAATTCACTTTCATAAGAGTTGAAACTATTTGTATTCCCACAGGAATGTGGAGGCATATGTTTGAGTGCTTATTTTGCCACTGTATCACTAATAGAATGGCTTGTGACACATTTAATATTTTCTATTTTAGAAAAGTTTTAGGACTTCCAGTCAAGATGGAGGCATATGTAAACATGGCTCACCTCCTTGCACAGTCATAGCAAAAATTAAAAGTAAAACACAAAAGAATTATCACCCAAAATCATCAGAATATCAAGCTATGGAAGTCCAACAACAAAGCAATTAAAGAATTCACATTAATCTAGGTGTGGAGGAGAGATGGAGATGCAGAGATGTGGAGAACTGTGGTGTATAAAACTCGGGAAGGAAACTAGGGAGTGAGGGATCCCAGCCCCACACCAGACCGCACAGCCCAGGGCTCCAGTACCAGGAAGATAGGTCCTCATGACTACCGGCTGTAAAAATCAGTGGTGATTGGGGTGGAGGAAGAAACTTCAGGATTCTCAGGTGTCTCCTGTTAAAGGGCCTGAAATGGAATTAGGACTTCTGTAGACTCACTCCCCCTGTGCTCCAACACTAGGGCAGCAGCTGGAGGGACAGCAGCTGGAGGGGCACCAGTGGCACACAGGGAAAAACTGACACATCTGACATCAGGGTGAGTTACAGGAGACAGTTTCCTCATGGACAAAATCACAGAGGCGAGGCAGCAGCCATAGTTCCTTTTCCGAGCCCTCCTCCATATAGAGCAAGATAGCAGAGACACCATGCCAGAGACTCAATATACCTAGTTCACATGAGTTACCCCACCATAGTGTGCTTTTCTATATTAGGACATGCTATTGTGGTAGATATTGAAACTAGCTCTACCCAATAAACAGAAACAAACACAGGGGGGCTGACAAAATGAGGAGATAAAGATATGTGGCCCAAATGAAAGAACAGAACAACAACAAAAAAAAAACCTACAGAAAAAAGAACTAAATGAAATGGAGATAAGCAATCTATCACATGCAGAGTTCAAAACACAGGCTATTAGGATGCTCAAGGTACACATTGGGTACTTCAACACCATGAATAAAACCTAGGTAGAAATGAAGTTTACACTAAGTGAAATTAAAAAAAAAAATACAGGGGACCAACAATGGAAGCGATGGATCTGAGAATCAAATCGATAATTCAAAGCCTAACGAAGAAAAAAAAAACATTCAATTGGAAAAGCGAGAAACACAGAGGGTCCCCAAAAAAAGGAACCCTAAGATGCCCATTCCAAGACATATCATAATTAAAATGGAAAACTTAAAAGACAAAGAGAGAATCTTAAAGGCACAAAGGGAGATACAGGAAGTAACATACAAGGGAGCCCCAATAAGGCCAGTAGCTGAATTCTCAAAGGAAACACTACGAGCCAGAAAGGGAATGGCAAAAAAAAAAAAAAAAATGTTCTAAGTAATAAAAAGCAAAGGTGTACAACCAAGACTACTCAGGCCAGTAAGGTTCTGAATTAAAGTGGAAGGTAAAATAAGGGGTTTCCCAGACAAAAGAAGGCTCCAAAATACACCTCCACCAACCAGCACTGCAGGTTATGCTAAGGGGACTTCTTTAACAAAAGGAGTGAAAGAGAAAGGAACATAGTTATAAAGAGTGTGAAATGGCAATGAATAAGTACCTATCAAAAATAAGCTTAAATGTAAATGGATTAAGTACTCCAATCGAAAGACATAGGGTAACTGAATGGATAAGAAAGCTTGACCTGCACAAATGATGCCTAGAAGAGATCCACCTCAGGAAAGAAGACCTACACAGACTGAAAGTGAAGAGTTGGAAAAAATACTCAAAGCAAGTGGACAGGAAAAAATATCTAGGGTAGCAATACTTACATCAGAAAAAATATACTTCAAAACAAAGGACATAAAAGAGACACAGAAGGACACTTCATAACACTCAAGGGAAAAATTTACCCTGAAGATATAAACATTATAATCATATATGCACCCAACATAGGACCACCCAAATGTATAAGGAAAATCTTGGAGAACTTCAAGAAAGATACAAACAGAAGCACACTTATAAAAGGGGGTTTTATCACCACAGTGTCAAAAATGGATAGATCTTCCAAACAAAATATAAAAAAGGACATTGTGACATTGAAAAATGTCATAAATCAAGTGGAGGTAACTGATGAATAGAATAGAATAGAATAGAATAGAATAGAATAGAATAGAATAGAATAGAACTGATTATATATAGATACACACACACACACACACACACACACACACATACACATAACCATTCATCCCAAAGAAGCAAAATACACATTCTTTTCAAATGTACATGGAACATTTTCAAAATTACACCACATGCTAGGACACAAAACAAGCCTCAACAAATTCAAGAAAATTGAAATCATATCAGGAATTTTCTCAAACCTCAAGGGACTAAAACTAGAAATCAACCTCAAGGACAAAACTCAAAAATATTCAAATTCATGGATATTGAATAGCATGCTATTAAACAAAGACTAGGTCAAGAATGAGATTAAGGAAGAAATAAAAAAGTTTCTGGGAAAAAAAGAAATTGAATCCAAAACAATCTCAAAATTATGGGACACACCAAAGGCAGTCCTGAGGGTGCAGTTTATAAGCATACAGGTGTACCTAAAAAAGATATAAACATTTCAAATAAACAACCTAACTCTACATCTACAAGAACTGGACAAACAACAACAACAAAAAAAGCTCAAAGCGAGTAGAAGGAAGGAAATAACCAAGATTGGAGAAGAATTAAATGACATAGAGACTAAAAGAACAATTCAAAGTATCAATAAATCCAAGAGCTGACTCTTTGAAAAGATAAACAAAATTGACAAACCTTTAAGCAGACTCATCATGAGAAAAAGAGAGGACCCAAGTAAAAAAAAAAAATCAGAAATGAAAGAGTAGAGATTATAATTGATACCAAAGAAATACAAAGGATTGTAAGAAATTACTATGAACAACTATATGCAAAGAAATTTGAAAATTTGGGTGAAATGGACAAATTTCTACAAAAATATAATCTTTCAAAACTGAATGAAGAAGAAGCAGAAAGCCTGAACAGACCAATAACAGCTGGCAAAATCAAAGCAGTAATCAAAAAACACCTGGCATACAAAAGCCCTGGGCCAGACAATTTCACAGGAGAATTTTACAAAACATTTAAGGAAGAGCTAACTCATATCCTTCACAGATTACAAAAGAATCCAAAAAGAGGGAAGACTCTCAAACACCTTGTATGAAGCCAGCATGATGCTAATCCCCAAACTAGATAAAGACAACAAAGAAAACTACAGGCCAATATTCCTGATGAACATAGATGCTAAAATCCTCAACAAAATATTGGCAAAAAGCAACCAGAAACACATAAAAAAATATCATACACCATGATCCTACACATGCAAGGTTGGTGCAATGTTAAAAATCAATTAATACAAAATATTGCATATCAAATAGAAAGACAAAAATCACATAATCATATCAATCAATGCAGAAAAAGCATTTGCTAAGGTACAGTACCCATTTATGATAAAATCTCTCAGCAAAGTTGGAGTAGAGGGAGCATACCTCAACATAGTAAAAGCCATATACAAGAGATCTACAGCCAACATCATTCTCATTAGGCAAAAACTAAAATCTTTCTAACTAAGATCGTAAAAATACAAGGATGTTTGCTTTCACCACTTCTATTCAATATAGTACTTGAAATCCTAGCCACAGTGATCAAAGAAGAAGATGAAATAAAAGGCATACAAATTGGAAAGGAGGAAATAAAACTGTCATTGTTTGCAATGAGATGATAGTATACACAGAAAATCCTATAGACTCCATAAAGAGCTACTCTACCTATCAGTGAATCTGGCAAATCAGTGGGATACAAAATCGATATTCAGAAATGAAAGTCATTTTTGTATACCAGCAATGAAATATCAGAACAGAAATCAGGAAAAAAATCTTATTTGATTTAGCAACAAGAAAAAATGAAGTACCTATGAATAAACCTACCCAAGGAAGTAAAAGACCTGTACTCAGAAAACTACAAAACAATGAAGAAAGAAATTAAGAAAATACAAATAAATGGAAGCACATACAATGTTCATGGATTGGAAAAATTAACATCATCAAAATGGTCATAGTACCCAAAGCAATTTATAGATTCAATGCAATCCTTATTAAAATATCAATAGTATATTTCACAGATATAGAACAAATATTTCAAAAATTTATATGGAACTGTAAATGACCCTGAACAGCTGCAACAATTTTGAGAAACAAGAACAAAGTAGGAACGATCACAATACCTGGCATCAAACTATATTGCAAGGCCACAGTAATCAAATCAGTCTGGTTCTGGTATAAGAACAGACACATAGATCAATGGAACAGAATAGAGAGCCTCAAAATAAACCCAAGTCTAAATTGTCAGTTAATATTTGACAAATGGGGCAGAAACATAAAATGGTGTAAAAATAACCTCTTCAACAAATAGTGTTGGAAATCTGGAAAGCTACAGGCAAAAAAATAAAATTCAACCACCAATTTACACCATACACAAAAATAAACTCAAATTGTATAAGAGACTTAAATATGTCATAATTCCATAAAAGTCCTAGAAGACAACATAGGTAGGAAAATCTCAGATAATTGACTCAGCAATATTTTCACTGATATGTCTTCTTACAGCTAGAAATATAAAAGAAAGAATAAACAAATGGAACTTCATCTAAATAAAGAGGTTCTGCATGGCTAAAAAAGCATCAGAAAAATGAATAGAGAACCAAACATATGGAAAAATATATTTGGAAATGATACCTCGGACAAGGGTTTGATCTCCAAAATATATAAAGAACTCACACAACTACATCTAAGAAGACAGGCAATCCAATTTAAAAATGGACAAAGGACCTGACCTGAACAGACATTTCTCCACAGAGGACATACAGAGGACCCAAAGACATATGAAAGAATACTTGGCATCACTAGTCATCAGAGAGATTCAAATTAAAACCACAGGGAAGTACCACTTCACAGCAGTCAGAAGGACCATCATAAGCAAACCAACAAACAACAAGTGCTCATGAAGCTGTGGAGTAAAGGGAATCCCAGTGCACTGTTCATGGGAATGCAGACTTGTGCAGTCACTGTGAAAAAAAGTATGGAATTTCGTCTCAAAACTAAAAATGGAACTGCCTTTTGACCCAGCAATTTCACTGCTGGGATTATACCCTAATAATTCTGAAACATGAATTCAAAAGAACCAATGCACTAATGTTCATAGCAGCACAATTTTGCAATAGCTAAATGTTGGAAACAACCTAAGTACCCATCAGTAAATGAGTGGATCCAAATACTATAGTATATTTACACAATGGAATACTACACAGCAGAGAGAAAAAAGGAGCTCCTACACTTCATGACACCATGCATGGATCTGGAGAAAATTTTGTAAGGGAAATAAGGCAGAGAATGAAAAGTTTATACCATATGATCTCACCTATAAGTGGAACTTAATCAACGAAACAAGCAAGCAAGCAAAATATAACCAGAGACATTTAAATCAAGAATGACCTGATAGTAACTAGAGGGGGTGTGGGAGGGAATAATGGGGTGAAGGGTCATAGAGGAAAATGTATAGAGGACACATGGACAAAGCCAAAGGGTGGTAGGTATGATGATGGGAGGTGGAGATGGCTGTGGTGGGTGGCAGTGTTGAGGGGAAAATAGAGACAATGGTACTTGAACAAAGAGAGTGAGAGAGAGAGAGAGAAGAAACTTTGCAGGCTAGAAGGGACTGGCAAGTAGCATTCAAAGTTATGGAAAGCAAGGACCTACAAAGGTAGCATTTTGAATGGAAGGGCAGATAAAGTGCTTTCCAGAAAAGAAAGCTGAAGGAGTTCATTATCACCAAGCCATTATTACATGAAGTGTTAAAGGGACTTATTTAAGAAAAAGAAGATCAAAACTATAAACATTGGAATGGTAATAAATTCACATATATCAACAATTGAATCTAAAAAACACACTAAGCAAACAAGCAGAACAGACACAGAATCATAGATGTGGACATCATTTCGAGGGTTATCAGTTGGGAATGAAAAGGAGAATGGTGGCAATGGTGCAGGGATTAAGAAGTACAAATTAGTAGGTACAGAATAGATAGGGAGTGTTAAGAACAGTATAGGAAATACTATTCTTAAGATGGAGGCATAGGTAGACACACCGTGCCTCCTCACACAACCAAAATAAGATCAGCAACAATTTAGAAACAAGATAACAACCAGATCTGACAGAAAATTGAACTGTATGGAAGTCAGACAACCAAGAAGTTAAAATATACATATCGATCTAGACCAGTAGGAGTGGTGAAGAGGGGTCATGGCACAAAAAGTGGTGGCACTGAACATGTAACACATCCCGGGTGCATAAGGCATCCTGAGCGAAAGACTGCAAAGGGTGAACCCTGGGTGCACAGGCGGCTGGCAGACCCAGCAAGGCAGCAACTGTGAAGCAAGGCACTGCACACAAGGCTCCTGGCTGTCCGAGCAACATTCACGTGCAGACAAACCAAGTGAAATTGGGCAGTGAGACAGACTGCGCAACCCAGGGTCCCAGTGCTGGGAAATAGAACCTCAAAACACCAATTGAAAACACCGGTGGGGGTTGAGGTGCCGGGAGAATCTCCCAACCTCACAGGAGAGTTACTTGGGGAGTCCCACAGGGTCCTAGAACATACACAAGCCCACCCACATGGGAAATAGCATCAGAAAGGCCCAGTTAGCTTGGGGGGAGCAGCGGAGGGGACTGAAATCTGACACAGAGAGGAGCAAGCTCCATTGTTCCTTCTTGGACCCCATCCCCACATACAACAACACAACTCAGCGGGTGGGTTGCTCTGCCCTGGAGAACATCTAAGGCTCCACCCCTCATACATAACAGGCATGACCAGACCACCCCCCCCAAATGGCTCAAACAGAAGTACAAATCAAAGCTCCAGAGCCAATACCTTTGAGTGACTGAGAGATAGCCAACCTATCAGATGCAGAGTTGAAACCACTGGTGATCAGGATGCTCACAGAGTTGGTTGAATTTGGTCACAAATTAGGTGAAAAAAATGAAGGCTACAATAAGAGAAATGAAGGAAAATGCACAGGGAACCAACAGCGATGGGAAAGAAACTGGGACTCAAAACAATAGAGTAGACCAGAAGGAAAAAAGAAGCAATCAAACAGAAAACAATGGAGAAATAAGAATTCAAAAAAATGAGGAGAAGCTTAGTAATCTCCAGGACATCTTTAAGCATTCCAACATCTGAATTATAGGGGAACCAGAAAGAGAAGAGGAAGAGCAACAAGTGGAAAAGTTATTTGAACAAATAATAAAGGAGAACTTCCCCAATCTGGCAAAGGAAATAGACTTCCAGGAAGTCCAGGAAGCTCAGAGAGTCCCAAAGAAGTTGAACCCAAGGAGGAACACACCAAGGCACATCATAATTACATTACCCAAGGTAAAAGTGAAGGAGAGAATTCTAGAAGCAGCAAGAGATAAGGGGATAGTCACCTACAAAGGAGTTCCCATCAGACTGTCAGCTGATTTCTCAAAAGAGACCTTTCAGGCAAGAAGGGGCTGGAAAGAAATATTCCAAGTCATGAAAGGCAAAGACCTACATTCAAGATTGCTCTATCCAGGAAAGCTTTCATTTAGCATGGAAGGGCAGATAAAGTGCTTCTCAGATAAGGCCAACTTAAAGGAGTTCATCATCACCAAGCCCTTATTTTATGAAACATTAAAGGAACTTATCTAAGAAAAGAAGATAAAAAAACATGTGTAGTAAAATGACAGCAAAGTCACAATAATTAACAACCACACCTAAAACAAAAGCAAACTAAGCAATAACCTAGAACAGGAACAGAACCACAGAAATGGAGATCACATGGAGGGTTAGCAACAGGGGAGTTGGAGGAGGAGAGGCGGGGAAAAGGTATAGAGAATAAGTAGCATAGATGGTAGGTAGAAAATAGACAGGGTGAGGGCAAGAATAGTATGGAAAATGTAGAAGCTAAAGAACTTATGACACATAGACATGAACTAAAGGTGGGGAATGTGGGTTGGAGAGGGTGTGCAGGGTGGAGGGGAGTGAAGGGGGGAAATGGGACAACTGTAATAGCATAATCAATAAAATATATTAAAAAATAAAACAGAGTCCTCAAGATTCTCTTTAACAGTGAAAAAAAAAAGAAATGGAGTAGACAAAGAACTTATATGCGTGACCCACGGACATGAATGATGGTGGGGAAATTGCCTGAGGGAGTAGGGAACACTGGTTAGAGAGGCTGAGGAGAAACAATCAGGACAACTGTAATAGCATAACCAATAAAATATAATTGAAAGAAAAAAAGAAAGAAAGAAAGAAAGAAAGAAAGAAAGAAAGAAAGAAAGAAAGAAAGAAAGATAAAATAAGGAATTTTCCAGACAAAAGAAGACTGAAAGAATATAAAATCAGAAAAATCAGAAAAAAAAAGAACAGTATAGGAAATACAGTATCCAAAACACTGATATGCATGACCTATGGATATGAAATACGGAGGGGATTGCAGAGGGATGGGGGTACTGGGTGGAACACAGAAAAGAGGTAAAATTGGGACCCCTGTAATAGCATAATAAATTAAATATATACAGAAAAGGAACATAGTTTCAAATTTACAGAAAAATTGTGAAGATAGTATACAGAATTCTTAAATACTCCACTTCTAATTACCTGTATTATTATTTCACATGATGATCCATTTCTTACATTTACTGAACCAATATTGAAACATTATAAATAACAAATGTTCATGTTTTTCCAAATATCATTAGTTTGTTTTTACCTAATGTCCTTTTTTTGTTGTTGTTCAAGGATCTCATAAAATGCATAGGAGAAAACATAGGTACTAAACTTATGAACCTTAGTCTTAGAGAGGATTTTATGAATTTGACCTCAAACTAAGTGAAGTAAAAGCCAAAAAAGGAACTACGCCAAACTAAAATACTTCTGCATAGCCAAATAAACCATTAACAAAACAAACAAAGAAACAAACAACTAGCCAAATGGGAAAAGATTTGCAAACAGAAGCTCCAATAAGCAGTTAATATTTAAAAAATATAAATAACTCACACAACTCAACAGCAAACAATCCATTTTAAAATGGTCAGAGGACGTGAAAAGACACTTCTCCCAAGAAGACATACAAATGGCCAACAGATATATAAGGAGATGCTCCACTTTACTATCTATTAAGTAAATGTAATTCAAAATCACATTGAGGTACCACCTCCTACCTGTTAGAATGTCTACTATCAACAAGACAAGTAAGAGCAAGTATTGAAGAAGTTGTAGAGAAAAAGAAACCCTCATACACTGCTTATGGGAATGAAAGCTGGTACAGGAACTAGGAGAAACAGTGTGGTTGTTCCTCAAAAAACTAAGAATAGAGTTATTATATGACCTAGCAATCCCCCTTCTTGATATCTACTTGAAAAACTTGATAACATTTATTTGCAAAGATATATGCACCCCTATGTTTATTTCAGCATTATTTACAGTGATCAAGACATGAGACAGATGATTGAATAAAGAAAAAGTGGTACATATATCAATGGAATACTACTTGGCATAAGAAAAGATGAAATACTACCATTTGTGACAAAATGAATGGATCTTGAGAATATTATGCTGAGCAAAATGTCAGATGGAAAAAGTCAAGAACTATATTATTTTACTTATATGTAGGATATAAAACTGAAAGCAGCAAAGTGAAACAAACAAGAAAAACAAACAAATATCCATAGACAAAGACAATGGTATGGTGGTTACCAGAGGAAAAGGGTATGGGGGAGGAATAAAAGGGTAAAGGGGGTCATATATATAGTGATGAAAAGGGACTTGACTTTGAGTTGTGAACACAATGTAATATACAGATGATGTGTTATATAGAATTACATATTTGAAACCTATATTATTTTATTAAACAATCTCCCCAAAAATTTAACAAAATTTTGAAAAACCTAGTTTTTGGTTGCATTCTTTTGTTAACTGTTTTCCTGTTTTCAATTCCACTTATTTATGCTCTAATCTTTATAGGTTTAATCTGCTACTTTTTTGTTTTTAAGTGGTTTTTGTTCTCTAGTTCTCTCAGGTGGAATCTTAGATTATTAAGTTTAAATATTTTTCTTTTTTAATATATTCATTTAATGCTATAAATTTTCCTCTAAACCCTGTTGGTGTGGGAGAGAGATAACTTCTTGTAATCTTTTGATTCAATCTCAGTGTTTTACTGGGAACTTGTCTCTTCACAAGTGTTTCTGCAATGGTAATCTTCATCCCAAACTAGCTTTTGGTGAGATGGGAAGGCAGGAGGGAGTTGGAGTGAAAAATACCCACTACTAGCTGCGATAAAGTTCTTATAAAGTTTTTTCACTAGTACAGCAGGCCTTTGTTATGGAGAGCAGTATGATTATTCTTTCTTTCCCTCTGCCAGAGGCAGGAGGAGATCTCTTAGGAACATTTTTTTATTGTTGTTCAATTGTAGTTGCTCCCATATTTCTCCCATTACTTTCCCCTGTCCTACCCACCTCCCACATTCAATCCCTTGCCTGTTGTCTTTATCCATGGGATCACCAGAGGTAAAATCCACTCATTTGTAGTGGTTTTCTAAAACTGTACCCCAAGTTGATTGTCTCCCTCATGCTACTCCTCATTCAACCTCCTTAGATTCTGAATTTGGTCAAAAGTACCATTTAAGTAGTATACAATTTAACAGCTGCTGTGGATCCTGCTGTAGGTAAGGAGATATTAGATGTGACTTTCTGAATCCCCTTGACTGTGCAGATTTCCATATGATGGCTGCTCTGCTGCTTCAGCTTTCTGATGGGTCCAAGTAAAGTCATTGACTTTCAGTTTATCAGTTTTTTCTTTGTTTTGTTTTTAAGGATGAGTGTGACTACTCCAAGGCCTTTTACATTCCAAGATGGAACCTGAAGTCTCATATTTTTTAACTGCAGCTGATCTGATAGGTGAGATATGTTATCTCACTGTAGTTTTAATTTGTATTTCTTTAATTATATGTGAACATTATTTCATATGTTTATTTATGAAGGCTGTTTGCATATTTTTTGCACATTTCTTTTTACTTGTTATTTATTTATTTTTAATTTATTTATTTTTCTTCACTTTTTTTGTTGTTCAGGTACAGTTGTTTCCATCTCCCCCACCACCACTCCCCTCCCATCCCAGCCATCCCCACTTCCCACCCCTGACCTACCCCTTTGGTTTTGTCAATGGGTCCTTTATACATGTTCCTAAAAACCCTACGCCCTTTTCCCTTCATTATCCCCTCCCACCTCCCCTCTGGTTACTATCAGTTTGCTCTTTATTTCAATGTCTCTGGTTATATTTTGCTTTCCTGTTTGTTTTGTTGTTTAAGTTCCACTTATAGGTGAGATCATATGGTATTAGTCTTTCACTGCCTGGCTTATTTCACTTAGCATAATGCTCTCCAGATACATCCATGCTGTTGTAAAGGGAAGAAGCTCTTTTTTTCTGCTGCATAATATTCCATTGTGTAAGTGTATCATAGTTTTTTTATCCATTCATTCACTAGTGGGCACTTAGGTTGCTTCCAGTACTTGGCTATTGTAAATTGTGCTGCTACAAACATTGTGGTGCATAGGTTCTTTTGAATTAGTGTTTCAGGATTGTTAGGGTATATTCCCAGCAGTGGAATTGCCAGGTCAAAAGGCAGTTAGTTTCATTCTTAGTTTTCTGAGGAAACGCCACACTGTTTTCCACAGTGGCTGCACCAGTCTGCATTCCCATAAACACTGAACTAGGGTTCCCTTTTCTCCACATTCTCTCCAACACTTGTTGTTTTTTGATTTGTTTATGATGGCCATTCTGACCAGTGTGAAGTTGTATCTCACTGTGTTTTTAATTTGCAAGTCTCTGGTGGCTAGTGATGCTGAGCATCCTCTCATATGTCTCTGGGACCTTTATATGTCCTCCTTGGAGTACCTAATCAACAAAACAAACAAGCAAAATATAACCAGAGACATTGAAATTAAGAATAAACTGACAGTAACCAGAAGGGAGGTGGGAAGGGATAATGGGGGGGGGGTAAATAGGGAAGGGTTTTCAGGAATATGTATAAAGGACATGTGGACAAAACCAAAGGGAGGTAGGATCAAGGGTTGGAAGTGGAGATGGCTGGGGTAGGAGGGAATTGTGGGGGGGGGATGGAGACCAACTGTACTTGAATAACAATAAAAATGTGAAAAAAACTCATAGACGGAAAATAGTATTGTGATTTCCAGAGGGAAAGGGGGATAGGAGTGATAGAAATGGGTAAAGGAGGGATAAATGGTGATGGAAGGAGACATGACTTTGTGTGGTAACCACATAATACAATATACAGATGAAGTATTACAAAATTGTACACCTGAAGCCTATATCATTGTACTAAAACCTGTCACCCCAATACATTCAATAAAATAAAAAAGAAAAGTAAATAAATAAAAATACACACAGAGAGAAAAAAAAACCTGCCATAATATATTAGTTTTCAAAATAAATTCTTTATATTTGCTTTCTGCTTAGTTTAGTGTTATGTCTGTGAGATGGAGGCATTAACTCTCTGAAAGTTAAGGGAGTTTATAGAATATATAGTCATTAAGCTGGAGCTCTTAATGACTATATTCTTAATAACTATATAAGAGTCAAACCGACCTGGGTGAGTCTAATCTTTGACTCTCATAGCTATGTGATGCTGTAGAAGTCACTTTACCTCTCCTAGATTTTATTTCTTCATATTCTAAATGAAAATAATATTTATTTACAGGTATATTTATTGATTTGGGAAAGCAATATGATCAAAGTACTTAGCACAATACTAAACCTATATTAAACTTTTTATTTAAGAATATTAGCCCTGGCTGGCATAGCTCAGTGGATTGAGCTCGGGCTGTGAACCAAAGCATCGCAGGTTCGATTCCCAGTCAGGGCACATGCCAGGGTTGCAGGCCACAGCCCCCCAGCCCCCAGCAACCTCACATTGATGTTTCTCTCTCTCTTTCTCCCTCCCTTCCCTCTCTAAAAATAAATAAATAAAATTAAAAAAAGAATATTTATTAAATAATGTCTAAACTCTTTAATGTGATATTGCATATCCTTTTTTCCAATCACCCCTCATATAATCACATTATTTTGTGGTCAAATTGAACTATGCTCCATTTCATCAAGGCCTGTGATTTTCAATCTTTATATTATTTTCACCCTTTATATCCTTTGACCCACCTTGTATATAATCTACCTCCAATCTCCAGATAATGAAATCTTATCCTTTCCTCAAAATCTATGTCAAATGCCATACTCCCCATTAATACTCCTCTAATTATAATTTTTGGAAATCATATTTCATCATTAAACGTATATAGCACATCTCTCTGACTTCCTTTTGATTATATATGAGATAATTTGATGGATACCATAAGAAACTAAATGCTTCATTTTTATATGTACTGTTACATGGAAGTGGTAAAGGCTCAAATAAATATTTGTGTTATGGAATAAAATCAACGCCATCTATAAATCCAGTTACATCTCTTTGAGTAGTCTCTAGGGATCTAAAATTGTTTCTTGTATTCATTCTTTTTATTCAAAGTACAGAATATATTAATGAACAAGTTTTTCTTGGAAGAGCTCTAGGTAATAGTGAATGTGGCATAGAAAAGATACACTTTTATAGGACACATGAGAGATTTGAAACACAAGGAACTGAGAGAGAAGGCTTTAAAGGCTGGAATGTGAAGTCATGCACAGCCATGAGTTACTAGACACCAAAAGGGAAGACTTGAATGTTCAGCAAAAAATGAGTGACATTGAAATGTAAGTTTTTAAACTTCACTGAGGGCCAGTACCAGACAGAATTAATAGTTTATAAGCTTTGTTTTGGTGATGAGTGATATAGCCAGTAAGATTCCAAGTGTCATTATGTTACACAGATAACTTACATCTATAAGAAATTTTCAAAAAAATTAAATATTATCCTTCTGATAATAGATACTTTGAAAACAACTATTGAATGAGCACCATTTTCTTCCCTTCAAAGAGTTAAGGAGTCCTCAGTGACATTCAGGCTCAGTCACAGCTTTCATTTAAAAATTTTATTTATCCTAGTATCTTTATCCCCAATGTATATGGCAAATACTAGCTTTTATCCACAGGAAGGACCAGTTAAAAAAAATATGTGACTGAATTAAGTTCATCTTTTCAATTGGGAAACTGAATATACTACAAATAAAACATTAGTAACATAATTTTTCGCTAATTGGAAAACTTTTCTTAAGTAACTTGTTTCAAGCAAAAAGATGAGGGAGAAGGAATTCATGGATAATGTTGTTCACTGGCTGGTGTGGCCCAGTGTATTGAGTGCTGGCCTGTGAACCAAAGGGTTGCCAGTTTGATTCCCAGTTTAGGGCACATTCCTGAGTTGTAGGCCAGGTCCCCAGTAGGGGATGCATGAAAGGCAACCAGACAATGATATTTCTCTCCTTCTCTTTCTCCCTCCTTCCCTTCTGTAAAAATAAATAAATAAAATATATTTTAAAAGAATAATATTGTTGCCAAATCACAGGCAGCATAAATACATCTTATTCATATTTTGTCCTTATACAACACACTGATTTTGAAAGAACCTAACCTTATTTAGACCAGCTTGAATATAAAATTCAATAGCTGTTACATATCATAATTCTCAAGAGATCTCACTACTAAGTTGATTACAAACAGCTGCAACATTCATTGCCATTGAAATGTTATTCAAAGGATGATTAAATGTAAAGTGTCCATATGTAGATCTTTGTTCTGTGTCTCTTGCGCTGCTCACAAGCTAGTACTGACTGCCCTTCAAGCTATGTGTGCCAGGTTCTTTAATCACAGTAATCAAAATGTTGGGAAGTTATTAAGTTTTTCTTAGAATCTGTTGGAGAAAAGGGATTTGAGTTTAGTTCTTAGACATACATATTTTGTGGTATGGTGTATGTCTGTGTATGATATAATAATAGTTATATAAGCATAGTCTTGAGTCCAAAGGGCATTTTTCCCAAACAAAACTTAGTGGATGATGTTGAATGTAGCTACGCATGCTGCATTTGTTAAGACAGACACTAATGTTCAATGGTTTGAAAAATTTTAGTGGGAATAGTCTTCTCTGTAGAAATACTCCTTGAAAAACCAAAATGTAAAGTGGATGTCCTGTTTTGTTTAGGTGCAAGAGGATACTCCCACCTTTCTGGGAAGTCTCCCATGAAAGAATTTCCAGAAAAATTGAAATACCTCACCTCTAATAATCTGAACACAGATTTAGACAATGACACAGTGTTTGCCCATTGGCTTCTTTTTTTTTTTTTGTATCTATCTGAATGATATGTGGTAGGTCACTAACAATTTTGCTTTTGAACTAGAGGAGGTGTTAGATATTTTAGTGTTACTGATCAATGTGAATCCAGCAATAACTAAGTACAAGCTTGTAATATTTTCTAAAAATATATGCAAATTCAATAATAATAACTTCCAATATGTGTTAGCAAAGAAACAATAAACCTTTTTGACAGAGAATAATGTGGGGGCATTACTGAAAAATGGCCAGGAAAGTGCTCTGTATAGAGGTGGCATATCAACTGAGATCTGAATGACAAGAAGTATTCCTGCAAATAATTTTTTTTTTAAATCTCGAAGAAAGATTATAGAACAAGCACTAAAGCCTTGGGGTAGTTTTATCTTACAAACTAAAAGAAGGCCATTGTATTTAGGACATAATAGATGAAGACTGAGGGCTTTTAAGTAAAACAGGAGAGTTGGTTGTGACAGAGTCATTCAAACTTTGTAGGTCATGGTAGGCATAAATGGTAGGCACAAAATAGACAGGGAGAGGTTAAGAATAGTATAGGAAATGGAGAACCCAAAGAACTTATATGTATTACCCATGGATATGAACTAAGGCAGTGATGCTGGTGGGAAGGCTGTGCAGGGCAGGGGGAATAAAAGGAAAAAATGGGATAATTGTAATAACATAATCAATAAAATATTATTAAAAATCAAAATGGAAAGCAGTATTTGAAAAAAGTAAAACTTTTCCAGAATTAAAAAAAATTATGAATCCTCAATTAGTGTCTTTAAGTACTAAGTATTATAATTAAAGAAATATTGCAGTAAAACTGAAGACCACCAAGTGAAGTCTTAAAAGCTGTGGAACTGCAGAGCATTATGCTAAGTGAAATAAGCCAAGTGGTGAACATATGATCTCACCTATAAGTGGAATGTAATCCACAAAACAAACAAGCAAGCACAATATAACCAGAGACATTGAAATAAAGAACAAACTGACAATAACCAGAAGGAAGGGAGATAATGGGGAAAAATAGGGAAGGGTCATCAAGGAACATGGATAAAGGACCCATGGACAAAGCCAAAGGAGAGTAGTATTGAGGGTGGGATTTGGGGGTGCAGGGGGAGGGGAAGTGTGAGAGAACTCCATTCCACAGAGCTCTCCCTGCTGCCACTGATGGGAACAAATCATCCCAGACACAATCTTGCTGTTCTGATGGGAAAAGGGGTGGTGATTCCCTCTGGTGGGGAATGCTCTGAGCCCCAAAAGGCTTTTATTGGGAATGGTATGTGTAGAGATATACAGCATACATGCATAGCTCACCAATCAATGTCAAAAGACAATAGTCATTCAAAAACAAATATTATCTATTGATTACAACTGAAGGAACACAGAGCTTTGTCATAGGTCAGGATCTGTTAGTCATGCTGACACCAGATGGTCTTTAAGACATGTTTCATGAGATAAAGAGTTTACTCCTTATGCCTTGAACTTAAGCATCTGGTTTATATAAACATGGCTATATGAAGCAGAGGAAGCTTCAAAGGATGAAATGTACATTCCAAGCCTGATTCCCATGGAAACCCTCGGTGTTAGAGTCAGGTCATGTCTGCCACCTGCATTAACTAGTTTTCCAGGGACAATTACTAGCCTCTTTCAGAGCTTGTTCTCACTGGGCTAAAGTCTCTGAAACCACACAGAGGGATCCCCAACAGGGGAGAGTGGTGGTGGGGAAAGTGGACAACTGTACTTGAACAACCATTAAAAAATAAGAAAGTATAGACTGTTTACAAAAACTGTAAGTACTTACTGAAGAATGATAGGTGGCTGAGAGTAAGAGAAAATAAATTAACTTTCAGCTGTGAATTCCATACTCAGCTAAACTAACATGTGAGCATAAAGGCAAAACAAAAACATTTTCAGACATTTAGTCTTACATCACTTAAAATAAATACTGAAACAAAAGCAGTCATAAATGGTGAATAGTAATTCATGAATGAAAAGCATAGTTAATGAATACTAACTGAAACAACACTTATCGAATAATGCAAACCACAAAAAGAAGGAGAGAAAATATGCATTAGTAGAAAAGACTCTATATTGAAAGGAACCTTACATGTCTTTATGACCTCATATTTGGTGATGGATTTTTAGATACAACACCAAAGGCACAAGCAACAAAAGAAAAAATAAATTGAATTTTATCAAAATTAAAAATTTTGTGCATCAAAGGACATTGTCAAGAAGGTGAAAGTCAACATAGAGAATGGGAGAAAGCTTTTGAAAATCATATATCAGATAAAGCTCTTATATCAAGAACATAGAAGATATTCTTACAATTCAATAACAAAAAGTGAAAGACCCAATTTTACTTTATTTTATTTATTTTTTATTATTGTTCAATTACAGTTGTCCCCATTTCCCCCTATTACTCTCCCCTGCCCTACGCATCCCCACTTCCTACATTCAATTCCCCCACTTGTCCTTGTCCATGGGTCCTTTATATTTACTCTTTAACTAGAACCATCCCTTTCTTTCCTCCCTTAACCACCTCCCCGGCTCCTTGTGGCCCCTGTCAGTTTGTTCCTTGGTTCTCTGCCTCTGGCTCTATTTTGTTCATTTTTTTGCTTTGTTCATTAGGTTCCTGATATAGGTGAGATCATATGATATTTGTCTTTTGATGCCTGGTTTATTTCACTTAGCATAATATTCTCCAGCTCCATACATGCTGTCATGAAAGGTAGAAGTTACTTCTTTCTTTTTTGTGTGTGCATTCACTGTTTCTTTATACATATATAAATATAAATATAAATATATATATATATATATAATTGTTGTTGCAGTACAATTTTCTATGTTTTACTCCCATCCCAACCCACCCACCCAGCCCTCCCCTCCTCCCTCCCATTTCCACCCACCCCCAGCTTTTATCCATGTTTACTTTATACTTCTTCCTGTAAACCCTTCCCCTTTCCCCCTGAAATTTCCTCTCCTCTCCCCTCTGAACACTGTCAGACTGTTCTCTGTTGTGTAGTATTCCATTGTGTAAATGTACCATAGTTTTTTGATCCATTCATTTACTGATGGGCACTTAGGCTGTTTCCAGCACTTCTCTATTATAAATTGCATTGCTATGAACATTGGGGTGCATAGGTTCTTTTGAATTGGTATTTCAGGATTCTTATGATATAGTCTCAGCAGTAGAATTGCCAGGTCAAAAGGCAGTTTCATTTTTGGTTTTCTGATGAAATTCCATACTGTTTTCCACAGTGGCTGCACTAGTCTGCATTCCCACCAACAGTGCACTAGGGTTCCCTTTTCTACACAATCTCCCCAGCAATTATTGTTTTTTGATTTGGTTATGATGGTCCTTCTGACTGCTGTGAAGTGGTTATTTCCCTGTGGTATTAATTTTCATTTCTCTGATGGCTAGTGATGCTGAGTGTCTTTTCATATATCTCTGAGCTCTCTGTATGTCCTCCTTGGAAAAGTGTCTTTTCAGGTCCTTTGCCCATTATTTTATTGAATTGTTGTCTTCCTGGTGTGGGGTCATATGAGCTCTTTATATATTTTGGAGATCAAACCCTTGTCCGAGGTTTCATTGAAAAATATATTTTCCCATACAGTTGGTCTCCTTTTCATTTTGGTGATATTTTCTCTAAC
Organism: Tonatia bakeri; assembly: GCA_004024845.1. Lineage (NCBI taxonomy): Eukaryota > Metazoa > Chordata > Mammalia > Chiroptera > Phyllostomidae > Tonatia > Tonatia bakeri. The sequence continues at coordinate 111,807 of PVIA01002168.1, forward strand.
CATGCAGAAGCTTTTAAATTTGGTATAGTGCCATTTGTTTATTCTTTTCTTTATATTCCTACTCTAAGGGTACACATTAGTGAAAATATTACTGCGTGGAATATCTGAGATTTTTATGGCCATGTTCTCCTCTAGGAATTTTATGGTGTCATGGCATATTTAAATGTTTTATCCATCTTGATTTTTTTGTGTGTGTGGTGTAAGTTGGTGGTCGAGTTTCATTTTTCAGCATGCAGCTGTCCAGATATCCCAACACCATTTGTTGCAGAGGCTCTTTTTACTCTACTTGCATTTGTGTACCTTTTGTCTAATGTTAATTGATCATATTGATGTGGTTTTACTTCTGGGCTCTCTATTCTAAATAGATCAAATTTTAAAATGGGCAAAGGACTTTAATAGGTTTTTCCAAAGAAGATATACAAATGTCCAGTGAGCACATGAAAAAAATGCCTAAAATAATATAGATATATGTATTAGAGAAGTACATATTAAAGTTACGAGATTCCACTTCACACACAGTGGGGTGGCTATAACTAAAAATGGAAAATACCAAGTGTTGGTAAATATGTGAAGAAATTAGAAAACTCATTCATTGCTGATGGAGATTTAAAGTGGTTTTGCCACTGTGGAAATCAGTGTAATTATTCTTCTAGCAGTTAAACATACAGATAACATCTGACCCAAAAATTCTATTCCCAGATTTATGCAGAAAAAGAGCTGAAAACAGATATGCAAACAAAAACCTGTACATGAATGTACATAGTACCATAATTCATAAAAAACAATGGTGGAAACAACCAAAATGCACATTAATGGATTAATGGATAGACTTAATGTGGTATATGCACACTAAGGACAATTATTCAGTTCTAAAAATGATTGAGGTACTAATATATTTAATAATGTGGATGAACCTCTAAAACATTATGCTTAGTTAAAGAAGCCAGATACAAAAGGTCATTGTACTGTATCATTCCATTTATATGAAACACACAGAATATGTAAAACCATAGGTTCTGAAAGCAAACTAGAATTTGTGAGGGGCTTAGGGGACAAGAGCCCCTCCTTATCATCCTTATGGGTGATAAAATGTTTTAGAACTTGATATAGTGATAGTTGCATAACATTTGAATGTGTTAGAGGCTTCTGAATTATACAGTGTAAAATGATTAATTTAATGTTGTAAAAATTTTTTTATTTGTTTTGAAAAATCTTTTCAGTTGTATTTTATCCATTACCATTTTTCCCCTTATACCACCTACACTTGCCATCAGGACACAGTTGTCCATGAGTCCTTTTTCCTTTTCTCCTTTCACCCCTAACCCCTCCCCCCAGTGCTGTCAGCCCAGCTCTCTATTTATAAAACTGCCTATATTTTGTTTGTATGTTCAATTTGTTCATTAGATTCCACATATGTGTAAAATCATATGGTATTTGCTTCTTTTCTGATTGGCTTATTTCACTTAGCAAAATGTTCTCCAGGTCCATTCATGCTTTCACAGAGGATAAATATTTTTCTCATTTATCACCAAGTAGTATTCTATTGTGTAAATGTCCTATAGTAGTTTTTTTAGATTTATTTATTTATTTATTTATTTATTTATCTATCTATCTATTTATTTATTTATTTCTAGAGAGAGGGGAAGGGAGTTAGAGGGGGAGACAACCTTCAATGTGTGCTTTCTTCTCATGAGCCACCTACTGAGGAACTGGCCTGCAACTCAGGCATATGCCCTGGACTAGGAATCAAACCAGTAACCCTTTGGTTCACAGGCTGGTGCTCAATCCACTGAACCAAACCAGCCAGGGGCCATGGTTGTTTTTATCAGTTCATCTACTGATAGACACCTGGGCTGCTTCCATATCTTTGCTCTTGTAAATAATGCTGCAATAATCATAGGGGTACTCATGTTCCTTTGAATTAGTGTTTTGGGTTTGTTCAGACATGTTCACAGAAATGGAATTGCTGGGTAAATAAGGAGATCCATTTTTTAATTTTTTGAGGCATCTCCATATTGCTTTCCACAGTTGCCACACCAATCTGCATTCCCACCAACAGTGCAAAAGAGTTCCCCTTTCTCCAAATCCTTGCCAGCATTTGTTTGTTTAATTATCAATATTGGCCATTCTGACTAGTGTGATGTGAAATTTTATTGCGATTTTAATGTGCATCTTTGCATACATGTATTGGTCAACTATATGTCCTTTTTGGAGAAGTGTCTATTCAGGTCCTTTACCCATTTTTAATTGGATTATTTGAGGGTTTTTTTGGTGTTGAGTTTTATAAATTCTTTAGTAATTTGGATATTCAATCCTTATCAGATGTATCAGTGAATATATTCTCCCATTCAGTGGGTTGTCTTTTTATTTTGTTGATGGTTTTCTTTGCTGTGTAAAAAACTTTTTAGTTTGGTAAAGTCCAGGCTGTTTATTTTCATTTTGTCTCCTTTGCCTGAGGAGATACGGAACAGACTGAAAGTGACCAAAGGGGAGAGGGAAGAAGAATAATAGTCTAAAAAAGGAGAAGGGACTAGACCAAAAATATGTATGAATGACCCACAGACATGGACAACAGTGTAAAAATTGACTGTGGGAGTAGGGGGTAGGATGGGTGGAGGAGGGCAAAGGGAGAATATAGGGACAACTGTAATAGAATAACAATAAAAATGATTAAAAATATTACTATGAGCAATGTCTGAGATTTTACTGCCTCTATTTTCACCAAGGACTTTTATGGTTTGGGGCTTAACATTTCAGTCTTTAATCCATTTTGAATTTATTCTTGCGTGTCACATATGAAAATGGTCTAGTTTCATTTTTCTGAATGTATCTGTCCATTTATTGAATAATCCACCTTTAGTACATTGCATGTGCTTGCTTCCTTTGTCAAATATTACTTGGCTATAAAGATGTAGGTTTATTTATGGGCTATGTATTTTATTCCATTGAACTATGTGTTTGTTTTTATGCCAGTACCCAGCAGTTTTGTTTTTACTATGGCTTTATTGTATAGCTTGATATTAGGTAGCATCATTCATTCCTCCAAATTTGTTCTTCTTTCTCACAACACTATTGCTATGCATGGCTTTTTGTGGTTGCATATACATTTTAAAAATATTTTTCTACTTCCATTTTTAACTCATTACAGACAAAAAAGACAGAATTTCCAAAAGAATTTGATAAACCCACAAATTAAGCTATTTTAATACATTTTTGCTTTGAAAGTGATCAATGAGCAAAAACATGATGGAGCATATAGATTATTTGAACGTTAAAAATAGTAGACACATTAATGGATATTTATACAATAATTCACCTGAAAAAGGCAAGACATGCATTGTTTTTTAGTATACAAGGAAGGTATATAAAGACTGATGACTTATTATTTCAGAAAGGAATTCCCAACAAATTTCCAAAAGCAATGTGAAGACCACCTCCTCTGAAAAAAAAAATGAAAGTAGAAACAAATTACACCATACCTAACAATAAACTCAAAATGGACAAAAGACTTTAATGCAAGTCACAAAACCATAAAATTCCTAGAAAAAATATACGCAATAACATCTCATACACGCCTTGTGGCAATATATTTTTGCTGATTCATCCTGATGCAAAGGAAACAAAGGAAAAAATAAGCAAATGGGACTACATCAAGCTTAAAAAGCTCTTTCACAACAAAATAACCACCGGCAAAATGCAAAAGAAACCCACTGAGTGGGAAAGCATATTTTCCAATGACATATCCGATAAGGAGTTAATTTCAAAAATATATAAAGAGTTTATATAACTCAACACCAGGAAGACAAAGAATCCAATTACATTATAGACAAAGGACATAAATAGATACTTCTCCAAAGAGGACATACAGATGGCCAATTGACATATGAAAAAAAATGCTCAGCATCACTAATCATCAGAGAGATGCAAATTAAAGCCAAAATGAGATCTCAATTCACACTGGTCAGATTGGCTATCATCAATAAGGAAAACCCTCCTGCACTGCTGGTGGGAATGCAGACTGGTGCAGCCACTGTGGACAACAATATGTAATTTACTCACGAAATTGAAAATAGAATTGCCTCTTGACCTGGAGATCCTTCTTCCAGGAATATATGCTAAAAATCCTGAAACACTAATTTGAAAGAGTATATGCACCCCTATGTTCATTGCAGCCTCATGTATAATAGCCAAGAATAAGAAGCAGCCCCAGTGTCCATCAGTATTTGAGTTGATAAAAAAGCTGTAGTACATTTAAGAAATGGATTACTATGCAACCATAAAAATAAGGAAACCTTACATTTTGCAAGAACATGAATAGACCTGGAGATTATTAGGCTATGTCAAATAAGCCAGTTAGAGAAAGACAAAAACCACATTATCTCACTTATATGTGAAATTTAATTAACACGATAAACTGATAAAATAGAAACAGAGGCACTGATACACAGAACAGGCTGACAGCTGTCACAGAGGAAGGGCTTTGGGGGGACTGGATGAAAGAAGGTCAAAGCATTAACCAAAAATATACAATGTCTGTCCAGAAAGAGTTCAGCTATTATTAATATAATGAGAACAGTTTGCATTACATCAATGAACCTGGTAGCCAAGGAGAGTGGAATGGAATGGGCATGTGTGAAGAATGGCAACTTCACTGTACTAATCAGTGGGTGTGGTAGACAGCATTGAGTGAGCACATGTATTCTATGGCTCTCATGAGTGAGCAACTAAAGCAATGAATCTGCATCAAATTTTGTGTTATGCTTAAACATTCCTCCATGGAAAATATCCAGATGATTCAGAAGGTCACAGCTAAGGGCAACTGGTGATTGGCAGCTTCATGATGATAACATGCCTGCTCTTGCATTGTCTCATGCACAATTTTTTTTGTGAAACATCAAACCACCCAAGTGATTCATCCCCCTATAGCCCTGATTTGGTGCCCTGTGACTTCTGGCTTTTCCCAAAACTAAAGTCACCTTTGAAAGGAAAAGATTTCAGATTGACAATGTGATTCAAGAAAATATGATGGGGCAACTGATGGAGAATGGCAGAACTGTGTGAGGTCCCAAGGTGCCTGCTTTGAAGGGGACTGAGACATCATTGTCCTGCATACGATGTTTCTTTTACTTTGTATCTTCTCTCATAAATATCTTTATTTTTCATATTGCATGGCTGGATACTTTCTGGACAGACCTTGTGTTCACAGCACATGGACACAGGCAACAGTTTGGTGATAGCCAGAGGGAAAAAAGGGTGGACACTAAATGGAGGTGGACAAAAGGGGAAACATGTGGGCAGAAAGAGATTTTGCTTGGGGTGATGGGTGCATATGCTGTGTGCAGATGATATTTTATTGAGTTGTATGCTAGAGACCTGTATGATTTTTGAACCAATGTCACCCTCATAAACTCAATTAAAAAAAGATGGTTAAGAACTCATATATAGGGTCCAGTACAAATAGTGGTTTCTTATTACAGAATTTTTATTATAAAATCATAAGCATTTAATTCCATTACATAATTATCACACTCAAGCACACCATATGGCAGTTTATGTGAAATGTTCAAATTAAAACTATAAATTATTATCTCCAAATTACTACCTTACCATCCACACTCAAGCAGGCCTTACTTCTGTCAGACCCTGTGTTTGAAATTTCAAAATTGTACTCTTACCTTACCCATAGGTGTGGGAAGAAAACACTTGTAGATCATAGAATATTGAGAAACAAATGATACTGAAAGCACTACCTATGAAACATGTGGGCTTAAGATAATGAGGTACTCTGAGTTGTATTTACAACTTTTAATGCTTTTATTTAGAAAACATAAAAGATGAGATATAATGAGTTTTTTTTTTACTTTTTGCACTTCATTTTTTGCTTTGTTTTTTTCATATTTTATTGTATGCTATTACAGTTATCTCACTTTAAATATATTATTCCTTCATTTATTTCTTCAAATATCCCAAATATATTTATTTTAAAAAATTACATCAGGTTATTCTATTCATTTTATTTAATTTACATTTAATTAATGTTCATTTTGTGTGTGGCCTTACATAATTGTTTTTATGAACTTTAAAATTTTGGATTACAGTCTATATTTTATGGTATTCTCTCTTTCTCTTACACATACACACACATATACACAAACACCTATCTGTTCCCTCCTCATCCTTTTTTATTTAGAAATTTATTATTTGCCTCAATCTACTTTTTAAAAAATTTTAATTTAATGTATTGGGGTGACATTGGTTAATAAAATTATATAGCTTTTAAGTGTACAATTCTATATACATCTATATATTACACTGTGTATTTACCACCCAAATTTAAATCTCATTCCATCACCCTATATTTGAACCATTTTTTTTCTGGCAAATACCATACTGTTGTCTATGTCTATGAGTTTTTGTTTCACTGCTGTTGGAAATGTAAAGTGGTCCAGCCACTATGGAAAACACTATGAAGTTTCTTCAAAAAATTAAGAATGTAGGTGTTATATGGTCTAGAAAGCCCTCTTCTGGGTATTTACCTGAAAATTTAAAAATATTAATAAATATATATATATCCCTAATATTCATTGCAACATTACACATGGTGGCCAAGATATGGAAACAACATAAGTGTTCTTCCATAGATGACTGGCTAAAAAATATGTACAATGAAATACTACTCAGTCATAAGAAAATATGAAATACTGCCATTTGTGATAATAAACAAGACAAAAAACAAAACGTAATATGCTTTTATGGACTCCAATCTAGAACCAGGTAATGAATTGGTAGCACAGGGCTCTTGCTCTATAATTATTTTTGGGAGATCACAAAGGGAAGTTATAAAGTTATATGTGTATTTTTCCCATCCTTAAACACTCAACATATTTTATCATTTTTATTGTTGGTTGAATACAGTTGTCTCCATTTTCCCACCACCACTTTCCCACCCCACCTCCCACCCTCAATCCTACCCCCCTTAACTTTGTCCATGGGTCCTTTATACATGTTCTTTGACAATCCTTTCCCTTCTTTCTTCCATTATTTCCTTCTTCCCTTCCCTCTGATTACTGTCAGTTTGTTCTTTATTTCAATATTTAATGAATTACAGTCTTAGACATCAGTCCACAAAAGCATTTTTCAACTTATATTAACAAGCAGTACAGCCCCAACATGACCTAGAGTTTCAAGCTGGTATTTGATTTCCATTCTAATTTAATGCTGACACTTTCTCTATGATATTCACAGGAGCCAAACAACTGCCCTTTATGCATTTGAAACCAAAGCCCATAGGTCCTGTAGCTTCAGTTTGACACCAATTTCATTTTTATTCCATTTATTGTCCATACAAAGATTTATCTGTTTTTTTGACATCAGCTATGTAGTTGATGTTTCTCCTTTTATATTCTAACTCTCATTGCTCTGGGTGTCACTAAGGAGGGGAAATCCATAGTGTGGAATTTCTAAGACTATCTTGATTGTAACTCAATCCATTTTCATATATTCAGTATATAGAATACACAATAAATGAGCAATGACAAAGAACTTAATTTTTCTTTTTGCAAGTGGGGCATAGAAAGTTATGCAATTAGAAAATCTTTACCATTCAAGCTCCATTCACATAGCAACATATATTTATTGCACTCTTATAATGCAATAAGTGCTGCATTAGATGTTACAGAAAACAGAGAAATATAACTGACATGACTCTGCCTTAAAAGAATTTGCGGTTGAGCAAAGGCTGAGTCAGGACTAAATCCATCACAGTTTCTACCCTCTTGATTACAAAATGTATGTTTATTGTCCAAAAGGTGGCCCAAGGGTGAAGGGATCCAATATGTGTCCTTCATATCATTCACCTATAAAACAAAAACAAAATCATCTTGGCAAGGTCCCCTCAGAAGATTTCATCAGAAGAAGGTAATTTCAATTATTTAAATATTATCTAGTTGTAACAAGTAACAATATCACAGCTTAAAGAATATTTTAGTCATATTAAGGCAGAGATGACAGTTTGCAAATTTATCAAGTGTAAACATTTAAGACGCATGTTGGGCTCTTGCCTGAAGCCGTCAAGGAGTCTTTCATTACTTGCACTCAGTAATTGAAACTTTTATAAGTTTGAAAAGTGAAAATAGCATGACAGCCACAGACTAAACTAAGTAGAATCTAGGACTAAAACTAGAGTTGGGATCTTCTTTTTAAAACCTTGTTGAACTAAAAATGGCTTTACCTTGTCATGTTTAAAAAAACCATAATTACAAATTACTTTACAAACTTGCAGGACAGAATCTAGGGTTGTCATTCTCTTGTTTCCAATAGTTTAATATCATTATTTTATCTTAAATAGAGGTTTTCTCTGAAGCCCCAAACACAGTTTTTGATTCTCTTTCTACAATCAAATTATTTTTTAATTTTATTTTAATCATTGTTCAAGTACAGTTTTCTGTCCTTTACTCCCATCCTGGCCCACCCACCCATCCCTCCCCACCTCCATTTCCAATGCCCCTAGTTTTTGTCCATCTGTCCTTTATACTTGTTCCTGTATATCCTTCCCCTTTTCCCCTGAAATTCCCTCCCCTCTCGCCTCTGGTCACTGTCAGCCTGTTCTCTATTTCAGTGTCTTAGGTTATATTTTGCTTGTTTGTTTGTTTTGTTGTTTAGGTTCCTGTTAAAGGTGGGATCATATGGTATTTGTCTTTCACTGCCTGGCTTATTTTGCTTAGCATAATGCTTTCCACTTCCATCCATGCTGTCACAAAGGGTAGGAGCTCCTTCTTTCTTTCTGCTGCATATAATTCCATTGTGTAAATGTACCATAGTGGATTATATCCTAAGAACTCTGAAACACCAACCCAAAAGAACCTATGCAGCCCAATGTTCATAGCAGCATAATTTACAATAGCCAAGTGCTGGAATAAACCTAGGTGCCCATCAGTAAATGAATGGATCAAAAAAATACTATAAACAAATTAATTAGTTTCAAATTCTTGCTCTGTCACTTACTAGCCCTGTGGCCTTGTGAAGTTACTTAATCCATTTAGCTTTATTTTTTCTCATCTGTAAAGGATGAATAATCAGAGCACATTTTCATTTGGTTGTTGTTAATATGAAATGTAAAGTGCTTAGCACTGTGCCTGGAACATGCTGACATGTTTATTGCAGCATTATTCACAATAGCCAAACCATGGAAACAACCCAAGTGCCTGTCAACAGAGGAGTGGTTAAAAAATCAGTGGTACAAATATACAATGGAATATTATTCAGCCATGAAAGAATGGAATCTTGCCAGTTGCAACCAATGGATGGACCTAAAGAGTATTGTGCTGAGTGAAATAAGTCAAACATAGGAAGACAAATGCCATATGGCTTCATTTATATGTGGAATTGAATGAACAAAATAAATGAATAAGCAAAACAGAAACAGACTCATAGATACAGAAAACAAACTGATAATTGTCAGATGGAAGGGCAATGGGGGACAGGGTGAAAAGGTGAAAGTATTAAGAAGTACAAACTGTCAGTTACAATATAGCTATGGGGATGTAAAATACATCATGGGGAATATAGTCAATAATATTGTAATAACTGTGTATGGTGCCATGTGAGTATTGCACTTATCAGGATTTTTTTTCTGGCAATTTTTGAGGATCACTTTAAGTTGTATAAATATTTAACCACTATGTTGTACACCTGATACTAATATAAAAATATTAAATGTCAACTAATTTTTGTGGATAGAGCACATCAGGCTATCTTACTTCAATTCCACCAAATATTCAAATTGTTAACTAGGCAGATGGAGGCTGAGTAGGAACCCTAGTACACTGTTGGTGAGAAGGCAGACTGGTAAACCTACTGTGAAAAGCTATATGGAATTTCCTCAGAAAACTAGAAAAGGAACTGTCTTTTGATCTGACAATTTCACTGCTGGGATTATACCCTAAGAATTCTGATACATCAACTCAAAAGAACGTGTGTATCCCAATATTCATAGTAGCACAACTTACAATAGTCATGTGTTGGAAGCATCATAAGCTCCCATCACTAAATGAATGGATCAAAAAATATGGTACGTTTACACAATGGAATATTATGCAGCAGAAAGAAAGAAGGAGCTCCTACCCTTCATGGCAGCATAGATGGATCTGGAAAGCATTGTGTTAAGTGAAATAAGCCAGGTCATAAGAGACAAATACCCTATGATCTCACCTATAAGTGGAACCTAATCAACAAAACAAGCAAGCAAAATAGAACCAGGGGCATTGAAGTTAGTATCAAACTTGCAGTAACCAGAGGGGAGATTGGAGAGGGAAATGTGTTTAAAAGGGGGAAGGGTTGTCAGGGAACATATATAAACAACACATGTTCAAATCCAAAGCGGGGTAGGATCACGGGTGGGAAGAGGGGATGGCTGGGGTGGGGGAAGTGGTGGGGGGAATAGTGACAACTGTCCTTGAACAACAACAAAAAAAGAGAGAGAGAAAATAAGAAGAAAAAGAGAAAAAAAACAGGTAAACAGTTCAGGAATAAATAGGCACTACATATGTATCTACCAATAATCATTTTAAATGTAAATGATGTGAATACTCCATTCAAAACTCATGAGGTAGCTGAATGGATAAGAAAACAAGATCCATGTATATGTTGCCTCCAAGACACCCATCTCAGATTGAAAGATACACATAGACTAAAAGTACGTGGATCAAAAAAGAAATTTCATGGAAATTGAACAGAAAATAATATTGAATAACAGTACTTATATCCAACAAAATAGAGTTTAAAGTCAGTACTATGGCAAGAGACAAAGAAGGATACTGCATAATAATAAAGAGCAAAATCCAACAGGAGGATATAACCCTAGTAAATATTTATGCATCCATTATAAGAGCAACTAAATATGTAAAGTAAATCTTGATGGACATAAAGGGAGGGACTGACATAAATAGTCATTGTTGATGATTTTAACACCCCATTGTCTTACTGGATAGATCTTCCATCAAGGAACATATATAAAGGACCCATGGACAAATAAAACATGTGGGGAGAATTGAATGTGGGAGGTGGGGTGTGTAGGGTTGGGGAGAGTAATCAGAGGAAAATGGGGACAACTGTGATTGAACAACAATAAAAATATATATGCAAAAGCTTGAGAATTATATATATAAAATAAAATCAACAAGGAGAGAGAAGCCTTAAAGGGCACATTAGCTCAAATGAATTTAATGGTATCTTCTTAGCATTTTACACCAAGGCAGCAGAATATATATACTTTTCTTTCTTTTTTTTTAGTCATGAAGTTGTGATTCTTTTTTTTAAGATTTTATTTATTTATTTTTCAGAGAGGGAAGGGAGAGGGAGAGAGAGAGAAACATCAATGTACGGTTGCTGGGGGACATGGCCTGCAACCTAGGCATGTGCCCTGACTGGGAATCAAACCTGTGATGCCTGGTTCGCAGCCCGCGCTCAATCCACTGAGCTACGCCAGCCAGGGCTAGAATATATATACTTTTCAAGTGCACATGGACCATTTTTAGTATAGATTACATGCTAGGCCACAACAAAAGTCTCAATACATCTAGAAGATTGAAATTATATCAAGCATCTTCTCTGACCACAATGGTATAAAACTGGAAATCAATCACAGGAAGAAGACTGAAAGATGTGCAAAGACATAGAAACTAAATAACATGTTATTAAACAATGAATGAGTCAACAATGAGAACAAGGAAGAAATCAAAAGATACCTTGAAACAAATGAAAATGAGGACACAACAATCCAGAATCGTTGGAACACTGGAAAAGAAATCCTAGAAGAAAAATTCCTTTTGAAAAAGCTAAAATAAACAATCTAGCTTTACACTTAAAGGGACTTGAAAAAGAACAGCAAAGCCCAATGTAAATAAAAGGCAGGAAATAATAAAGGCCAGAGTAGAAAGAAATGAAATGAATTCTTAAAAAATGATACAAAAAATCAATGAATCCAAGAGCTTGTTCTTTGAAAAAATAAAAATTTTGACAAAACTTTAACCAGACTCATCAATAACAAAATAGAAAGGACTCAAATAAATAAAATAAAAATGAAAAATGATTAATAGCAACTGAGACCAAAAAAAATACAAAAGATTCTAAGAAAATAATAACAACTACATGTCAAAAAACTGGACAACCTGAATGAAATTGATAAAATTCTAGAAACATGCAATCACCCAAAAGTAAAATAGGAAGATTTAGAGAATACAAACAGACATATTACACCTAGTGAAAGAGAAGCAATATTTAAAAACCTCCCAACAAACTAAAGCCCAAAAGTAAAATAGGAAGATTTAGAGAATATGAATAGATGTATTACACCTACTGAAATTGAAGCAATATTTAAAAACCTCCCAACAAACTAAAGGCCTGGACAGGTTGGTTTCACAGAGAATTTTACCAAACATTCCAAGATGAACTAACACATCATCTTCTCAATTTATTTCAAAAAAAAAAAAATCAAGAGTTATGGAGGCTCCCAAACTCATTTTACCAGACCAATATTTTCCTAATTTTAAAGGCACTAGAAAAAAAAAGGAAAATTATTGGCCAGCATCCCTGATGAACATCGATGCTAAAATACTCAACAGAGTATTAGCAAAATGAATATAGCAATGCATCAAAAATATCCTACAACATAACCAAGTGGGATTTATTCTGGGAATGCAAGGTTGTTACATTTGCAAATCAATAAATATGATCCACCACATAATCAAAATGGAGGATAACAAACTACATGACTATATCAATAGATGCAGAAAAAACATTTGATAAAAATCCAACACCTGATTTTGATAAAACTCTCAGCAAAGTGAAAATAGAGGGAACATACTTATACATAATTAAGGCCATATATGACAAACCTACTGCCAGCATCATACTCAATGGACCAAAACTCCAAGTGTTCTCTTTATGATCAGGAAGAAGGCAGGGATATGTTTTCATTGCTCTTAGTCAACATAACACTGGAAGTCCTAGCCCCAGCAATCAGACAACAAGAAATAAAAGGTGTCCAAATCATAAAGGAAGAAGTAAAACTTTCTTTATTTGCAGATGACATGATACCGTATGTAGAGAACTCCTAAGATTCCACCAAGAAACTTCTAGAACTGATAAATGAATTCATCAAAGTCGCAGGATACAAAATTAAAATTCAGAAATCAGTTGCATTTTATATGCCTATATCAAGCTAACAGAGAGGGAAATTAAGAAAAGAATCCCATTCACAATTACTACAAGATGAAAGAAATGCCTAGGAATAAACTGAACCAAGGATGTAAAAGAACTGTACAAGGAAAATTATACGACACTGAAGAAAGAAATTGAAGAAGATGCACAAATAAGTGGAAGTGCATACTGTGTTCATGGATAGGAAGAATTGACATCATTAAAATGTCCATACTAGCCAAAGCAATCTATAGATTTAATGCAATTCCTGTCAAGATTCCAATAATGTGTTTCACGGAACTAGAACAAATATTTCAAAAATTTATATGGAACCATAAAAGGCCCCACATTGCAAAAGCAATTCTGAAAAGGAACAAAGTTGGAAGAATCATACTACCTAATATCAATCTATACTAAGGTCATAGTAATCAAAACAACATGGTGCTTGTATAAAAACAGACACGTAGATCAACGGAACAGAATTGAGAGTCCAGATATAAACCCACACCTTTATAGTCAATTAATATTCAACAGCCCTGACTGGTGTGGCTCAATGGATTGAGTGCTGGCGTGTGAAACAAAGGGTCTCTGGTTTGATTCCCAGTCAGAGCAAATGCCTGGGTTGCAGGCCAGGTCCCCAGTAGGGGGCACTCAAGAGGCAACCACACATTGATGTGTCTCTCCCTCTCTTTTTCCCTCCCCCTCTATAAAAATAAATAAATAAAATCTTTACAAAAATATTCAACAGAATAAGCCAGCACATAAAATGGGCTAAATATAGTTTATTCAAAATGGTGTTGAGAAAATTGGATGGATATGTGCAGAGAAATGAAACTAGACCACCTTCTTACACCACACACAAAAATAAATTCAAAATAGATCAACTACTTAAATTTTATATTCAAAACCACAGAATCACAGAACAAAACATAGGCAGCAAAATCTCAAGTATTGTTCATAACAATTTTTATTGGATATATCTCCCCAGGCATGGGAAACAAAAATAAATAAATAAACAATTGGGAGGACATCAAAATAAAAAGTTTTTGCACATCAATCATCAACAAAATAAAAATACAACCCAAAGAATGGCAGAACATATTCACTGTACATGTGATAAGCAGTTAATCTCCAAAATTTATAAAGTACTTAAAAAGTCAACACACACACACACACACACACACACACAAATCTAATTAAAAAATAGGCAAAGGATCTTAATAAACAGTTTTCCAAAGAGGACATACTGTTCTTCAATAGACATGTGAAAAAACATTCAACATCATTAATCATCGGAGAAGTGAAAATGAAAACCACAATAAGATCACTTCACACCTGTCAGAACGACCATCATTAATAAATCAACACACAAGTGCTAGCAAGGATGTGGAGAAAGGTTTGTACTGTTGGTGGGAATGCAGATTTGTTCAGCCACTGTGAAAAGACATCTGTAGATACCTCAAACAATTAAAAACGGATCTGCCTTTTGATCCAGTGATCCCACTTCTGGGAATATATCCAAAGGAACCCAAAACACCGATTTGAAAGAACCTAAGCACTGCTATAATCATTGTAGCATTATTTACCACTACCAAGTTATGAAAACAGCCCAAGTGTCCATCAGTAAATGAGTGTATAAAACAACTATGGGACATTTGCTCTTGGAATACTACTTGGGTGTAAAAAATAAGAAAACTTTATACTTTGCAACAGTATGGATAGACCTAGAGAACATCATGCTAAGTGAAATAAGCCAGTTAAAGAAAGGCAAATGCCATATTTCACTCATATGTGGAATCTAATGAACAAACTGAACTAAATAGCAAAACAGAGACAGACTCATAGATGGAGAATAAATGACAGCTGGTGGTAGGGGTGAGGAGATCAAGGGACTTAGAAAAAAGTAAAAAGAACTCATAAATGTGGACAACAGAGTGGTGATTGTTGTGAGGGGGTCGTTATAAGGGGACTAAATGATAATGGAAGAAAGATACAACAAAGATTAAAAAAAAAAAAACTTTTCTTGAGAATCCCAAGTGTCTGCTTGATGAGTTTTCACATTCATGTGACAGAACATTGCCAACAACTCAGAACTGTTTTTAAACCCACTGCCAAGTCTCTATTCCTTGCTACCTCTTTAAAGATAAATTCTATTTTAACTTCTAATGTTATAGATTGGTTCAGTCTATTTTTGAATTTTTCTATAACTAAATGGATAATGTATAATTTTTGGTGTGTGCCTTATTACTCAATATATGTTTGTGAGATTTCACATTGTTCTGTGTACCTGAAGTTCTTTAATTTTTGTTGATGCATTTTATTTTACTGTATGAAAAATATGTCAAAAAGTTTCCATTTTTCTGTTGATATTTGGGTTGTTTCCAGTTTAGAGTTATCATAAAAATGTTTCTAGGGGCATGTCTATTTGTACACATATACAATCATGAACTGAATAATAATGTTTCAGTCAATGGTGGGCTCTGGTCTCATAAAATTACAATGTCGCTGAGATCTTCCTGTCACGTAGTGATGTCAAAGTCATCATAACAACATAGTGCAACACATTACTCACATTGTTTGTGGTGATGCTGGTGTAAGTAAACCTACTGCACTGCCAGTTGTATAAAAGTATAGCACATACAATTATGTAGAGTACATAATACTTCATAATGATAATAGATGACTATTTCATTGATTTATGTATTTACTATACTATATTTTTATCATTATTTTAGAGTATACTCTTTCTACTTATAAAAAAAGTTTGCTATGAAAGAATACGTTGTGTTACACTGGTACCAGCCTCATGTATGTGGTGTTTCCTGCATCTCCTAATTTTATAATTTTCTCTTCTGCTTGATTTAATCTCATGTTGCTTTGTACAGTAATGTGCTGTACAGGTTTGTAGCCTAGTAGCAATGGGATATACTATGTACCTTAGGTCTGTAGTAGAAATTACCATCTAGGTTTCTGTAAGTGCACTCCATGATTTCACACAATGAAATTGTCTAAAAACTCATTTCTCAGAACATGTCCTTGTCATAAAGCAGTGCATGACTACACACACAATTCAACATTATGTATAATTAGGAATATAATTATGGGGCTATAAGATAACTATATGTTAAGTTTTAGTAGATGTTCCTAGTTTTCCAAAGTGAATGTGCCAGTCTGCATTCCCACCAGAAATATATTAGAGTTTTGGTTGCTCCACAACATTAATAACACTTCTATTGTGAGATGTTTTCATTTTAGTCATGCATCTGAAATGTTAATAATACATCACAGTTGTAAATTTCCTTGATTACAAAATAAATTAAGCTCATTTTCATGTTTATCATATTTTACATGAGTCTTTTGTTCATTTTTTCTATTGACTTGTTCATCTTTTTCATAATTATTTATAGGAATTCTTTTAATATTATAGATATAATTTGTTGATTGTATGTTTTCCAAGTGTCTTCTCCCATTGTGTAGCTTCAAGTTTCCCTTCCTTTATGGTACATTTTAATTAATGTAAGTCCTTAATTTTAATGTAGTCCACTTAATCAAGTTTTAATTTATTTTAGAGATATTTGTGTCCCCTTTATGAGACCTTTCCTTATCTCAAAGTCATGAATATATTTTCATATGACAACTTCTAGAAACTCAATGATTTTACTTTAACATTTTGGATCTTCAATTGATCTGAGATTGATGTTTGTATGTAATACAGTGTAGGGGTGATATTATTTTTTCCCACATGACTATCCAATTGATTCAGTACCTTTACTGCAGAGGTGATCATTTTCCTGCAGTCTGTTATGCTTCCTTTGTCATCAAACAAGTGTGCTTGTGTGTGAGAGATTGTTTCTGCAATTTCTCTCCTATTCCATTTGTCTATTCCATGCCCTGGTACTAACACCACAGTATCTAACTTACTATAAACTTATAATAAGCCCTAACATCGGGGTAATGTGATTCCACTTTTTTCTTTTATGATTGTTTTTTCCTTTGAATTTCTGTAAATAATTTAGAATGAGAGTGTCAAATCCCATAAGAATCCTGCTGAAATTTTTATAAGGCAACCATTGAAGCCATATATGAATTTCAGTAGAATTAACATTTTGAAAATACTGAGTCTTTAAATCCATGAATATGATTTGTCCCTCTATTTGTGTTTGCTTTAAAATAGTTTATTTTTAATGTTTTAGAGGATTTTTGTGTTAAGATCTATCTAATTTTATTAAACTTATTCTCAGTTATTTGATGATTTTAATACTATAATAAATGATGTTACTTTAAAATTGTTATTGTCCAATTAACAGTTGCTATTGTATAGAAACACAATAGATTTTTCTTGTACTGATAGTATATCTTAAAAGCTTGCCAAATTTACTTATTGAATGTAAAAAATATCTGTAGATTTCTTTGGACTTTTATGTATGTCTGCATGTTTCTGGAAAATAATGTTAATCATATTTCTTCCCATTTCAGTCTCTAGAACTTTTGTTCTTCCATGTCTCACTGCACTGGCTAGGAACTCCAGCACAAATTTAAATGGAGGTGTTCATAGTGAATTTTTTTGGATTGTTCTCAATCTCAAGGGGGAAACTTTAAATATTATACATTAAATGTGAGGTTTAGTATAGGTTTATATAAATATCTTATATCAGATTGAGACAGTTTTCTACTATTGCCACTTTGCTAATAGACATTGGATTTTATCAGCTGCCTTTCTAATGTATCATATGAAATATAATTTTTCTTTTCTCTGTTTATGTGGGAAACAATTTTGATTAATTTTCGATGTTAAATCAACCTTGTATTCCTTTAATGACCCAAATTTTCATGATATATTACCTCCTTTTAAATCACAAATTCAGTTTGCAAACCTAACACGTTTTTTGTTTTGCATTCATGCACATAAGAAAGGTGGACTTGTCATTTTATTTTATTATGGTACCATTGTCATATTCTAGAAGAAAAGTTACCAACCTCTTAATGAAGTGAGCAGTATTACCTCTTTTTATCTCTTAATAATTTGTATAATATTGGTTTTAATTTTATTCTTAAATTATTAGTAGAACACAGAGGTTTTAAATTCTCGGTCCAATTTCTTTATTTTAGATGTATGTCTGTTGAGAGCATTTATTTAATCTTCCATTGGGTTCTTTAAGTGGTGTTTCCTTCCCAGGAAATATTCCCTTTTACTTACATTTACCAATATTATGTTTAATCTAGGACAGGACTTTAAAGAAAGTGGGAAACTAAGACAAGGAAAAATATAAAGCAATTCTACATAAGGTGTTATGATGCTGTCCATCAATTCTTTTTTTTTTAATTTTAATTATTTTTCAAGTACAATTTTCTATCTTTTACTGCGATCCCGGTCCACCCACCCAGCCTTCCCCACCTCCCTCCCATTTCCACCCACCCCTAGTTTTTGTTCATGTGTCCTTTATACTTGTTCCTGTAAACTCTTCCCCTTTTTCCCAAAATTCCTCTGAAATTCCCTCCCCTCTCCCCTCTGGTCACTGTCAGCCTATTCTCTATTTAAGTGTCTTTGGCTATATTTTGCTTGTTCCTTTGTTTTGTTGATTATGTTCCTGTTAAAGGTGAGATTATATGGTATTTCTCTTTCATTACCTGGCTTATTTCACTTAGCATAATGCTCAGATCCATCCATGCTGTCACAAAGGGTAGGAGCTCCTTCTTTCTTTCTGCTGCATAGAATTCCATTGTGTAAATGTACCATAGCTTTTTGATCCATTCATTTATTGATGGGCACCTAGGCTGCTTCCAACACTTGGTTACTGTAAATTGTGCTGCTATGAACATTGGGGTGCATAGGTTCTTTTGGATTGGTGTTTCAGGGTTCTTAGGATATAGTCCCAGTAGTGGAATTGCTGGGACAGAAGGCAGATCCATTTTTAGTTTTCTGAGGAAATTCCATACTGTTTTCCATAGTGGTTGTACCAGTCTGCAATCTCACCAGCAGTACACTAGGGTCCCCTTTTTTCCACACCCTCTCCAACACTTGTTATTTGTTACTTTGTTTATGATGGCCATTCTAACTGGTGTAACGTGGTATCTCATTGTGGTTTCAATTTTCATCTCTATGGTAGCTAGCAATATTGAGCATCTTTTCATGTGTCTCTGGATCCCCTGTATGTCCACCTTGGAGAAGTGTCTGTTCAAGTTTCTTGCCCATTTTTTAATTGGGTTGCTTGTCTTCTTAGAGTGGAGTCATGTAAGTTCTTTATATATTTTCAATATTAAACCCTTGTCTGAGGTATCCCAAAATTTATGTGACACAGCGAAAGCAGTCCTGAGAGGGAAGTTCATAGTGACACAGGACTACTTAAAAAAGATAGAAACATTTCAAACAAACAACCTAACCCTATGTCTACAAGAACTCAAGGAACAACAACAAAGACAGCCCAGAGCAAACAGGAGGAAGGAAATAACCAAGATCAGAGCAGACAGAATTAAATGGTGTAGAGACTAAAAGCACAATTCTGAGGATCAATGAATCCAAGAGCTGGTTCTTTGAAAAGATAAACAAAATCAACAAGTCATTAAGCAGACTCATCAAGAAAAAAAGAGAGAAGACCCAAATAAACACAATCAGAAATGAAAGAGGAGAGATTACAACTGACATCACAGAAATA
Source organism: Tonatia bakeri (assembly GCA_004024845.1). Lineage (NCBI taxonomy): Eukaryota > Metazoa > Chordata > Mammalia > Chiroptera > Phyllostomidae > Tonatia > Tonatia bakeri. Next base: position 131,657 of record PVIA01002168.1, read on the forward strand.
CAAAGAATTGTAAGAAATTGCTATGAAGAACTGTATATCAAGAAATTTGAAAATCTAGGTGAAAAGGATACATTTCTAGAAAAAAAATATAACATTCCAAAACACAATGAAGAAGAAGAAGAAGACCTAAACAAACCAATAACAACATATGAAATTGCAGCAGTAATAAAAAAACTCCCGACACACAAAAGCCCTGGACCAGATGATTTCGCAGGGGAATTCTACAAAGCATTTAAGGAACATCTAATCCCTATTCTTCACAGGCTACTTCAAAAAATCCAAAATGATGGAAGACTCCCAAACTCTTTTTATGAAGCCAATATCATCCTAATCCCAAAACCAGATAAAGACACAACAAAGAAAGAAAACTTCAGGCCAATATCGCTGATGAACATAGATGCTAAGATCCTCAACAAAATATTGGCACACCGCATCCAACAATACATTAAAAAGATCATCCACCATGACCAAGTGGGATTCATCTTAGGGATTCAAGGATGGTTCAATATTCACAAATCAGTAAATCTAATACATCACATAAACAAAAGCAAAGACAAAAATCACATGATCATATCAATAGATGCGGAAAAAGCATTTGATAAGGTACAGCACCCATTTATGATAAAAACACTTGGCACAGTGAGGATAAAGGGAGCATTCCTCAACATAATAAAGGCCATATATGAGAGACCTACAGCATACTTCATACTCAATGGGCAAAAACTAAAATTGTTTCCACTAAGATCAGGAACAAGACAAGGTTGTCCACTTTCACCACTTTTATTCAATATAGTATTAGAAGTTTTAGCCACAGTGATCAGATAAGAAAAGGAAATAAAAAGCATACAAATTGGAAAGAAGGAAACAAAAACTGTCATTGTTTGCAGATGACATGATACTGTACATAGAATATCCTACACACTCCAACAAAAAAGTGCTCAACTTAATAAATGAATTTGGCAAAACAGCGGGATACAAAGTCAATATCCAGAAATCTAAGGCATTTTTGTATACCAACAATGAAAAACCAGAAGCAGAAATCAAGAAAAAGATTCCATTCGATATAGCAGAAAGAAAATAAAATACCTAGGAATAAACTTAACCAAAGAGGTAAAAGACCCGTATGTAGATAAGTACACAACACTGAAGAAAGAAATCAAGGAAGACACAAACAAGAGGAAACATGCACCATGTTCATGGATTGGAAGAATTAACATCATCAAAATGCCCATACTACCCAAAGCAATTTACACATTCAATGCAATACCTATTAAAGTGCCAATGTCTTATTTCACAGAGATAGGACAAACACTTCAAAAATGTATATGGAACTATAAATGACCTCAAATAGCTGCGACAATTTTGAGAAAGAAAAGCAAAGCAGGAGGGATCACAATACCTGACACCAAACTCTATTACAAGGCCACTGTAATCAAAACAGCCTGGTATTGGCATAAAAACAGGCACATGCACCAATGGAACAGAACAGAGAGTCCAGAAATAAACCCAAGTCTCTATGGTCAATACTTGACAAAGGGAGCAATGGTATAAAATGGAGTAACAATAGCCTCTTCAACAAATGGTGTTGGGAGCACTGGACAGCTACGTGCAAAAAAAAAAAAAAAAAGAAACTCCAGCACCAACTTACACCATACACAAAAATAAATTCAAGGTTGATAAAAGATTTAAATATAAACCGTGACACCATTAAAGTCCTAGAGGAGAACATAGGCGGGAAAATCTCAGATATTTCATGCAGCAACATTTTTCACTGACATGTCCCCTAAAGCAAGGGACATAAAGGAAAGAATAAACAAATGGGATCTCATCAAAATAAAAAGCTTCTGCCTGGCTAAAGAAAACAGTATTAAAATAAAAAGAGAACCATCAATTCTAAACAAACAGAAAATTGTTCAACAAACTTGTTCACTTATGTAGGATATTTATATGTGTTTCAAGGAGAAAGTGCAGCTTAGTGTATGGAGGAGAGGGAGGAAAATAATTTATCTGCTTAAAATCTCCCAATTCCCATTGCTCAAGGATTTTCTATGGGGAGGTACTGCCTGCACTTTGAAATTACATCATATGAGTCCTGTGTAGTAAGCTAAATCTTCTGTCAAAAAACATGATATTCTACCAAGAATACGAAAGTGGATTGTGCTTCAACACAGGCAGCACTTAAATCCAGGGGGACACAAAATGATGTCATTGAGAGACTAATAAGGAGACTATGGTTTGTGGTCAACACTTTAAATTATTCTGATAGTATTTGTCTTTTAATTTGAGTATTTAGTTCATTTAATGTAATTACTAAAATACTTCACTTTACATTCTTACTATTGGTTTTCCAATAATAAAAATAATTATTTTGAATTACTTATTTTATTATTTCATTCTACTCCTTTATTAGCTTGCAGGTTATAGAATGCTTTGATACCATAACTTAAAATCTCTTGCTCTCTCTCTCTCTAGAGAGAGATTATATATATGTAAATTTTTATATATGTATAAAACTTTATACTCAACACAGTAAAACACAAATATACTTTCCAGATACTTGAAACATTGACAAAACTTCTTCATGTAATTGTCCACAAAGAAAAATGCAACTTTTTGTATCCCAAAGCAGAAATTACACAGGACACATTTGTAGACCATGACACAATAAAATTAGAAATAGAGAATCAAATCCCTTCACACTAGATAATTTTAAAAAGTAAACATTCTCATTTTTATATGTTTTGGTTTAAAAAACTAAACAAACTAAATTTGCAAACTATTTAGAAGGAAATAGTGAAAACAGAACTCATCAAAACCTGTAGAGCAATGTCAGCTCTTCTGGCTGCTTTCTCAGAGACATATTTTAAAGATTGTCCTTCTTATTTGTTGATTTATTAATGATGACCATTCCGACAAGTGTGAAGTGTTATCCCACTGCTGGGAATATGCCCTAAGAATCCCGAAACTTCAATTCAAAAGAACCTATGCACCACAATATTCAGAGCAGCATTATTTATGATAGCCAAGTGTTTGAAATAGCCTAAGTGCCCATCAGTAGATGAGTGGATCAAAAAACTGTGGCACATTTACACAATGGAATACTATGCAACAAATAGAAAGAACAACTACCCTTCATGACAGCATGGGTAAATCGGGAGAATATTATGCTAAGTGAAATAAGCCAGGCTGTGAAAAACAAATACCATATGATCTCACCTATAAGTGAAACCTAATCAACAAAACAATTGAGCAAAATAGAACCAGAGACATGGAATTGAAAGTACAAACCAACAGTGACCAGAGGAAGGTGGGTAATGGGGAAAAGAAAGGGAAGGATCTAGTCAAGAAACATGTATAAAGGACCCATGTATTTTATTTATTTTACTTTTAGACAGAGGCAAAGAGAGGGACAGAAACATCAATGTGTGGTTGCCTCTCTTGTGCCCACTACTGGGGATCTGGATGGCAACCCAGGCATGTGCCTTGACTGAAAATCCAACTGGTGACCTTGTGGTTCTCAGGCCAGTCCACTGAACCACACCAGCTAGGGCAAATACATCAATGCTTAATAAAGATACTCAAAGGACTTAACAGTGATATTAAACATTATATATTGTTTCTGCCACAAGAGCTTTATTTCAACCAGAAAAGACATTGTATGTCTCAAAATGGCATAAAGATACAAAATATGTTTCTTGCATCAAACTGAGTTTTCAGCTTTCAGATTCCCATAGAGGATTAACATCAAGTCTTTACTCCAGAAGGCTAGTATTTCATTTGCCACAGTGGTTGACTTATTTTTGTACTGTTCACTCACAGAACATCCCTTCAGCTCTGCCACTTAATCTCCAAATAACATACATGGAGGAAGCTTTAATTAAAATGGCTGCACCTGTGCATATGTTTAATTCCTGTATAAGGCTGTGAGCAAAGTGAAGGCAAGGATTTTCTTACTGGACTGCCACCATGATACTGAGCATAGTGACTGTGGCACTATGAGTGCTAAAAATGTTTTAAAAACATTTAATATGTTGAGAAAGAGTTGAAGGAGCTTGGGTTTTAAACAACATAGTTTTGGGTTCCAATCCTAAATTTACTACTTTCTATATAATTGATTTGAGATGTGTCATTAAAGATTCTGGGGCCTTACATTCTTCTTATTGAAATAAGTAAAGACATTTCACATTTTCCCAACTCAATTGCATAATATATATTATGAAAGTAAAGCAATTTTCCAGCATGCAGAATTCTCCTTAGAAAATACATTTCAGTTATTGATCACCTACTATCTTTATTGTGAACTAGAAGTATGAAAGATCATGGTGAACTTGAGTAGTCTAGAAATACTTTACTGAGAAGGGACCTGATTTTAGTATTGAGAAAAGAAGACACAAACACTTATCAAATTAAAATTTCAGGAAAAAAGTGTTTAGAGGACAATGAAATTAATTATTACCTTAAAAATTCAATATATTTAATACTTTTTCCTCAATGAATATGAGTTTAACAGTAGATGTGCTTATCACTACATGAGGGGTTAAGCAAATTATTAAAGCAGTGGTTCTTGCACCAAAGAAATTACAAATTTATGCAGACAAAGAACACATTCAATGATTAAATAACAAAATGAGAAATTTATGATTAAATGTGAAAACTGGTGGTTAAAACAAGAAATTGAGAAAAGATAAGATTAGAGAATGGGTTAGTGTGATAAGGAAAATATTTTATGAAAATGGTTGGATATTAACCATAATAATAGAGTTAATTTAAATGGAAAGGGGAAAAAAGAAGGGCAGTGTTTTTTCTAATCAGGGGAAACAATAATTAATAAAAGGAAAGCTTCTCCAACTTTTACAAGACATTCTTGAGCCACCGATGGCAAGTTACTTTCTTAGAAATAAAATATTCAGATTCAAAAGCAATAGAAGATTTAGTTGGATAAGTATAATGATGCTTTCCTATATTCTCAATTAAAAATACAAATTTCTAATGATTTATGACCTAGCTTAGACTTCCTGACTTGATTCTATTTCCTATCACTATTATCATATCCTCTACTCTTTAAATATTTTCATTTTTTATTCTTGAAATTGTCCTTGAATCCATCTTTTATACCCTCTTTTTAACATTTGGTATTTCATATTTAATTTCAAAGTTATTTTGAGTTATCCCTTGATTCTTTCTCATCACACCATAGTATTAAATTATGTGTGCAGTATTTTCTTGAAAGTTTTACAGTATTTATATAGTATTGCATGTGTGTAAATTTTTTTACAACATCACATACCTTCATTTTTCCCAAGGTCAGTAATTTTATTTGTTTACTTTGTGGTTCTTTTTTGTACCACTAGATTTTTTCAAACATATAGTATTCCATTGTTATTATTTGTATTTAGGAATAAAGAAACAGATTATATTTTTAAAAGATTTTATTTATTATTAGAGAGAGAAGAAGATTAGGATAGAAAGATTGATGCATGTGAGAGAAACCCCAACAGGTTGCCTCTCACACATCCCCAAAAAGGGACCTAGTCCATAACCCAGGCATGTACCCTGACCGGAAATATAACTGGCAACCTTAGGTTTGCCCGGTTATTCTCAACCCATTGAGCCACACCAGTCAGCGCAAAACAGATTTTATTTTATAAGGAGCTGGAATGAGTTTCCTTTGTATTTGTGCAGCCCTTTTCCCCAACAAGTTTTGTTCAATGGAAGTACTGACGATAAACTATTGGAATATCAGTAGATGATCAACTGACATGATTCATGTTACTGTGTGTGTGTGTGTGTGTAGCACAACAATACTGACAATACTCACATCTCAAACACTAATGACAAGACAAAGAAGGTTGTTTTCTCTGGGCTGTCAACACTAACACTAGGCGCTCTTGCTTTCCACAAGTAGAAATTATATATAGATTAAATCTCCAGTTTTATTCTGAGGATTTAAACATGCCATACAAAGGAAGTTGTGGCATAAGTTAATTCACAGCGACTTTCAGTACAAAACTTCAATCATTTACCATTATTTATGACCTTTAGCCACTCTTCATCTTCATAATACTAAACCAAATTCTGGAACATCTCTGTGATTTTGGCTTCAAGGAATAACCGACCCCATCTTTACTTTTATCTTTAGTCAGTTTCTGGGTTGATTGCTCATGCTGATTTACACAAAGTTATAATTTAAATAACATAATTAAATTTAAAAAAATAATTAAGATCTTTTGTCTAGTGATATCCCCACTATCTGCACATCCAAAAAGAGCAAGAACTCATACGTGTGTGTGTGTGTGTGTGTGTGTGTATATCTCCCTAATCTCAATGAGTCTTCAGCAGGAAAAAGAGGTAAACACATACTTGTTTAGTCTATCATCTTCTACCAGAAGCCTATATAATTTTTTATGAAAATGCATGAAAAGGCACATAAGGCAAATTAAGAGCAAACAATGAATTGTGTTTGATTTTTATGAAATCTTTATATCTCAAACATAACAACAGTAGCAATAATAATAATAATAATAAATTATCAATATTTCCTGCAGCCTTACTGAAGTATAACTGATAAACAAAATTGTTATACATAAAGTGTACAACATTGTGATTTGATATATGATGTTATATTGGAAAATGATTCCCAAGATAAAGTTAATTAGCATATCCATATCTCACACAGTTACTTTTCTTGTGATGAGATGGCTTAAGATCTGCTCTCTTAGCAAATTTTTAGTATACAATACAGTATTATTAAATATATTCATGATGAGTACATCAGATCCATGGAACTTGCTCATCTTATATCGAATAATTGAAAGTGTATACCCTTTGATCAGACCAACCTCACCCAATTTTCCCCAGGCTCCATTCCTTAGCAATTCCCAATTTACTGAGCATTTATGAATTCAATTGTTTTTAGATTCTACATAGAATCAATATCATGCAGTATTTTTTTTATCTGATTGGCTTATTTCACTTAACATAATGTCATCCAGGTCACAAATGCTAAGATTTCATTCATTTAAAAGGCTGAAAAAATATATAATCTCACATGTTTCTTTATCTCTTCATTCATCAACAGACAGGTAGGTTGTTTTCATGTTTCAGCTATTCTGAATAATGCTTTAGTGAACATAGGAGTACATACATGTCTTTGAGAATGAGATTTTGTTTCCTTGAAATATATTCCCAGAAGTGATATAGCGGGATCATATGGTGATTCTATTTTTATTTTTTTTGAGGAATCTATGCTATTTTTTATAATTGCTCTATCAATTTTCATTCACAAGAACATTTGCCATGATTGGGTTTTCTCCACATCCTCACCAATGTTTGTTATCTCTTGTCTTTTTGATAATAGACATACTAACAGGTATGAGGTGATATCTAATTTTGGTTTTGACTTGTATTTTTGTAATAATTAGTGATATACACTATCTTTTTATATATCTATTGGCTATTTGTAAGTGTTTGAAAAAAATGTGTATTTAGTCCTGGCTTGTGTGGTTCAGTGGATTGAGTGCCAGCTTGCAAACAATAGTCACCAGTTTGATTCCTAGTCAGGGAACACTCCTGAGTTGTGGGCCAGGTCCCCAGTTGGGGGCATGCAAGAGGCAACCACACATTGATGTCTCTCTCACTCTCTTTCTCTCTCCCCTACCCTCTCTGTAAAAATAAATAAAACATTTTAACTAAAAAAAATGTCTATTCAAATCCTTTTCCCTTTTTCAACTACTTTCTTTTTGTTATTAGTTGTAAGGGTTTCTTATATATCCTGAATATTAACCCCTTACCATATATATGGTTTGCAAACATTTTCTTTCGTTATATAGTTAGCTTTATTATTATTTTTTTGATAGCTGACTTTACTGTGAAGAATCTTTTAAGTTTGATGTAGCCCCACTTGTTTACTTTCACTTTTGTTACCTTTGCTCTCAGTGTCAAAAGCTCAAAAATCATCACCAATACTGATGTCAAGAAACTTTTCCACTAGGTTTTTTCTAAGAGTTTTATGACTTCAGTTCACATATTTAAGTTTTTAATCCAATTTAGTTGATTTTTGTGTAAGGTACAAGATAGAGGTTCAATACCAATATTCTTTGTACTTACTAACAGCTAGGTAGTGTTCTAACTGCTTTTTTAAAATATATATATTTTATTGATTATGCTATTACAGTTGTCCCATTTCCCCCCTTTATTCCCCTCTGCCCTGCATACTCCCTCCCACCTGCATTCTTCCATTTTAGTTCATGTCCATGGGTCTTAAGTATAAGTTCTTTGGCTTCTACATTTCCTATACTATTCTTAACTTCCACCAGTCTATGTTCTAGCTACCATTTATGCTACTTATTCTCTGTACCTTTACCCCTCTCTCCCCCTCCCACTCCTCTACTGATAACCCTCCATGTGATCTCCATTTCTGTGATTCTGTTCCTGTTCTACTTTGCTTAGTTTGTTTTTGTTTTGTTTTGTTTTAGGTTTGGTTGTTAATAGCTGTGATTTATTGTCATTTCACTGTTCATATTTTTTATCTTTATTTTCTTAGATAAGCCGTTTTAACAATTTCATAAAATGAGGGCTGGATGATGATGAACTCCTTTAACTTGACCTTATCTAGGTCTTTATCTTGACTTTATCTGCCCTTCTATTCTAAATGAAAGCTTTGCTGGATAGAGTAATCTAGGTTGTAGGACCTTGCTTTTCATCTACTTGAGTACTTCTTTTCAGCTCCTTCTTGCCGGTAAGGTTTCTTTTGAGAAATCAGCTGATAGTCTTATGGGAACTCCTTTGTAGGTAACTGTCTCCTTTTTTCTTGCTGCTTTTAAGATTCTCTCCCTGTCTTTGATCTTGGGTAATGTAATTACAATGTGCCTTGGTGTGTTCCTCCTTGGCTTCAACTTCTTTGGGACTCTCTGAGCTTCCTGGACTTCCTGGAAGTCTATTTCCTTTGCCAGATTGGGGAAGTTCTCCTTCATTATGTTTTCAAATAAGTTTTCAATTTCTTGCTCTTCCTCTTGTCCTTCTGGCACCCATATGATTTGGATGTTGGAATGTTTAAAGATGTCCTGGAGGTTCCTAAGCCTCTCCTTATTTTTTTTTTAATTCTTGTTTCTTCATTCTGTTCTGGTTGAATGTGTCTTTCTTCCTTCTGTTCCAAACTGTTGAGTCCCAGTTTCCTTCCCATCACTATTGATTCCCTGTAGATTTTTCTCTATTTCATATAATGCAATCTTCATTGCTGCCTGCATCTTTTTTATGCTGTTGAAGTACCCAGTGAGTTTCTGAAGCATCTTGATAACCAGTGTTTTAAACTGTGCATCTGAAAGGTTGGCTATTTCTTTGTTGCTTAGTTGTATTTTTTCTAGAGCTTTGAATTGTTCTTTCATTTGTACCATTTTGTTTTTCTCTGGGCACATCTGTTACATAGTAAGGAGCCTTAGGTGTTCACCAGGGACGGGCAGCAACCCACATCACTGTATGTGGGGGAGGAATCTGAGAGGGAACAGGGCCGCTTGCTCCACTGTCTGCTAGTTTTCAATCATTTCCTCTGCTACCCACAATAAAATTGGGCCCTTCTTGTGCTGATACCCAGATGGGTGGGTTTGTGAACATTCTAGGACACTGTGTGTCCATCCAATGAACTCTCTTGTGAATCTGGGAGTTTCTCCCATTGCTGCCTCAACCCTACAGGATTTTTCAGTCAGAGGTTTTGAGGCTTTATTTCCCCATACTGGAACCCTGGGTTGTGCAGTCTATCTCGCTCCCTAGTTATTCCTCCCAGTTCATCTGCATGTGAATGTGGGACCACCCAGTCCACATGCCACCATTTTTCCCAGTCCACCAGCCACTGCCTTGCCATGAGTCCTCTCCACCTGGCTGCCTGTCTCTGCCCCTCCTACCTGTCTGTATGAATGTTTCTTCTTTAGTCCTTGGTTGTTGGACTTCCATACAGTTTGATTTTCTGTCAGTTCTGGTTGTTTTCTGCTTTTACATTTGTTGTTTGTCTTCTTTTTGTTTTACAAGGAGGCACAGCGTGTCTACCTATGCTTCCATCTTGAACAGAACTCCCTAATTGCTTCTTTTTTTTTACCCCTAGTGGCTCATTTAATTCTCATTGTAACCTTATGTGGCAACTACTATTATTATCATCACTTTACATATGAGAGAACTAAGGCACAGAAAAGACACATAGCGTGCCCAAAGACTCAAATTTAATAAATTATAGTGTGGAATTTGAAACTCATTCAGGTAGTTTACTATAGGGCTTGATTCTATAGATTCTGGCTCTAATTAATACAAAATATATAGGAGTGAGAAAAAATAGGTTTACAGTTGTGAATATGCAAAACATAAGGTTTATTCTTATATTACTATTTATTTAGTAATTGTTGTATTGCTTATTTATACTATGTAAGCCCACTTTTAAAAACTATATATTTATTTATTTTTAGAGAGAGGGAAAAGAGAGGGAGATAAACAGTGCCAGAAGAGAGAAACATCAATCAGTTCCCTCTCACATGCACCCTTACCTGGACCAAACCCCTCAATCCCACCTGGTTACCCAGGCATGTGCCCAGACCAGGAATTGAATTAGCAATCTTTTGCTTCATGAGATGATGCCCAACCAACTGAGCCACACTGGTCAGGGTTATGTAAACCTATTTTTGCCCATCCTTGTATTTTAAGTAAAATTAAATGGTGAAATGATAGGAACAGCTAAGTCACATAACTATATAAAAAGTATATAAAGCATAATTGTATTAAAACATGTTCAATCTTTCCAGTAGTCAAATAATTACAAATTAAAATTGCACCATTAAGGTATACCATTTTGACCTATTAAATAATCATGGATTAATAAGTGGTAATAATATTACTGGAAATTAGCACTCTCATATGTTGTTTTTAAAATATATATTATTATAATCTTTCTGAAAAAGTTTTGACACATTTCTAGCCCTCAGATACATGTATCCATAAACACAATTATATTTCTAGGGATCTCACCTACATTTTAAAATAAGAAAACACTTACATATAAAATATTAATGGAAACACAGTGCTAATAATCATTCAAATTACAAAAATACCACTTATTTGTTCTTAATAAATTCAATTAGAATTATTTGATCAGCTGCCACAATATGTCAGAGACTCTTTGAAGCCGTGAGAATATAGCAGTAATAAAACTCATGAAATCACCTTCTCGAAGTGTTTATGTTCAATTAGAGGAAGATAGACAATAAACAAAAGCAAAGTAACTGACGTACTATAATAAAGAAAACATGATGAGTTGATGGAGGAAACTGGGGACTACATTAGATAGTTAAGTGGTGGCATTTAAAGTGAGATCTGAGGACTTCCGGACAAGATGGAGGCATAGGTAGACACAATGTGATTCCTGGCACAACCAAGATAGAGACAACAACAATTTAGAAATAGAATACAACCAAAGCTGACAGATAATTGATCTGAATGGAAGTTGGACAACCAAGAAAATAGACATGTTCATCCAGACAGGTAGGAGGGGCGGAGTCGGGCAGCTGGGTGCAGGTCACAGCACAGACAGCAGAGAGCATTGGGACCCATTGGGACCGGGCACATGAAGCATTTGGGGCATGAAGATTGCAGCGGGTGGATCCTGAATATGCAAGCAGCAGCTGGCAGACCCCAGGCCAAGGAGTGGCAACTGGCAGACCCATTGAGGTGGCAATTGTGAAGCAAGGCACTGCGCACAACCCAGGATCCCAGTGCTGGGAAATAGAGCCTTGGGGCACTGAGTGAAGACACCTGTGGGGATTGAGGAGCAGGGAGGGATTCCCAGACTCTCAGGAGAGGTTTTTGGAGGGTCCCACAGCATGCACAAGCCCACCCACACAGGAATTGGCACCAGAGGGGCCCAGTTTGCTTGGGAGAAGCAGCGGAAGGGACTGAGGTCCCAAGGAGAGTGGAGCAAGCACCATTGTTGCCTCTTGGACCTCGCCCCCACAGACAATGTCACAACCCTCACTGGGTCACTCTGGGGTGCCCCACCCTGGTGAACACCTAATACTCCGCCCCTCATATGTAACAGGTGCAACCAGACCAAGTGGGGGGAGATGGCTCAAACAGAATTAAAAGTGCCACCACCAGTTTTTTTAAGCGATTGAGAGATAGACAACCTATCAGATGCACAGTTCAAAGCACTGGTGATCAGGATGCTCACAGAATTGGTTGATTTTGGTCACAAATTAGATAAACAAATGAAGGCTACAATAAGTGAAATGAAGAAAAATGCACAGGGAACCAATAGTGATGGAATTAAAGCTGGATCTCACATCAATGGAGTGGACCAGAAAGAAGAAAAAAACAAACAACCAGAAAATAATGAAGAAATAAGAATTCAGCCCTGGCTGGCGTAGCTCAGTGGATTGAGCTCGGGCTGCGAACCAAATCATCGCAGGTTCGATTCCCAGTCAGGGCACATGCCTGGGTTGCAGGCCACGACCCTCAGCAACCACACATTGATGTTTCTCTCCCTCTTTCTCCCTCTCTTCCCTCTCTAAAAATAAATAAATAAAATCTTTAAAAAAAAAGAAATAAGAATTCAAAGAAATGAGAAGGGGCTTAGGAACCTCCAGGACATCTTTAAACAATCCAACATCTGAATTACAGGGGTACCAGAAGAGGAAGAGGAAGAGCAACCAGTGGAAAAGTTATTTGAACAAATAATAAAGGAGAACTCCCCCATTCTGGCAAAGGAAATAGACTTCCAGGAAGTCCAGGAAGCTCAGAGAGTCCCAAAGAAGTTGGACCCAAGAAGGAACACACCAAGGCATATCATCATTACATTAGCAAAGGTAAAAATGAAGGAGAGAATCCTAGAAGCAGCAAGAGACAAGGAGACAGTTACCTATAAAGGAGTTCCCATCAGACTGTCAGCTGATTTCTCAAAAGAGACCTTACAGGCAAGAGGGGCTGGAAAGAAGTATTCCAAGTCATGAAAGGTAAGGACCTACATCCAAGGTTGCTCTATCCAGCAAAGCTTTCATTTAGCATGAAAGGGCAGATAAAGTGCTTTTCAGGTATGGTCAAGTTAAAGGAGTTCATCATCACCAAGTCCTTATTTTATGAAATGTTAAAGGGACTTATTTATGAAAAAGAAGATTAAAAAAAAACATGTATAGTAAAATGACAGCAAACTCACAATTATTAACAACCACACCTAAAACAAAAACAAAAAGAAAATTAGCAAGCAAGTAGAACAGGAACAGAACCACAGAAATGGAGATCACATGGAGGGTTAGCAACAGGGGAGTAGGAGGAGGAGAGAGAGGGAAAAGGTATAGAGAATAAATAGCATAGATGGTAGGTAGAGAATAGACAGGGGGAGGGCAAGAATAGTATGGAAAATGTAGAAGCTAAAGAACTTATGACACATGGACATGAACTAAAGGCGGGGAATGTGGGTGGGAGAGGGTATGCAGGGTAGAGGGGAATGCAGGGGGAAATGAGACAACTGTAATAGCATAATCAATAAAATACATTAAAATGATAAACTGAGATCTGAGGGAAGAGGTTGAAGTAAACCTCCAAGACAGAAAAAATCTTAGCATGTCTGATAGATAGAAAGATGTTTGGCCCTATGCAAACAACTGGAGAGAGAAGAAAATTTAAATAGGACTTTGTAGGCCCTGTAAGAAATTTTAATTTTATTCTGAAATGATGGAAAGCTACTGAAATATCATGAAAAGAATATAACATAATTTGATTATATATTTTTAAAGATTTTATTTCTTGAGTTTTAGATAGGGAAAGGGAGAAAGAGAGAGAGGAAGGGAAACATCAATGTGTGGCTGCCTCTCATGTGCCCCCACTGGGGACCTGGCCCACACCCTAGTCATGTGCCTTGACTGGGAATTGAACTGGCAGCTCTTTGGTTTGCAGGCTGGCACTCAATCCATAAAGCCATACTAGCCAGGACTAATTTGATTATATTGAAAAAGCCCACATTTATTCCTTTTTGAAAAAAAAATGGATTATAGGAAACAAAATAAGAAACAGAAGAATTGTTTTTAAGGTATTACAGTGGTCTAGGTGAAAGTTAATGTGGCCTTAGACAAAGGCAATAGTGCATACAGACCAAGGAAATAGGCAGATTCTGGATGTATTTTGGAGGCATAAAGCAGAAAGTGAGGCATCAACTTTGTTAAATGGTGCTTATGAGTTAAGAATGTAGAAGCAGAGCAGCGACTACTAGATGTGACAAATACTGGAAGTCATTTATTTGGTAATCCTGAAAACAGAAGTTTTAGTGGCTTGGTAGGGGTGAAAACCTAGTTGAGAAGAAAACAAATGAGAGAGTATAATGGTTAAGTGCATTGTGTTGCTTTCCTAGGCTGCAGATATTTAATCTGGTACATAGGTTCAAAGACTGTTTCAAATGGTGAATATTTTCAGAGTATTTAATGTATTGTAAACATGCTCAAAATAAAAATATAAAAATCAGGATTCAAAATTATAAAAAAGAAGTTAATCTTAATTTTGTAAATAAACATAATGAACTCATGATACTTATAAAAATATAAAAACAACATCATTATAACTTCTCCATAAAATCCACACGTAATTATGAATAGGCAACATTACAGCTGCATTGGGATAACAAAGTACTGGCTTTTGGCTAGATTAATCCAATAGATAAAATGAATTTCATGCTTCAACCAATTATATGCAATGGATATTTAAGGTTGCTTGGGAATAGTTCAATGACTACAAAATTTGTGAACACTGAAAATTATAATTTTATATCTAAAATGTTCAAATCTCCTTCTGTGTCTTTTGGGTTATTTTTCTTAATTCTTCAGTAATTCTTCTTGGTATGTGTACTTCACATTTTTGTTACTACTGTGAATAAGACACTTTTAGTTACATTATTTAATTGGTCATTACTGGTAAATTGGAAAGCTGTTAATAATTTTATCCAGCCACCTCTATAATTTATCTTATTGATTATAAAAGTTTGCAGATTTTGGATTTGCTATGTAAATAGTCACCTCATCTCAAAAAGTAGCATTTATTTTTTCACTCTATACATTTATTTACTTTATCTTTTGCTTTGTATTGCTTTATTTCTATCCTTTACCTAATTATTTTTCCTATAATTATATCCCATCTCTTGTATTAATTTTATTTTCTTATTAATATTTTATAGTAAACTTTATTTTATAGAGCAATTTTAAGAAGTTTACACAAAAACTGTGGGGCAGGTATATAAATTTCCCATATACCCACTGCCCCCACATTTGCACAGCCTCCCTCATTGTCAACATCTTGGCCTGGAGTGGTGCACTTTTTACCATTGTTGAAACAAGTGGTACATCATTATCACTCCAAATCCATGGTTTACATTAAGGCTCACTCTTGGTGTTGTATATTGTATTGGTTTAAACAAATTTATAATCACAAGTAACCACCATTATAGTTTAATATACAGTAGTGTCATGGCCCTGAGAATCCTTTATGCTCTACCTATTCATTTATCCCTCCTCCCTAACCCCTGGAACCTACTAATCTTTTTACGGTCTCCGTAGTTTTACCTTCTCTAGAATGTCATAGGTGGAATGATACAATATATAGCCATTTCAGATTGGCTTCTTACACTTAGTAATATGCATTTAATTTTTCTCTATGTCTTTTCATGGCTTGTAATCCACCATGTTGGGAATATTTCCTCCCTACTTTTCTTCCTGGCAATGGAGACAGTGAAGCTGCACCCTGCAGCAGAAATCTAATGAACAAAATAAACTAACAAACAAAATAGAATCACAGGCATAGAGACACGGGACAGACTGAAAATGACTAGAGGGTAGTGCCAAGGAAGGTAATGGTGGAGAAAAAGGAAAGGGACTAGTTAAAGAATAAGAATGATTGACCCATGGACATGACAACAATGTGGGGATTGCCTGAGGGAGTGGGGGTTGGATGGGCGGAGGAGGGCAAAGCGGGAAAATTGGGACAACTGTAGTAGAATAACAATAAAAATGACTTAATTAAAAGAAAAAGGCAGGGAGGCTCATTGTCTGCCTAGGGATATGTAAACTAAACAAGGACATTTTTACTCTATGTTCTACCCGTGGTTACAGCCTCAACTATTGTGAGCTATGTCTTCTGAGTCCCCCACTCCGAATCTAGGACACAATCAACTGCTGTAAATCCACAGAACACTCACATGTAGTATTAATTTAATGCATTCATCACATCACTTCTGACTTTGGGGTTTTGTTTTTATTTAGGAGTTTCTATGTTTGGTTGATGGTAGGAAGCTAGCAATTGATGGTCATTTACCTTTCTGCCTGGAATGTTATTCTTTGCTCTTTCCTTGGCAACCTTATTGCTTCTAGCCTAATACAAGCATCATTATCATTTTCCTGGATGATTATATTCATATCCTACTCAATTTTTATGCTTTCTATTTTTGCTACTTCAATCTATATTAACTACTGCCAAGGAATTATTCATACTAAAATCTTTTTTTACAGATGTCATTATTGAGTAAGTTTTGAAAAGAGGATGCACAATTTTTTGCTGAATTATTTTAAGTCCCTTATGAAATAGTGATCACTGAAGGATAACTTATGTTGGATAATTATTTCCCCCTGTTTTGTTCTATGGACTAAGCATTTTTTAAAGCCACTCAATATCTTGATTTCCATACTAAGGGATAAAGGAATTAGGAGGAATTTTGTGTACTGTCTTATAAGTTGCCAGGTAAGATTTATGCACCTTTTCTCCTGAAATTTTGCAAAGAAATGGGATATACATGGCATTATTAAGAGGATGATTAGTAAGGCTGTAGATTATAATACCATTTCTTTCAGAACTTTTACCAGACACTGATATGAGACTGCTGAGGATAAATATATCTTAATTAATTAAAAAGATTTCTCCTAACATCTTTCCTGAAAACATTTTATGCTCATTCTTTATACACTGACTTCTGCTTATGTCATAGAACACATTTTGTGCTTCTGCAACTTTGGGGTTTTGCAGATACTCCCTTGTCCAGAAATGCACTTCATCGTTATTTGCATTGCAGAGAGTTGACAATGATACTCTCTCATTTGTCTTCAGTGCAATACAGTTAATGAATTATGACCAAAAACCCCTGCAGTCTAAAGATAATACTAATAATATAAACGTAACTGAAACACAGAAAATGACTATTTTTCTATTGTGAGTAGAGAACCTCTTCATCAGCCATTTATGTTATAAAAATAAGGAAGATACAATCAGCTTTTATAAGTCAGCCAAAATATTTGAATTGTCAGTAAGATTTTTAAAAATGAGTGTATATCCTCTACTGCTAATGATAACATTGTCATAAATGTAATGATGCAGATGTCATAAATGTATATTAGGTAATATTAGTAGGAAGATATCATGTTTAGAAAGATATTTAAAACATAAGCAAACAGGGCAGGAATACATAATTCCATAGTTTTTTTCAGGTAAGATTGAAATCATGTGATATTTACTCGAATTATTTATAATATATCTTAGCCAAACCAAAGCAAGTTATTTTTTAAAGTTTTACTTATTAATTTGAGAGGAGAGTTAGAGAGAGAGAAAGAGAAGGGGGACACTAATTTGTTGTTCCACTTATTGATTAATTCATTGGTTGATTCTTGTATGTGCCCTGTCCAAGGATCCAACCTGCAACCTTAACATATTTGCATGGCGTCTGAGCTACCTGGACAGGGCCAAAGTAAGTTCTTAAAATACTTTAAAAAGTAGATAGAATGATGGCAGAAATGGCCAAAAATAATTGAGAGACAATATAAATATTACAATGAAACTTTTAACTACCAAAAAACTGATAAAAATGAAAAATCTATTATGAACAATTATTTGGCCAATATATATTTAAATCTGGACAGCTTTGATTAGAACACACACATTACTATAATTGATTTAAAAACAAAAACAACTAAAATGTAATTAAAAATAAAATATATTTATAATAGTATCTCAGACTATAAAGTATCTGGGGAAAATCTAACAAAAGATGTGCATAATTACTAAGGGAAAGATTGTTAAATAGTCTTAAGAAATAGTTTTAAGCTAAAAACGGAACTGCTGTTTCATCTGGCAATTGCACTGCTGGGATTATGCCCTAAAAATCCTGAAACACTAATTCAAAATAACCTATGCACCACAATGTTCATAGAAGCACAGTTTGCAATAGCCAAGTGCTGGAAGCAACCTAAGTGCCTATCAGTAATTGAGTAAATTGAAAACCTACAGACAACTGTAATTGAACAACAATAAAATAATTAAAAAAAGAAAAACTACAGTACATTTACACAATGGAATACTATGCAGCAGAAAGAAAAAGGAGCTCCTAGCCTTTGCGACAGCATTGATAGAACTGGAGAGCATTATGCTAAGTGAAATAAACCAGGCAGTGAAAGACAAATACAATATGATCTCACCTATAAGCAGAACCTAATCAACAAAATAAGCAAACAAGCAAAATATAACCAAAGATGTTGAAATAAAGAACAAACTGACAGTAACCTGAGGGGAGGGAGAAGGGATAATGGGGAAAATGAAAAGGGCCATCAAAGAATATGTATAAAGGACACATGTACAAAGCCGAAGGGAGGAAGGATTGAGAGTGGGGAGTGGGGATTGGTGGGGCATGGGGGACTGGTGGAGGCAAAATGGAGATAACTGTACTTGAACATCAATAACAAATAAATAAATAAATAAATAAATAAATAAATAAATATTTTAAATATTTTCTAACCCTGTAAACAGAAGTGTCACTGCTATTCAAAATGATGAATTACACATGGAATTATTGTGCCTAAAACACAATAAATTCATAAATCACACACACACACAAAGAAATAGTTTTAGAAGAGAGGGTGGGAGGTGGGATTGGGTGTGGTGGAAGAGACTGGTGGGGTGAAAATGGAGACAACTGTACTTGAACAACAGTAAAAAGAAATAGTTTTAACATACTAAATGTTAAGATATATTAGTGGGAAATATGCTGTACTTATATAAAATAGCATTTTTGTAGTAAACATGGCACATTCCTTTAAGACTGAACTATATATTTAGTGCATTTAAATAAAAATTCTAACAGTTGTTTCTATGGAATTTAATAAGATGATTTTAAAATTTATAAGTATAATGTTTTAAGAAAACAAGAAGAGGATATTTGTGTTACCAATATCAGAACTTAATATCAAACTATTGTAATTAAGAATATGTGGTATTTGGACCCTGGTTGGTGTGGCTCAATGGACTGAGTGCTGGCCTACAAAACAAAGGGAAGCCGGTTCAATTCCCAGTCAGGGCACATGCCTGGGTTTCAGACCAGGTCCCCAGTAGGGGGCGCACGAGAGGCAACCACACATTTGTTTCCCTCTCCTTCCTCCCTTCCCTTCTCTCTAAAAATAAACAAATCAAAAATAAAAAAAGAATATGTGGTATTTGATATAGGTAAAGAACAACAGAGTAAGAGGACTTGGAAACACACTCATGTGTTTTGTACAATTTTATTTTATTTTTATTTTTAAGTATATTTTATTGATTATGCTACTACAGTTGTCCCATTTTTCCCCTTTATCTCCCCTTTGCCCTGCACACCCTCACGCTCCAACATTCTCCCCTCTCTTCGTTCATGTCCGTGGGTTGTGCATATGTGTTCTTTGACTTCTCTGTTTCCTATACTATTCTTAACCTACCCCGTGTATTTTATGCTTACCAATTGTGCTTCTTATTCCCTGTAGCTTCCTCCCCCTTCTTGCTCTCCCTTTCCCCACTAATAACTCTCCCTGTAATCTCCATTTCTGTGATTCTGTTCCTGTTCTTATTGTTTGCTTAGTTTGTTTTTGATTTTTAGGTTCAGCATAGTATTGGAAGTTCTAGCCAGAGTGATCAGACTGAAAAAAAGAAATAAAGGGCATCCAAATTGAAAAGGAGAAGTAAACCTGTCACTGTTTGCAGATCACATGACAGTGTACGTAGAAAACCCTATAGACTACACCAAAAAACTACTCAACCTAATAAATGAATTTGGCAAAGTGGTGGGATGCAATATCAACATTCACAATTGAAGGGCAATGTACACGAACAATGAAATATCAGAAACAGATATTAGGAGAAATATCCCATTTACCATAGAAAAAAAGAAAAATAAAATATTTAAGAATAAATTTAACCAAGAGGGTAAAAGACCTGTACTCAGTAAACTACACAACACTGCAGAACGAAATTAAGGAAGACACAAATAAATGGAAGCATATACTGTGTTCATGGATTGGAAGAATTAACATCAACAAAATGTTCATACTACCCAAAGCAATCTATAGATTCAATGCAATCCATATCAAAATACCAATGGCAAGCTTCATAGATATAAAACAAATATTTCATACATTTATATGGGACAATAAACAACCTTGAAGAGCCTCAGAAATTTGGAGAAAGAAGAACAAAGTAGAAGGGTTCACAATACATGGTATCAAGGCATTTTTTTGGTTTCTTCTTTGATCTCATTGTTAAACCTTCATTGTTTAGTAACAAGTTATTTAGCCTCCATTCCTTTCTGTGTCTTCCAGTTTTTCTCTTGTTATTGATTTATAATGTCATACAATTATGATTAGATAAAATGTTTGATATAATTTCAATCTTCTTAAATTTATCAAGACTTGTTTTGTGTCCTAACATGTGGTTTATCTTAGAAAATGTTCAATGTGCACTTGAAAAGAATGTATATTTTACTTTGTGTTGAAATACTGTGAAGATAATTATTAAATACATTGGATTTAGTGTATCATCAAGGTCATTGTTTCCTGTTGATTTTCTGTCTGAAAGATCTAGTTATTGATGTTAATAGAGTGTTAAAAATTCCTTACTGTGACTGTGTTCCATTGGTCCATGTGTCTCTTTCTCCCTTTCTGTCTCTGAAGATTTGTGTTACATATTTAGGTGTTCCCATGTGGAGTGCATAAATGTTTAAAAGGGTTATATCCACTTAATGGATTGCTTGCTTTAACATTATGTAGAGTCCTTCTTTGTCTCTTACTAAAGACTTTGTTTTAAAGTGTATTTTGTCAGATAAAAGCATCGCTAACCTAGACTTTCTCTCATTTCTTCTTGCATGAAATATATTTTTCCATCACTTCACTCAGTCTGTGTGTGTCATTTGTTCTGAGGTAGGTCTCTTTTCTTATAAATTCAGCTAACCTATGTTTTTGATTAGATGATCTAAGACATTTACAATTAAATTGATTGTTTATAGGTAAGTACTTACTCCAATTTCATTTTCTTACCACAATAGTTTATGTAGAATTTGACTATTTTGTAACTTAAACAAATCTGAAATAGATTTGACTTTAATGTGTTCCTCTTTTTCCTTCACTTAGAATCTCTGGGGATAAAATTCAATTTTTAAATATATTTTATTGATTATGTTATTACACTTGTCCCATTTTTTCTCGCCTTTATTCCCTTATGTCTTGCAGACCCCTCCCACTACCAATGCCTTACCTTACTTCATGTCCATGGGTCATAATATATATATATATATATATATAAGTTCTTTGGCTTCTCCATTTCCTATACTATTCTCAACCTTGGCCTGTATATTTTCTACCTACCAATTATGCTTATTCCCTGTACCTGTTCCCCCATTCTCCCCACTCCCTCCATGCTGATAACCCTGTATGTGATCTCCAATTCTGTGATTCTGTTCCTGTGCCAGTTGTTCGCTTAGTTTTTTTTTTGTTTGTTTGTTTTAGGTTCAGTTGTTGATAGTTATGAGTTTGTTGTTCATAGTTTTGATCTTTTTCTTAGGTAAGTCCTTTTAACATCTCATATAATAAAGGCTTGGTGATGATGAACTCCTTTAACTTGATCTTATCTGGGAAGCACTTTATTTGCCCTTCCATTCTAAATGATGGCTTTACTAGATAGAGTCATCTTCAATGTAGGTCTTTGCCTTTCATGAATTTGAATACTTCTTCCCAGCCCCTTCTTGCCTATAAGATTTCTTTCAAGATATCAGCTGATCATCTTGTGGGAACTCCTTTGTAGGTAACTCACTCATTTCCTCTTGCTGCTTTTAAGATTCTCTCTTTATCTTTAATCTTGGGTAACATAATCACAATGTACCTTGGTGTTTTCCTCCTTGGGACCAAATCTTTGGGACTCTCTGGGCTTCCTGGACTTCTGGAAGTCTATTTCCTTCTCCAGATTGGGGAAGTTTTCCTTCATCATTTTTTCAAATAAGTTTTCAATTTCTTGGCCTTTTTTTCCTTCTGGCACCCCTCTGATTCAAATGTTGGAATGTTTAAAGTTGTCCAAGATGTTTCTAAGCTTCTCCTCATTTTTATGAATTCTTGTTTCTTCATTCTGTTCCAGTTGAATGTTTATTTCTCCCTTCTCTTCCAAATTGTTTGAGGCCCACTTTCCTTCCCTTCACTGATGGTTCCTTGTATATTTTTACTTATTTCATTTTGCGTAACCTTACTTCTTCCTCTATTTGGTGTCCGTACTCAACCATTTCTATGAGCATCCTGATTACCAGTGTTTTGAGCTCTGCATGTTATAGGTTGGCTATTTCCTCATTGCTTAGTTATTTTTTCTCGAGTTTTATCTATTCTTTCATTTGGGCCATATTACTTTTTCTTGGTGCACCTGTTACATTGTAACAGTCAGAGCCTTAGGTATTTGGCAGGGCAGGGCCAAAAATATGCAATAATTCCCTGCATATGGCACTGTCTGTGGGGAAGGGTCAGAGAGTGAACAGTGCTGGTTGCCTGGTCCCTACCTAATTTCAGTCACTTCCATTACTACCCACAATCAAAATTGGGCCCTTCTGGTGCTTATTCCCAGGTGGGTGAGTTTGTGTACCTTTTAAGACCTCATGGGTCTCTCCAACAAACTATCCTGTGAGGCTGGAAGTTTCTTCTCCAGCCTCAACCCCCATAGAATTTTACAGCCAGAAGTTTTCAGTCTTTATTTTCCCACACTGGAATCCTTGGCTGTACTGTCCATCTTGCTCCCCAGTTGCTTTTCCTGTCATATCCACATGAGAATGTGGGATGGTCCACTTTGCCAATGGCTACCTGTCTCTGCTCTGCTCCTCCTACCAATATGGATGAATGTTTCTTCTTTAATTGCTTTGTTGTTGGACATCCATACAGTTTTATTTTCTGGCCATTCTGGTTGTTTTTTGTTTTTAAATTGTTTTTTTCCCTTTTTTTTTTTTTTTTTTGTTATTCAAGGAAGCAGAGCATATCTACCTACACCTCCATCTTGGCCAGAAGTCTAGGTTGTGGTATTTTAAATGTCTAATCTGAATAGCCCAGATAGCATGGCTATGTGAAACTAGCCAGATGATCTGACATATTCAAAACAAACCACAGTAAAAAGGAAATGGTTGAATAGCAACACATATAATTTTAAACTTTTAACCAATTGTTACAACATCATGTAAGTTAGCCAACACAGTAATCGATATGAAACTTATGTGGCTCTAATTCAATAAATTAAATGGAAGAAACTCATGTGGATCTGTTAGAATTCTAGATTATTTTAAAATATATTTTTGGTTATTAGTGTTTTTATAATTTTGACCAATGAAAATATATTGCTTTTCCAACTTTTTAAAATATAAGATTTAATGTTCCATGGCCAGGTATCTCAGTTGGTTGGAGCATCATTCTCTCCACCAAAAGGTTGCAGGTTCAATTCCTAGTCACGGCACATACCTAGGTTGCAGATTTGGTTCCAGGTCAGGGCACATATGGAAGACAACCAATCGATGTTTCTCTTTCGCATCAATATTTCTCTCCCACATGAGTGTTTCTCTCTGTTATTTCATTTGGGCCATATTTTTGTCTCTGCACACCCCTTACATTTTAAGTGGTGAAGCCTTAAGTATTTGCTAGAACTAAGAAACCCACTTCACTGTGATATGGCACTGTCTGGATGAATATTTCCTCTTTAACTCCTTGGTTGTCAGACTTCCATACAGTTCAGTTTTACAACAGTCCTGGTTGTTTTCTGCTTTTCAATGAATTGATGGCCTTCTTTGGTTGTGCCAGGATGCAAAGTGTATCTACCTACACCTCCATCTTGGCCAGAACTTCTATTTTAATCTTTTAACTATGTTCCTACGTTTTTTTTTTCCTCCTTCTTCTTAAAGAAAATCTACTAACATTTCTTGCATTACTGGTTTGATGGTAACATATTTTTTTTTCTGGGAAGCTATTCTCTTTCACTTTTTTTAAACAATAAAGACAAACTTTAAGCCCAATGGTCTTAGTTTATGTCTGATAAATGTGACATAAAGAAATATGAGGTTTTATTTCTTTTTTATACATTTAATTTATTGTTGAACAATCATCTATTATTTTTAATTTAGGCAAGTTTATCAATTATTTCATGTATGGTTAATACTTTTAGCATTTTGTTTAAGAAATGTTTTCTTCCCCAAAGATCATGAAGCCATTCTCCTACATTTTTCATAATTCTGTCTCCTTTTAAAAATTTGTTCAAGTATAGTTGTTTCCATTTTTTTCAAAACAACAACCCACAGCCCAGCCATACCAATCTCCCACCTTCTATCTTACCCACCATTGGCTTTGTTCATGTGTCCTTTATACATGCTCCTTGATGACCCTTCCAATTTTTCTTCGTGTTATCCCCCCCCGACCTCCCCTCTGTTTACTGTCAGTTTGTTCTTTATTTCAATGTCTCTCGTTATATTTTCCTTCTTGCTTGTTTTGTGGATTAGGTTCGATTTATAGGTGAGATCATATGGTATTTGTCTTCCACCACCTAGCTTATTTCACTTAGCATAATGTTTTCCAGATGCATCCATACTATTATGAATGGTAGGAGCTCCTTCTTTCTTTTTGCTGCATAGTATCCCATTGTGTAAATCTACCACAGTTTTTTGATCCATTCATTTACTAATGGGCACTGAGGTTGCTTCCAACACTTGGCTATTGTAAATTGTGCTGCTATGAACATTGGGGTGTATAGGTTCTATTGAATTGGTGTTTCAGAATTCTTTGTGTATAATCCCAGCAATGGTATTGCTGGGTCAAAAGGGATTTTGTATGTAAAGAATTTTTTTATTACTGCTTTGGTTTTTCCAGCTGTTTTGGTCTTTTCAGGCTTTCTGCTTCTTCTTCGTTCAGTTTTTAAAAGAAACTTGACCATTTCACCCAGGATTTCAAATTTCTTAGCATATATTTCTTCATACTAATTTCATACAGTCCTTTGCATCTCTGTGCTATCAGTTGTAATCTCTCCTCTTTCATTTCTGATTGCATTTATGTGTGTCCTCTCTCTCTCTTTTTTTTTTTTTTGATGAGTCTGCTTAAAGTCTTGTTGATTTTGTTTATCTTTACAAAGAAACAACTCCTGGAATTAATGATCTTTCAAAGTGTTCTTTTGGTCTCTATATCATTTAATTCTGCTCTGATCTTATTTGTTTCCTTCTACTTGCTCTGGAATTTGTTTTTTGTTGTTCCTCCAGTTCTTGTAATTGTAGTGTTAGGTTGCTTTTCTGAAAAGCTTCTATCTTATTTAGGCAGGACTGTATTGTTATGAAATTCCCTCTCAGGACTGCCTTTGCTTTGTCTCATAACTTTTGAACTGTTGTGAGCTTATTTTCATTTGTTTCCAGAAATTTTTGATTTGATATCAATTTTTTAAATAAATTCTGCAATTGAAATTTATTTTGGTTGTGAAATAAACACAGTCCTTGTTCTCATTCTTAACCCATTCATTGTTTAATAGCATGCTATTCAATCTCCATGAATTTGAGTGTTATTGAGTTTTTCCGTAAGGTTGGTTTCTACTGTCAGACCCTTGTGTTCCTAGAGTGTGCTTAATATGACTTCAATTTCTTGAATTTTTTGAGGCTTGTTTGGCATTTTATTATGTAGTCTATCTTTGAAAATGTTTCATGTGTATTTGAAAAGAATGTGTATTTTTCTTTTTTGAGATGAAAGGATATATATATATATATATATATATATATATATATATATATATATATATAATCTGCTAAGTCCCTGTGATCTAGGACATTGTTCAATGTTGCAGTGTCCTTGCTGATATTTTGTTTTGAAAATTTATTCATTTTTGACAGTGGAGTGTTAAAATTCCATAGTATAAGCATGTTGCTGTCTATGATTTTCCTGAAGTCCTCTAAGATTTTCTTTATATATTTGGGTCCTCCTATTTTGGGTACATATATGTTTATAATGTTTATATCTGCTTTCTAAAAAGGTTTTATGTATTTATATTTAAAGAGCATGGAAGGGAGGGAGGAAGAGGGATAGAGAAACATTAATGTGCTGTTGCCTCTCAAAGCCCCCTCCTGGGGACTTGGTCCACAGCAAAGTTATGTGCCATAACTGGAAACCAAACCAGTGATGCTCTGGTTCACAGGCCAGTGCTCAATTATTTGAGCTACACCAGCCAGAGCTGTTTATGTCTTCTTGATGGATTCTTCTCTTCAGTATTATGACATATCTTTGTCTATTTATATGGATTTTTTATGTCTATTTTGTGTGATATAAGTATTTCTATCCCAGCTTTATTTTTCTGTCCATTTGTTTTTAATAGTTTTTAAAACTGTCCACTTTTCAATTTGTGTAGGTCCTTTTCTTTGAGATGGTTCTCTTGTATGCAGCATATGTGTTGGCTTTGTTTTCTCATCCATTCAGGTACCCTATGTCTTTTGATTGGAACATTTAATCCATTTACATTTAAGGTTATTATTGATAGGTATTTTTATTCATTGCCAATTTACTCCCTTTGTTCTTGTGTTCCTTTCTCCCTATCTCTTTTCCTTTCTTTTCTTAAAGCAGTCCCTGTAGCATATCTTTCAGTGCTGGTTTTGTGGAGGTGTATTCTTTCAGCCTTCTTTTCCTTGGAAACTCTTTATTTTGCCTTCCATCTTAATTGAGAACCTTGCTGGGTAGACTACTCTTGGTTATAGGTCTTTGCTTTTCATTACTTGGAATATTTCTTGCCATTCCCTTCTTCATTGTAGTGTTTCCGTTCAGAAGTCAGCTGCTAGCCACATCAGGGCTCCCTTGTATGTTACTTCCTGTTTCTCCCTTGGCCCCTTTAAGATTCTCTCTTTGTCGTTGTGTTTTGTTATTTTATATATGATGTGTCTTGCAGTGTGCTTCTTTGGGTTCCTTTTGATTGGGACTCTGTGCATCCTGGACTTGTGTGACTTTTTCTCTCATCAAATTAGGGAAGTTATCCATCATTACTTTTTCAAAGAGGTTTCCTATCCCTTGCTCTTCTTTTTCTCCTTCTGGTATTTCTATTATACTAATATTATGCTTCATGATGCCCTACATTTCCCTTAACCCTTCTTTGTTCTTTTTGTGTCTTTTTTTCCATTTCTTTCCCTTTCTAGGAGTTATTTTTCTACCTTGTACTCCAGCTCACTGTTTTAACCCTCTGCTTCATCTAGCTTGCTTTTGATTCCTTCTACTGTGTTCTTCAATTCAGAAATTGTATTCTTTATTTTCTCTTCACTGTTGTTGAATATGTCTCTGTCCTTTTTCATGCTGGTATAATTCACAGTAAGTTCCTTGTAGCTTCCCTATACTTTCTGGTAATTCTCAGCGAGCTCATTTAGCTTCTCTATAACCATTGTTTTGAACTCAATAGCTGGTAATTGAGTTGCCTCTATTTCATGTAGCATTCTTTCTGAGGATTTTTCATTTCCTTTGGGTTGGGGGTTGTTTCTTTGTCTTCTCATTATTTGTGAGACTATTATTGTTTGCTTCTCCTTCTTAAATTGATCTGTTTTGTCTCCCTGAGTTTGCGTTGTGAACTTCTATGGTAGAAAACCTGTGACATTCAATGGCGTGGTGCCCTTGTTCTTTTGACCTTGATGCTCTTGGGATGCCCTTATGCTATTTATGTTGGCTCTCTGGATGTAACTGGGTTTCAGTTGTTGTTGGGTCATTCTTTGGTGGTTGCTTCCCTCTAGTTGGTTGACTGATTGTCAATCTTCCCACCATGACTTCTACACTGTTTTGCAGGTGCTTCCAGAACAAAACCACAACCCAGGGAACACATCCACACCCTCAAAAGTACTGCCCCCTCACAATCCCACTATCAACAGCAAATAAGCCAGTATTAATAAGGGTTTAAGAAGATTAAGACTATTATAAGAAAGAAGAGAAATAAACTATAGTATAAAATTTAGTGACAATATGAACAAACTTTATGGACATGAAATAAATGTTAAAAAGCTATGCTTGAAAGAAAATATTGCTGATCATGGAGAAGAGCACAGTGGCTTTCATCTGGGTAAACTCTAGAATTTACCACTGCTTTTTCTTTCTGATTCCGCCTCTGGTGATGTCAGATGTTGACCCTATCTGACCTTAGGCAGCCTGCTCCCAGACTGCCGGTGATCTACTGTCTGTGGCTGTCCCCTTCTCTTGTTAATCTAGTCACTCTCCACTCAGTAGTCAGGCTTAAGCCCCATAGGGCAGAGCAGAATCCTTCCTGAGGTTGGGACCATTGTTTCTCCTCATGGTCCTGCTTTTTTGAGGTGAGTGGTCTCCCTGAGAAAGATTGCTGCTGCAGTGTGAGTGATGACTCAGCACCAGGATCACAGTGACTACTCTCTCAGTTCTCTCCCCAAAGCCTCTGTCCCCAACCACTCCTCAGGCATCTCCAGCTCACTCTGTACCCACCTTTCCAGGAGCCCAGGGTAAGTGGCTGCAAATGAAAATTTGTTCGTTGACCCTTTAAATGACTTTTTGCATCTCTACCCATCAGTCTCTCCAGAGAGCAACCCTGCCACTTTTCATGGGCAGTTGTTATCTGTGTACTCTTTGGGCTCTTTGCTCTAGTCTGGGGATCCTAGCTTGGGGTATAGATCCCGCACTTCTCAGGAGGGTCCAACTGGTTGCTTAATTATCGCTCAGGTGCTGCAGGCTGTGGGTGCCCAGCCAGCCTTCTCGAGTCTCAACCACACTCTTTACCAGTCAGTTAGTGCTAAAGATGATTCTTCTGTCTGTGTGATGTTATAAGCCCTCTTTCTAGCTATTGTTGAATTGTTAGTTCTGGGTGATTTCTCCATAATGTACTTATAATTCCAGATTTTCCCTGGGAGTAATTTAGTGTGGCATCCACTCAGTCCTCTGCCACCTTGCCTCTCCTTCCTTCAATTTTTAATGATAGCCTTGCTGGGTAAATTAATCTTTGTTGTAGGCCCTTGCTTTTTATCACTTTGAGTATTTCTTGCCAATGCCTTCTGGCCTGAATTGTTTCTGTCAAGATATCATCTGACAGACTTGTGGGAGCTCCCTTGTAGGTAACTATTTTTCTCCTGCTGTTTTTATAATACTTTTTTTGTCTTTAAATGTTGCCATTCTGATTTTTTTTTTCAAATAGGTTCTCTATCCCTTACTCTCTCTCTTCTGATTTGGTGCCTCTATGATGCAGCTGCTGTCACACTTCATGTTATCCCAAAGATCCATTAAACTATCCTCATTTATTTTTATTTTTATTTTTGGTGTTTTCTGCTACCTTGTCTTCCAAATTCGTGATTTGATTGTCTGATATATCCAACCTACCTTTTTTCCTTCTGTGTATTCTTCATTTCAGATACTGTATTCCTCATTACAGACTCATTCTTTTGGGGGGTTTCTATGTCCTTTCTTATGCTGATGTAGTTCTTAATATGTTCCTTGAGCATCCTTATAACCATTTTTTAATCTCTAGATCTGATAATTTTTTTTCATTTAGCTCTTTTTCTGGAGATTTCTGTTTTTCTTTCATTTGGGGTATGTTGTTATTTTTCTTCCAGTTTTGGCTACCTCTTTGTGTTTGTTTCTATGCATTAGGTATACCTGCCATTACTCCCAGTCTGTAGTTGTGGCCCTTTGTAGTAGGTGTCTCATGTGACCCAATGTGGTAGTCTTCTTGATCACCTGAGGTGAGTGTTCCAGGAATGTCCCTTGTGTGGGGTATGTGAGCCCTCCTGTTATAATTGAGCCTTGATTGCTCTTTGCTCACTAATGTGTGGGGTTGACTGAGGCTATTTGACTGTGGTGACTGATCCCAACTACAGTGTACAAGCTGCTGTGCACTTGTTGACTACATAAAGCAGCTTTTGCTTCAACAGGATCTGATATCTGCAAAGATTTCCCTTTCAATATGCCACTTTTAATATTTATTGGATCCTGCTCTGATATTTTCTGAAGTTGGCCACTGAGTGTCTTGCTGTTAGGGCCTCTTGGGAGGGACTCTGGTGCAGACCAATATCAGATGCTGCTTGCGACTGGCCTTGGGCAAAGTGTTTGAAGTTACCAAATGATCCACAGTTTGTGGCTGCTTCTGCTTGGCCTGGGTGTGAACTGGAAAAACCAAGCTGCAAACCAAAGCCCGATTTTACCAGTAGTGGTCCCAAGGGTAAGTTAGCAAAAGTCTCAACACACCTGGATATACACCTGCACCTGCCTCTGCCTGCTGTCTGCATGTTAAGCTCAGTCACTAATAGAGCCTCTGGCAGTACTCAAGTTGCATGAGGTAGGTTCTCTGAGAGTCACAAGGTAAGAGCAAGTAGTGTTCACCAGATGGATACAGGTTCACACTGAATGCCAGAGCTGCATCTGAGACCACTCAAAAACAAAACAAAACAAAAGGAAACAAAACAAAACAAAACAACACATTCCAGAGTATACAAAATCTATCTGTCCCGTTCTGGGTGTTTGTACACCTTTGAGGTATGGCAGGCATCTCAGTGACTCATAAGGGTGAGGCCATCAGTGTTCATCAGATCCAAACTGAACAAGACTTGGCTGTGTTAAAGTAGGGCTCTGAACCAGTTAGACATGCAAGGAAAAAATGGTCACTGTTCTAGATCCATACAACTCAGTCATCCCCAGATTTTGCCAGGAGCCACATCTCAGCAGGGTAGGACAACTGGAAATCAGGAGGATTTGGCTAGTGGATATCCCATGAAGGCAAGGTGATGGTCAGGCTTTGAGGAAGGTGAGGGTAGTGTCTTCTACCCCAGAACCACACAACTCAGTCTTTCTTGGATTTTACCCAGAGCTTGGAATAGTGTAGCCACCAGGAGTCCAGAAACTGGGGCTGCTGTAAGCTCAGATGTTGGAAATAGCATATTTCCCATGAGAGGGAGGTGTCAATCGGGTTCATGGGAAGGTGGGGAAAGTGACCCCCAACCCAAAGCCACACAACTCGGTCACTGACAACCCCTGAGTCTATGCAGACCTCTACACTCAGACCCAAGCAGCTGACTCCTCAGTAGAGTACAAGCTCCACAGGGTACAGCAAGAGTGTATCTAGAGGATAGGACTATTTTATTTCCCAGACTGATGCCATAAGGAGGAGAATGTTCCCACCAAGAAGAATGGCATGTTCAGTGTGGGAGAGTGACTCAGCACAGAGATTCTGGTGGCTGTCCGTTCATCTGTTTCTCTAGAGCCACAGATTCCACTCTTTTTTCACACAATTCTATTCTGCTTTGCGAACTTCACGAGAGCCCAGGGTGAATCACTGCCAACAAAATTTTGTGTGCTGGACCTTTAAGGGAGCACCTGTGTCTTTAACAGACTTCTGCTTTCCCTGGCAGACAGAATCACCACTGATTTTCATAGGGATATGTTATGTGGACAACTCTTCTCATACCTGTTACTCTGGGCTGAGGAGCCTGGTTTTGGGTTGACAAACTACACATCTCAGAAAGAATATTTACAACTGAAATATCCCTACAGATTATCAGCACCACTCCGGGGAACAGGGCCAGCCCATTGTGCATCCCTGTCTTTCTTATCAGTCTCAATGATACTTCTTCTGTAAATGCTTGATTATAAGACTTCTGTTCTGCTAGTTTTCCATGGGTTATTTAGGTTGATCACTCTATATGTTACTTGTTTTTTTTTTATTGATTATGCTGTTACAGTTGTCCCTTCCCCCCTTCACTCCTCTCCACCCAGCCCACCCCCTCCCACCCACATTCCCCCCTTCTAGTTCATGTCCACGTGTCAAAAGTTCTTTAGCTTCTACATTTCCCATACTATTTTTGCCCTCCCCTATTTTCTACCTATTGTCTATCCTACTTATTCTCTATATCTATTCCCCCTCTCTCCTCCTCCCCTTCCCTGTTGCTAACCCTCCATGTGATCTCCATTTCTGTGGTTCTGTTCCTGTTCTATTTGTTTGCTTAGTTTGCTTTTGTTTTAGGTATGGTTGTTACTAACTGTGAGTTTGAAGTCTTTTTTTATTGTTCATATTTTTAATCTTCATTTTCTTAGGTAAGTCCCTTTAACATTTCATATAATAAGGGCTTGGTGATGATGAACTCCTTTAACTTGTCCTTGTCTGAGAAGCACTTTATCTGCCTTTCCATTCTAAATGAAAGCTTTGCTGGATAGAGCAATCTGGGATGTAGGTCCTTGCCTTTCATGACTTGGAATACCTCTTTCCAGCCCCTTCTTGCCTGCAAGGTCTCTTTTGAGAAATCATCTGACATTCTGATGGGAACTCCTTCGTAGGTAACTGTCCCCTCATCTCTTGCTGCTTTTAGGATTCTCTCCTTTATTTTTACCTTGGCTAATGTAATTATGATGTGCCTTGGCGTGTTCCTCCTTGGGCCCAACCTCTTTGGGACTCTCTGAGCTTCCTGGACTTCCTGGAAGTCTATTTCCCTTGCCAGATGGGGGAAGTTCTCCTTCATTATGTATTCAAATATGTGTTCCATTTCTTGCTCTTCCTTTTCCCCTTCTGGTACCCCTATAATTCAGATGTTGGAACATTTAAAGATGTCCTGGAGGTCCCTAAGCTTCTCCTCATTTTTTTGAATTCTTGTTTCTTCATTCTTTTCTATTTGGTTGTTCCTTTCTTCCTTCTGGTCCACTCCATTGATTTGAGTCCCAGTTTTCTTCACCTCACTATTGGTTCCCTGTGTGTTTTCCTTTATTTCTCTTATCGTAGCCTGCATCTGTTCATCTAATTTATGACCAAAGTCAACCAATTCTGTGTGCATCCTGATCACCAGTGCTTTGAATTGTGCATCTGATAAATTGGCTATCTCTTGGTCACTTAAAAAAATGGTTCTAGGGCTTTCAATTCTGTTTGAGCCATCTTTTTTATTCTTTATTTTCCTTTGGTCTGGTTGCAGGTGTTACGTAAGGGCGGCGGAGCCTTAGGTGTTCATGGGGCCGGGCACCCCAGTCGCTGGGTTGTCACGTTGTATGTGGGGGTGGGTTCCGAGAAGGAACGATGGTGCCTGCTCCGCTCTCTCTAGGACTCCAGTCCCCCTGCTGCCTCTCACAAGCAAACTGGGCCCCCCTGGTGCTGGCTCCAAGGCAGGTGGGCCTGTGCACTTTCTCGGACTCTGTGGGCTTCCCTGAGGAGCCTCCTGTGAGTCTGAGAGAATCTCCCAGCCTCAGCTCCCACAGGTGTTTTCAGTCAGTGCTCTTAGGCTTTGTTTCCCAGTGCTGGGGCCCTGGGTTGCACGGTCTGTGTTGCTGCTCATTTTCTCTTAGTTTGCAGTTGAACGTGTAGCTGCGGCCAGCCAGCTGCCTTTCGTGCCTCACTGGGTCTACTTGTTGCCTCCCATGCCCAGGGTCTGCCACGGGGTCCATCAGCCACCAGTGCGCTTCTGGGGTTCGCCAACTGCCATCTGCACCCTGCGCACCTGCCAGCCACTGCTCTTTCCTGCAGGGACCTCTCACCCCTCTCCGTAGGTCTCCGACTCCACCGCTCCTTACCGTTCTGGTTGTATGGTAGTCAGACTTCCATTCAGTTCAATTCTCTCTGTTCCGGTTGTTTCTTGTTTCTCAATTTTTGTTGTCCTTAGTTTTGTTTGCATGAGGAGGCACACTGAGACTACCTATGCCTCCATCTTGGCCCTATATGTTACTTGTAATTGCAGTTTGGTCTTGGGAGGAGATGACTGTCATACCCACCTTCTCTATCATCATCTTGGGTCCCCTATTTAATTATTAATCAACGTTGAATCTCATGCCATTGCTCTATATTAGTAATTTTAAACATTTTCCATCCCATATACACATAAACTAGTTACTAAAGTTCTGCATGACAACAAAAATATATTAGTTTTGATCTGACAAAATGTATAATTTTGATTCATTCAAGCCAAATAGCTGTCCTTTTTTTGGGTATTGTCATTTAAAAAAACTTTATTGATTAATTGGGGGCAAGAGATAGAGAGACAGAGGGAGGCGGGGGAGAGAGGAAGAGAGAGAGAGACAGACAGAGAAAGAGATGACTTTCGTGTTCCACCTTTTATGTATTCATTAGTTGATTCTTCTATGTGCCCTGACTGGGAATTGAACCTGCAGCCTTGGCATATGTGAACAATGCTCTAACCAACTAAACTAAATAGTCAAGTATTATTGCACGTTTTAAAAATTCTTGTGGCACACCAGTTGAAAATCACTGCTCTGTGTCATTTCTTACCTTTTATCGTTTGTGTCAATTACCAATTACTGGATCATTCCCCTCCACACACACATACATCAAATTTCTCAATAATTTTCAAGTCTCACTGTCATTATATCCAACATTCTTCCTCTAATTTTGGTAAATTCTCAATATACAATGTCCCGTCTATTACATTGTGTAGCCAAGGGGGCGACCCCAAATGAGCATTTGGAATGGGGTCCAGAACTCAAGGTGTTCAGAAAATATTAGGATGTCCTCACCCCGCCCCCAGGTATGGGTGGAGGGAAGGGACAAATGGAGCAGAGGGTCATTGAGAGCTGTTTTGCATAGCAACAGCTTTGCAGCTAACCTAGGGTATAGCCATTTAACATATCTATATCCTTTGACTGGTTACATAGATATGTTAAATAGCTGTGGCCATGCTCTGAGCCAGAGGGACAGAAGTAACATCCCCACCAAGATGTAACTGGGGTGGGGGAGCAGGTCCCCCGAGTTACAGCACCTGCGTGGGAGCTTGGAGATGATTGGCTCCATGACATGGGGCCACACCTGCCCAGACCCATGATGGCAGCCAGAAAGACTGGAAAGAATGGGAGATTGAGGGCAGGTGTGGCCGAGAGTGGGAGGAGTGGGAAATAGGGCTGCAGAGGAAGATTGGTGTGAGGATTTAAACTGCAATGCGGCAGCCATTGCTAGAGAGAACCATGCGGCTTTGGCAGAGTAAAGACTCCCACAGCCATGAGAAGAATCACCATGCAGATTTAGCAGAAATCTGCAGCTTTGTGGAGAGAGCCATGCACTTCTGGCACAGTGGGAACTCCCTCAGACCTGAGAGAGGACCACGTGGCTTTGAAGTGCTCCTTTTGGCCACGCAACCTGGGAAGCAAGAGAGACTTTACCTGGAAGAAGGGTGAAAGAACTCTTACCAGTAGGCCATGAGAAGGTGCCACATGGCTTTGGATTAATCGGAGATCCTGCCTGGACAGCGACACAGCTGATGGTGCTGGGAACCAAGGAAGGTCTCCCAGCTTACAAGGATTACTGGGAATAACCAGACACTGCCTGAGCCATGGACTTCTATTTCTTTTCCTGAGATATGGTACTCGGGACTGGGCAAAGGGGGAAGGAGGGACTGTGTGTGTTTGTGGGTGTTTTAAGGGACTTTAAGATTTTGATAAAGACATTAGATCACTACTTTAAGTTTATATAGCATTAAATAAACATTTCCTTTCCTTTTCATGAATCTCTGGCATTGAGAGACATCTTTCCTATAGACAGTGGACATAACGGACCTGGGGGTCTCTTTCAGTAATAGTATATCGTCCTAGGCCCCCCTTGTTTGTTCTGTAACACTTCCATCAAGTTTCCAGTTACTTGACGTTCTCTTTTTCAATGATCTTGTTCTTCACTCTATCACGTACTCACTGCCATGATCATACGTAGACTTCTAATTATCAAGAACAAAACCTCTACATAACTTTAATAAATTGCATACTTTGTTTACCATATCCTATGTTTCCAGTTTGTTTTATCCTTATTCCAACAAGCCTTTGAAACTTCAGGATCTCCAACTTTCTCATTACCTTTTCTCTTTTCACTCACTACACTGATTAGTATTCATTTAGTATCCATATTCATTTATTACAAGCATTATTTTTTAGCACACTTCAAATACTTTGGCTTAGAAAAATCATGACTGAGTAAAATCCAACTTATTACTAAATGTTTACCCATACTTTTGCTTTTAAACATGGCTGAAGGAAAACATATAACAGGTAGATCACAAACCCAGCAATCATACTATACTTTCCCAGTCCAGTAGTCCTCAAACTTTGGGGTGAAAAATACCTTTATACTCTAAACAATTAACTGCCTGCATCCCCACCTGATTTTAAGCCTGAAACAATGCCAGAGGTAGGTGTGTCCCTATGCTGGAATGGGCAGTTTCTGGGGGCAATCAGGCCTAAGAAAGAATGCATAAAACCTGCTTTGCTAAGAATACTCTCAGTTTAAATGATAAAGGTCCAAGAATAAAATGAGTTTGTTTCCCAAAGTTTTATGACGCTTTCGTGTCACTGTATCTATCTGACCCTGACTCGGAATAAACCCTCATAGTTCTTTGAATGTTATCTATTGTTTGATCATTACTGCCTGACAATGATTGATGAGCTTTATGTATACACCCTGTATTTATATGCAAATTAAATACAATAAAAGCCCATTGAGGAACAGGCTCAGAGGCCCTTCTTCTCTGAGAGACTGGTGAGCCTTTTCTCCCTAAGCAGATCAGGTCTCGATAGACTTATTCTCATCCACAACAGCTGGGTGGGCTGTGTGGGTGGAGCCCCCTACAGACTATTCAATTCAACCCTGCAGCCTAAGTTGTGATATGCCTGAACAAACCAGTTCAGATCATTTGTTTTTCCTTACTATTTAAATTTATGATTTCTTATTCAAGGTGATATGTACTGCTTTTTCTCAGTACTTGAATTGTGAAAATTCCATGTATATTAAATCCATGTTCCACTAAATCAATAGGTACCAGGTTCAATTAATTCTAAACAGACTTTTTCGTATATGAATATGTGAATATAGTTAGAAATCATTCAGACGATAAAGAAATTATTTGATATCTATCCCACACATTTCAGGGCATCTAGACCTCCTAAACTACACTAAATACAGCATGGAACACTCATCATTGTAACACCCAAAATACACTCCTTACACATTTCCCAACAGCCCACTAAGAGGTGATATAGTCCTCATTAAGAATCATTATTGGTGGACTGCTTCCTGCTTCTCACCTATACCTACTTTGGGCAATGGGCACATGATGTAGTATGTAATTGGTGTTTTGTTGAGTTGTACACTTTAAATCTTTGTGGTTTTGTTAACCAATTTTACCCCAATAAACTCAATAAAAAAGAGTTACAGGTTCTCTGTCATAGATAGAACAATCAGTTAGAGAAGAAAACTGATTTTTTTGAGGTTACAGATGAGAAATTTAAACAAAGAGCCAGTATATGATATTGGCAGTCTAGCCAGAAAGCATAAAAACTAGAGGCCCTGACAGTGAAAATCATCATGATTATTTAGACATATATTTGGAATGCTAAATCAGATTTAGATGAGGACTCCTATTTCTACCAATCAATATCATCCATTCATTTGTCAAAGATTGAGTGAATGACAGCTATATTTCATATGCTAGCTAGGTGCCAATTATACCCTGATCTGGCTTGTGTTGGCAAAAATGCATCCAGGCAAAGGTATGACAAGGTCTCCCATTTTAATATATTCATGAATTTATTCATTCAATAAATATTTGCTAAGCATGTATTATACATGATCCAGCAGAAGTAAGGCTTGCTTGAGTGTGGTTGGTAGGGTAACAATATGCATATAATAATTTGTAGTTTTAATTTGAACATTTTACCTAAAATGTCATATGGTATGCTTCAGTGTGATATTGTTATGTTACAGAACTACTGTATGCTTGTGATTTTGTAATAAAAAGGGGGTTCTATTTGTGCCAGACCCTGTATATTAGACACTGTCTCAAGCATTTGGGCTATATCAGTACAGAAAACAAAGAGCTCTCCCCTGTAGAGATTAAATTACAGTGCAGGGGGAAAATAATTGCAAAAGTAAAAAACCTATATAATTATAATTTTATGAGGTTATAAGTAATGTGGGAATGGGAAAATTAAAAGTGAGAATAGAGTCAGAAGATCAGAAATGCTGAGAATGAGGCAATATATTTCAATCATAAATATTTGTAAGAAGAACAAATGAAAATGATGAGAAAATGATACATTTTGGTTTGATATTCTTGGCTTGCTCTAAGATATGTTTTATGTGAAGAGGGCTTTACCCTACATTTTATACTCCTATTGTCTCCTTAGTCTTCTTTGCATGAAGGTACAGCACAGATATACATATACTAATGCCATTTTAATCTCTCTGTTCTAAGGTAATGATTGCATCATGTGCCTCTCTAGAAAACTCCAATTCTGAGCCCAGAAAACAAGTGACAAATATTATTTCAGTGCTGCATCTATTCCTAATACTGAGAATGTCATGACCTCACTCAGGGATACATTAGGTAGTATTTATTTTACTTAATTATAAGATTCACTTTGACATAAAAGCCACACATATGATCAAGCAAATCATAATTGATATCTATGTGTGTGGGGTAAGAAAATTATCCTATTGTTTAGAGTACATTACTATTGTTTTTGTTTTTAATTTTTTGCATTTAACTATACTTGTTATGCAATCATACATTGGTTAAATTAGTTTCAAGTTTACAATATAGTTATTTGGCATTTTTATACATCACATATGATCACGCCACTAATTTTAGTCATCATCTGTCATTGTGCAAAATTATCACAATATTATTGACTATATACCTATTCCCCCTTTTACCCAACCCCTACCCCTCCCTACTGGTAACCATCCTTTGGTCTTTGTTTCCATTGGCCTATTTTTCTTTTTTTTTTGTTTATTTTGTTTTGTTTCTAGATTCTACATAGAAGTGAACCCAAATGGTATTTGTCTTTCTCTGCCTGACTTATCTCATTTAGCATAATTTCTTCTATGAATGTCTTCCATGCATGTTGTTGCAAATGGCTAGATTTCATTCTTTTTTTTTGTTACAAAATATTTCAATGTGTATGAAATATTCACAATGAAGATATATGACAACTTCTTCTTTATCCATTCATCTATTAGTGGGCACCTAGTTTGAATCCATATCTTGGCTATAGTCAATAATACTGCAACAGATTTCAGAGACTCTAGAAGGTCATGCTTATGAGAAGGGTTGTGCATCACCCCAAGAAAAATCTGAGAAGGCCCTAATCTCTCAACCCATACTGACCTTGAGGCTCTACAAAGCAAAAATTATAGGCCAAAGCAGTGTTCTAAACTGTCTGCCAGATCATTTAAAGTGTGCCTCAACACATTCACAGAGCCCACTAACAAACATTGAAAAACCTATTGCTTCAAGACACTTAAAGAAAGGGGACTAAATGGTAATGAAAAATTAAAAAGTCTAAAAAAAAAACCTGGCTGCTGTGGCTCAATGGATTGAGTGCCAGCCTGCAAACCAAAGGGTTGCTCGTTCAATTCCCAGTCAGGGCACATGCCTGGGTTGTGGGCCAGCTCCCCAGCAGGGGGCACGGGATAGGCAACCACACACTGATGTTTCTTTCCCTCTATTTCTCCCTCCCTTCCCATCTCTCTGAAAATAAATTAATTAAATAATGCTTTTAAAAATGAATGAGATGCACAAAGAAATAGAAAAATATGGTTTGTACACAGGTAAAAAGCAATACATAGAAACTGTCCATAAGGAAACCAAGTAGACAAAAACATTAAATCAACTATTATATATATTCAAATAACTGCATGAAACCATGTTTGAATAGTTGCAAAAAAGTATGAAAATTATGTCACCAAATAGAGTATAATGATAGAAAATGTAAAGAATCAAATAGGAGCAGAAATAAAGAAGGAACTCCTTCCTACCTTTAACGATGGCATGTATGTAGCTGGAGAGCATTATGCTAAGTGAAATAAGGAAGATGGCAAAAGACAAATATTACATGATTTCACCTATAAGTGGAGCCTAATGAACAAAAGAAACAAATACCAAATGATCTCACCTATAAGTGGAACCTGATCAACAAAACAAACAAGTAAGCAAAGTATAACCAGAGACATTGAAATTAAGAACAAAGTGACAGTAACCAGAGGGGAAGTGGGAGGGGATCATGAGGGGAAAAAGGGGAAGGGTTTTCAGGAACATCTAAAGAGGACTCATGTACAAAATCAAGGGGGTTGGAATCAGGGGTGGGAGGTGGAAATGGCTGGGGTGAGGAGGAGCGATGGGGGCAGGAAATGGAGACAACTCTACATGATCAACAATAAAAAAAAGTTTTTAAAAAAGAAACAAATGAAGAAAATAGAACCAGGGGCTTGGAAATAAGGAACAAACTGACAGTGACCAGAGGGGCAGGGGGAATGGGATAATGGGAAAAAGAAGGGGAAGGGTGTAGTCAAAGAAGGTGCATAAAGGACCCATGGACAGGGACAACAGGATGAGGATTGACTGTGGGAGTGGGGGAGGGGTGGGCAGAGGAGACAAATGGGGGAAAATTGGAACAACCGCAATTGAACAACAATAAAAAAATAAATTTTGAATTTAAAACAAAAATAACTAAAATGAAAAATACATGAGAGGGGCTCTGTAGCAGATTTAAGAATGCCAAAGAATTGGTAAATTTTAATATAGGTCAATTTGGTTTATCCAGTGTGGGGAATGGAAAAAAAAAACCACACAAAGCCTTAGAGATTTATGGCACACAATCAATATGCATAATGGCAATCCCTGAAATGATGAAAAGTTATATTATAGGATGAATTGTGTTACCTTAAAA
This sequence comes from Tonatia bakeri, assembly GCA_004024845.1. Taxonomy (NCBI): domain Eukaryota; kingdom Metazoa; phylum Chordata; class Mammalia; order Chiroptera; family Phyllostomidae; genus Tonatia; species Tonatia bakeri. Next base: position 172,603 of record PVIA01002168.1, read on the forward strand.
AAGACATGTTGACAACTTAATCTTCAATATCTCAGAATGTAACCTTATTTAGAGAGATGTTTTTCATAGATATAATCAAGTTAAAATTAGATGATTAATATGGGTCCTAATCTTATATAACTGGTGTCCTTAGAAAATGGGGAAATTTGAACCCAGAGACACAGGGAAGATGAAAAGACACAGGAGTGCTTTGTGAAGACAGAGGCAAAAACTGGCATTGTTCTCCCATAAGCCATAAAATGTTTGAAGCTACCAGAGGACTGAAGAGGCATGAAAGGGTTCTTCTCTTAAAGGTTTTGTAGTTAGTGTGACTCTACTGACACCTTGATTTCAGACTTTTAGCCTCCAGTACTGTGAGGAACTAAGTTTCCGTTGCTCTAAGCCACCATTTCTGGTTCTTTGTTTCTGAAGTCCTAAAAAGCAATATGGAGCACAAAGATTATTTGAAAAATTAATGTCTTAGACCTCTCAAATGTGATGAGAGACATGAATACATGATAGATATAGATATATCAAGGAATCTCAATAAATGCAAAAAGGGAAAACTCAAACAGATCTGCACATAGACACATCATAATCAAAGTTTGAAAAACCAAAAACAAAATGAGAATATTAAAAGCAACAAGAAAGAAGTTATTAAGTATAGGCGGCTCTCAATAAAAATAAAAACTGACATCTTATTAGAAAACATGGAGACCAGAAGACAGTGGGATGGCATTTTAAACCCACTAAAAAAGAATGTCAACAAAGAATTCTATATCTAAATAAGTATCCTTCAAAAATGAAGGAGAAAATATGATATTCTCAGATCAACAAAGACTGAGGGGTTTTGTTTTTAGAAGCCATGCCCTATAAGAATTATTAAAGGATATTCTTTAGAGTGAAAAGAAGGAACACTAGAAATAACTCAAATCCACTCAAAGAAATAAGGGCCACTGGCAAAGTTAAATACATATGTGAGTATAAGGTATATTATTATTTATAACTTTCTTCTATCTGATTTAAAAGACAATTGCATAAAACAAATATTTATATATAAACTGTTTGATGGACTTATAATATAAAAAGATATCAAGAAGATGTCATTGGTATGACAATAATAGCACAAAGATGAGGGAGGGAGCATTGCTATATTGGATCGAATTTTTTATGTACAACTGAAATAAAATCAGTATTAATCTGATGTTAATAGGTTAACCGTAATTCTTACTGAGACCACTAATAAAATGACTTGGAAAACAATAAAGAATACAAGAAGGGAATTAAAATGGTATATGAAAATATATATTTAACACAAAATAGTAATAGAATCAAAGAATAAGAAAAAAGCATAAAATATATATAAAAGAAATAACAGGTGTGAATGTTAGCATGATCATTACTAAATTAAAATTCTCCTCTCTCCCTCCCTCTCTTCTTAATACAGACACAAACACACAAAAGCACATTTGTGTACACATACTAAAAATGTCATTATTTGATTTATCATGAAGGAGAGAATAGGAAAGGACAATGCATAAAGCTAAAACACAAGGTTAAAACTGGAACATTATATTCTGTTTAGTGAATTGTGATACCAGTAGTGAATAGCAACTTTATTTAAGACTGCATTAATTTTTTTCATTACAGAGATAATTTTAATTTACTTAAACCATCCTGTTTTGAACTCCATAATAGTAGCAAACCTTTTCCACCTCTTTAAAAAGGAGGTTTCAGAGGACAGTTTCTGAATATAGGGACTTTACAATTTACTTAAAATATTCCTTCCATCAAAAAACTAAGCTACAAAATGTAATCAGAGCTTACTCAGTTTAATTTGGGGTGTGGATAAGTTTTCTGTAGAGGTATTATGGATTCTCAGAATACCAGCCATTATAATGGATCTCCCATTTTAGCACAAGGTGTTGCCTTTCATGACTATTAATAAAGTGGAAAGCTGAGGACTATCTGTGGCAGAGTAGGATTACTTAATTTGTTATCTCAGGGGAAGAAAAGTAATTTTTCTAATCCTAAAAATGTTTCCTCATGAAATGACAACAATTAGGGATATTTTTGGACATTGCAATAAGCAGGCAAACTAATCCATAAAACTAGGTTGTGATATGAGCATGTAGGCCAATCTTTCCACTTGATTTTGATTAACAATGTCATCAAAGACATAGAATTCACATTTCACATCCAAGTCATGCTTACTTTGTGCCACTCAAATTCTATTGCATTTAAGAGAGTTTTTGTGTGATTTAATTGTGTATTTAGAAGAACCCAAAGGGTATGCTTCTGAGATATTACCACAATTGATTAGATTTTGCTCTAGAATAGAACATGAATGTTGCTTCAGAACTTAATATCACATAAGCATGTTCTGTCAGTCATGATGTCAATGACAGAACATGCTTACGTGATATTAGGTTCTGAAGCAACATTCATGTTCTATTGGAATAGAGTTCATATGGAACTCTATTAATGAGTCCATAGATGTTCAGGCTGGAGAATCAAGTAATGTAAATTATTCTTATGATATTGTTTTTAACACTGATATCACTGTTCAGGGAACACAATTCCTGTTTTGTTCTGGAAACATGTAACACTCAATTTTATGTCACTGTTGGGATTTAGCTTATAGTAGAGACTGGAAACACTCATTAAGTGATCTGCAGTTTAAAATACCTAAGGTAGCTAGATGTCAAGACAGGGCAAGTTCAGAAAACCAACTTGTTCATAAATAGAATAGGAAATCAGTTATTCTTAGCCATACAAGAAGAAAGTATGGTTCTGAAATCCTGAAAGTCAATTCAGTCGATTTCTATGATGACTCAATGGTGACTTCAAGGTGGGACAGACCTGGATAAGTTCAGAAAATCTGGTTACTGGTAAATCATAAGGCAAAGTAAACTAAAAGCTGTATACAGTCAAAGTGATGTTGCCAGGGATTCAAGCAGTAGTCCCTCCTTATCTGCAGAGGATATGTCAAAGACCCCCTTGTGGATGCTTGAAACCACAGACAACAGCAAACACTATATACTCATATCCCGTGTTTTTCATTATATATATGATAAAGTTTAATTTATAAATTTTGCACAGTAAAAGGTTAAAAACAATAACAAATAAGTCGAACAATTATAACAGTATATGGTAATAAAAGTTTCAAAAATGTGGTATCTCTCTCTCTTTCCAATGACCAACATGGCTACTAAGTGACAAACAGGTTGGTAGCATAGGTGGTATGGAGATGCTGGACAAAGGTATGACTTACATCCTGGGGCAGGGGGCAGAGCAGGACAGCACAAGATTTCATGACAAAAGACAGAATGGCACACAATTTAAAATGTATTGTTTATTTTGGAATTTTCTACTTAATATTTTCAAATAAATATAAGTGCTTTGTTTTCAATAAAGTATTTTCTTTGGGTCACTAAAAATGTGGAAAGGAAAGTCATGGATAAGGGGGGACTGCTGTACTTTGCAAAGTTGGCTTAGAAACAAAATTGTACGAGTGAGGAAATGAGAAATAAAAGATTAACTGAGGTTAACTGAGGAAATGAGGAGTAAGAGATTAACTGAGGTTAAATTTCTACAAAGTATTAAATAAGACGGTGTTGCTTCTCAAACATAAAAATAGTATCTGAACTGTCAAAAAGGGAGGGAACTTACAAGAAGGTTTTGAAGAGGTTTCCAGGAAACTGAAGCTTAGGCGGTGGTAAAAACTGGTTACAACTATTGGATCACATCAAGGAACATTTACAAAGGACCCAAGGACAAAGGCAACAGTGGTGGCAGAGGATTGAATGTGGGAAGAGGGGGTGCATAGGACAAGGGAGAGTAATGGGGAGAAAATGGGGTCAATTGTAATTAAACAGCAAATTATTTTAAAAAACAAAGAGAAAAACTTTAGACAAATTAGAGTTTCCAGGTAAACACTGAAAAATAATTTAAAAATTTAAAAAAGATTTTATCTATTTATTTTGTAGAGAGTAGGGAAGGGAGGAAGGAAGAGAGGGAGAGAAATATCAATATGGTTGCCTCTTGTAGAACCCCAACTGGGGACCTAGCCAACAACCCTGGCTTGTGCCCTGACTGGGTATTGAACCAGCAACGCTTTGGTTCACAGGCCGGCACTCAGGACACTGAGCCACACAAGCCAAAGCTGGAAAAAAATAAAACAATTATTATACCTCTGTCTGAGCAGTTTTAACAGCAAAACAGACTATACTTAATAACAGAAAGTTGGAAGTAGGAAACCAAAGTCCTGCCTTAAAAGTAAAGCAATAATTAGGAATCTAGAAAATGAATCAGGTTAAGACAGTGACAGTAACAGACTAAGCATAGAATGATTCTGGTTATTAGTTTTTAATATTGTCTTAGTCTTCCTGACATGGAACACCATAATTGGGCAGCAAAAGTAACAATAATAATAACTCATATTGCAGTGAGATTTATAATTCATAAAGCACTATCACTATCATCATTTATGGAAAATCTTGTATCTACAGATATATGTTGTATAGAATTTGCACCTAGTTGGAGTTTGATGTGAGAGCTTGAATTAAAGAGGGTTTACTACATACCCAGGTGCCAAAAGGGAAATAATTTTTGGAAACTGCCTCCTCTTATTGTGAAGTTCTTTCTCAAATATTTTTTCCCAATTTTGTTTTTAGTAGTATGTTTTTTTTCTTTTGGATTTCTAAGAGTTCTTGCTACATGTTGCACACGAGTCTTTGTTCAGATTATATATATTCTTTCTCTCACTCTGTGACTTGTTTACTTTTCCTTTTAAACTTTTTGTTATGGAAATTAGATGAAATGGTACAATATAATTCTTCTAAATATGTATTACACAGTTTCAACAGGCATCAACACATAATCAATCTTATTTCATCTATATTTCAACCACTTTCCCTCTTCCCATACTATTACTCATTATTAGTTATTGTTAAGTAAAAACCAGAATTTATGCAGATTGCTATAGTTTTATGTAATGTCCTTTTTCAGTTCTAGAATTCTATCCAGGATACCATATTACACTTAGCCATCAAGTTTCCTTAGACTCCTCCAGATTCTGACAGTTTCTCAGATTTTCCTTGTCTGATGATCTTGACAGTTTTGAAGATGTAGTAGTGGAGTATTTTGTAAAATATTCTTCATTTGGGGTTTGTCTAATAACCTTATAGATCTAGCTGGGAAGAATTGAAATCCCTTAACAATATTGAATCTTGCAATCTATGAATATAAAATATATCACCATTTATTTAGCTCTTCTTTGTTTAAGCTTTTCAGTGTTTTATAGTTTTGGGCATGCAGGTAACATATTTTTTTTAGATTTATACGTAAATATTTTATTATTTTGGTGGTATTGTAAGTAGTTTTGTATTAAACAATCAAGTAGAATATAACCAGAAACACTGAATTAAAGAACAAACTGACAGTAAGCAGAGGGGAGGAGGGATAGGGGATAATGGGGGAAAATAGGGTAAGGTCCATCAAAGAACATGTATAAAGGACACATGGACAAAGCCAAACGGGGTAGGTTCAAGGGTGGGGTGAGGGGATGGGTGGGATGGGAGGCTGAGGTGGGGTGAAAATGGAGACAACTGTACTTGAACAACAATAAATAAATAAATAAATAAATAAATAAATAAATAAATAAATAAACGTTTTGGTAGAAACCAAAACAAAAGGAAATAGATAAAGCAAATTGATAACCATTAAATTTGGTTAATGGGTATATGAAGGTTCTTTGACTATTTTCATAAATTAAAAATATGTTTCATATCATTAGCTTAAAACACCATGAGACTGAACATTTTTTAAATAAGTTATTTTTACATTCCTCCCAAATTTCAAATACCCATTGTTAATTGCTGATATATAGAAAAGCAATAGACTTTTTAATATTAACCTTATATCCTGTGATCTCACTATATTTGTTTATTAGTTCCAAGAAGGAAATTTTTGTAGATTCTTTGGGATGTTCTTTATAAACATCCATATCACTAGTGAATAAGGATTTTTTTCCCAGTCTGTGTACATTTTCTTTATTTTTCTTTTCTTCTTGCACTAGGTAGGACTTCTAACACAATTTCAAATAGCAATGGTGAGACAGGATATACTTTCTTTTTTCCTTATCTTAGAGAGAATGTGTTAAGTCTCTCATCAATAAATACACTACCTGTAAGGCTTTTTAGATATATCTTATCAGGCTGAGGAAATTATTTTCTGTTCTTAGTTTTTTAGAGAGTTTATAGAGTTTGTCATTAATTTACATATTATTTTGAAATAAGTCCATGAAATTATATTATTGTACCTATGTAAAATAACTTTAATTTAAAAAACGAACAACTTTTATAAAGTGAGGAAAATATTGAACAGATAAACAAGCCATATTTAAGAATCATCAGTGTAATGCAACCCCTTATCCCATCTAAAATTAACAATAATTCCTTAGTGTCATCAAATATACAGGCAGTATTTAAATTTCCAATTGTTTAATAATGTCATATTTTTCACAGTTTGTTTAAATTATGATGTGAATGAGGTCTTCACATTGTGATTACATGTTAAAACTTTTAAGTTTCTGAATTTCTGTTTTCTTCCCAATAACTTTCATTTTCCTTTAAATTTATTTAACAAACTAGTTCATTTGTCCCATAGATTTATTTATACAATTTTTAAATTGTTTTTCAAGTACAGTTTTCTGCCTTTCCCCCCACCCCTCCCCATCACCTCAGCCCTCCCTACCTCCCTCCCCCATTCCCACCCCCTTATTGTTGTCCATATGTCCTTTATACTTGTTCCTGTAAACCCTTCACCCTCTTCCCCCTTTACCCCCTCCCCTCTCCCTTCTGATCACTGTCAGCTGGTTCTCAATTTCAATGTCTTTGGCTATACTTTGCTTGCTTGTTCATTTTGTCAATTTGGTTCCTGTTAATGGCAAGATCATATGGTATTTGTCTTTCACGGCCTGGCTTATTTCACTTAGCCTAATGTTCTCCAGTTCCATCCATGCTCTCACAAAGGGTAGGAACTCCATCTTCCTTTCTGCTGCATAGAATTCCATTGTGTAAATGTACCATAGTTTTTTGATCCATTCATTACTGATGGGCACTTCAGTTGCTTCTAGCACTTGTCTATTGTGAATTGTGCTGCTATGAACATTGGGGTATATAAGTTCTTTTGGATTGGTGTTTTGGGGTTCTTAGCAAGGAGGACATACAGAGGGTCCAGAGACATATGAAAGGATGGTCAGTATCGCTACCCATCAGAGAGATGCAAATTAAAACCACAATGAGATACCCACAGATTTCTGACATTCTAAATTTTGCTAATTGCCTCCTCGTGGCATAATTTAGGTTTTAGTCTATTCCCCGAAATTTATGTAATTATACTTGATCTCAAAACTATAATATCCATACTAATTTTGAAAGAATATTTAACAGGTGTTGATGTGTTTACCACCAAAAGGCAAATAATTCATCTCTTTGATTTGTTAGCAGATAAATGAATTGTTCATTGAGTTATAATACATGATATTCTAATTTTATTAATCTTCATTCCTTTACTGCAATACTACTCTAAAGTTAAAATTTCCCTCGTTCATATTGTTGTCATCCACAGCAATAATATGGACTCCTGCCACCAAAATTTGATTCAGATGTCAAAATTGATGAAGTCACAAATACACTTAGAGCAAGGGTGTCCAAGTCATTTTCACCGGGGGCCACATCAGCCTCGTGGTTGCCTTCAAAAGGCTGAATAGAATTTCTACTCCTTAACAGTTAAGAGTAGTTACATTCATACAGTCCTAAAATTATTTCAGCCCTTTGAAGGCAACTGTGAAGCTGATGTGGCCCCTGGTGAAAATGAGTTTGACACCCCTTACTTAGAAGGTATGAAAAGGTTATTTTTCACTTAGTAAAGCTTTCTGGGGAGGACAGAGTATGCTCCCAAGAAGAACTAAGAATTACTTGAAAGGCTGAGAAAAGAATATGGCTTGGGGTTTATATTGGTTCAAGGGTGGGTCTGGTATGAGGGATCCTGTACATGGAAAGAGGTTTGTGAGGTTTGAACCTCCCACTGGCAAAAAATGAGGATCACCCATGCTTTTTTAAAATCAGCTTGTTCAGATATTGGATAGAAAAGAAAGGGGGAAAGGAGGGATTAAAAGCTGTATGTGGTTACATGATATCCTGGGGAGAAGTCATTTCTACTCTGGCCATACTTACATTTATAGGTTTCTTTTTTCAAAGCATATCAGATCAGTATTGTCAGGGTTAGGGCCTCCTCCATGGCAACAATTACTTTAAATTAATTAATTAATTGATTGATTGATTTTAATAGACTTTATTTTTAGAGCAATTTTAGATTCACAGTAAAACTGAACAGAAGGTACAGAGATTCTCCATATATCCCCTTCCACACATATGCATAACCGGTCTCATTATCAACATACTCCACCACAGTGGCATATTTGTAAAGACTGATGAGCCTACATTTACATATCATTATCACCCAGGCCTCATAGTTTACATTAGGGTTCAATCTTGATGTTGTACATTCTATCAGTTTGGATACATATATAATGGCATGTGCTGTTCATTATAATGTCAAACAGAACAGTTTCACTGCCCTAAAATTTTTCTGCTTTCTGATTATTCATTCTTCCCTTCTCCCTAACACTCCTATCCTCTGGCAACCACTGATTTTTTTTACCGTTTCATGGTTTTGCCATTTCCAAAATGTCATATAGGTAGAATCATATAGCATGTAGTATTTTCAGATTGACTTCTTCACTTAGTAAATGCATTGTTCTTGTCTTTTCCTGGATAAACAGCTCATTTACTTTTAGTGCTGAATAACATTCCACTGTCTGGATATATCACATTTTATTTATCCATTAAACTACTGAAGGGCATCTAGGTTGCTTCCAAGTTTTGGAAATTATGAATAAAGTTGTGATAAATATGCCTGTGTGGACTCTTTTAAACTAAATACCAAGAAACATGATTACCATTGAACTGGAGAATATCATGCTAAGTGAAATAAGCCAGTCATTCAAAGACAAATAACATATGGTCTCACCTATAAGATAAATCTAATGACCAAAATAAACTAACAAACAAAATGGAACCATAGGCATGGAAACATGGAACAGACTGACAGTGGCCGGGGGGAGGGGGAGAGAATGTTGGAAAAAAGGGGATGGGACTAGACAGAGAACATGTCTGAATGACCCACAGGCATGGACAACAGTTAGGGAATTGACTGCAGAAGTGGGGGCTGGGTGGGTGGAGGAGGGCAAAGGGGGAAAATTTGAGACAATAGTAAAAGAATCACAAAAAAATGATAAAAATGTGTTTAGTTTTTTAAGAAACTACAAACTGCTTGCAAAAAGAGTATCATTTTATTTATTCATTTTTCTTTTGTTTATACATTGCTGTTTCAGTTGTCCCACCTTTTTCCCCATTGCTCACCCCTACCCCATCCCCCCACTCCCACAGTCAATCCCCCCCATTGTCCCCACCCATGAGTCTTCTATTCGTGTTCCTTTGATTGTCCCTTTCTTTTCTTCCCCCATTAACCCCGTCCTCCCTCCCCTCTGGTCACTGTCAGTTTGTTCTTTATTTCAGTGTCTCTGGTTCTATTTTGTTTGCTTATTTGTTTTGTTTATTAGTTTCCACTTATAGGTGAGATCATATGGTATTTGTCTTTCACCACCTGGCTTATTTCACTTAGCATAATGCTCTTCAGTTCCATCCATGCTGGCACAAAGAATAGGAGTCTCTTCCTTCTTTCTGCTACATACTATTCCATTGTGTAAATGTACCATAGTTTTTGAATTCTGAACCACCAATTCAAAAGAACCTATGTACTCGAATGTTCATAGCAATGTAGCAATATTATTTACAATAGTCAAGTGCTGGAAACAACCTAAATGCCCATTAGTAAATGAGTGTACCAAAATGTGCACCATTTTAAATTCCCATAAACAATGAATGAGAGTTTCAGTTGTTCCTAATCTTCACAAGCATTTAGTGCTTTCAGTTTTCTGGCATTTTAGCCATTCTGGTAGGTGTGTAGTAGAATCTCATTGATCTTAATTTGCATTTCCTTTATGAAATATCATGTTAATGTCTTTTCATATAGTTATTTGCCATCTATATATCTTTGTTGCTGGAGTGTTGTTAAAACTTTGGCCCATTATTTAATCAGGTTGCTCATTTTCTTATTGTTGAATTTTAAGAATTTAATATTTTGGATAATAGTCTTTTAGAAGATAGGTATTTGTACACATTTTCCCCACTCCTGCATTGCTTTTTCATTCTCTTAACATTGCTCTTTGCAAACCATTCATTTTTAATTTTAATGTTCAGTGTGCCTTTTTTGTAATGTTTTTTATTGTTGTTCAAGGACAGTTGTCTCTATCTTCCCCCCATCATGCACCCCCCATCCCTACCTCCCACCCTTGAATCTATCCCCTTTGAATTTGTCCATGTGTCCTTTATACATTGTTTTCATAATCCTTTTCTTATTTTTTTCTTTCATGAATCATTTATTTGGTGTTATAACTAAAATGTCACTGAAAAACCCAAGGTCATCCAGATTTATTTTATAGAAGTTTCATAATTTTAAGTTGTACATTTAGGTATATAATCCATTTTGAGTTTATTTTTGTGAAATGTTTAAAGTCTTTGTCTAGATTCATTTTTTTTACATGTGGATGTGTAGTTCTTTAGAAATATTTACTAACAAGACTGTCTTTGTTCCATTATACTGCCTTTGCTTCTTTGTCAAAAATCCATTCACTATTATTTTTTAAAATATTGCTTTTCTTTTTCTTTCTTTTAAAGCTTTTATTTATTTATTTTTAGAGAAGGGAAGGGAGGGAAACAGAGAGAGGGAAACATCAATGTGTGGTTTCCTCTCACGCACCCCCCTACTGGGGACTTGGCCTGCAACCCAGGTGTGTGTTCTGGCTGGGAATCGAACAGATGAGCCTTTGGTTCGCAGGCTGGTGCTCAATGCACTGAGCCACACCAGCCAGGGCTGGTTCACTATGTTTTAGTGAGTTTATTTCTGAGCTCTCTGTTCTATCCTTCTGATCTATTTGTCTATTCTGTTACTAATACTACATTGTCTTGAATATGGTAACTTTATAGTAAATCTTGAAGTTAGGTAGTATTAGTCTTCTAACTTTGTTCTTGTCTTTGAATATTGTATCTTTATTCTGGACTTTTTGCCACTCCACATAAATTGTAGAATTAGTCTGTTGAAATCCACAAAATAACTTGCTAGCAGTTCAGTGAAGATTGCATTGACTGTACAGATCCAACTGGGAAGAACTGACATCTTGATAATACCAACTCATCCTATCCACGGACATGAAATCTCTTTATTTATTTTGTTCTTTGATTTATTTCATAAGAGTTTTGTTGTTTCCTTCATATAGTTCTTGTACATGTTTTATTAGACTTACACATAAGTACCTAAATTCTTTGGTGATGATATACATAATATTACATTTTTAATTTCAAATTCCATTTGTTTATTTGCTAGTATTTAGGAAAGAATCTTAGTTTGTTAGTGGTGCTATAACAAAATATCACAGACTTGATGGCTTACAAACAACAGAAATTTGAATGTGTGAGTTTGGGGGACACACAAACATTCAGACCATAGCAGAAAGTGGTTGACTTTTTATATTAGCTTTGTATTCTGCAACCTTGCTCTAATTGTATGTTTCAGAAAATTTTTGTCAATTCTTTAGGATTTTCTATGTATCAATCACCTGGAAAGACAGTATTATTTTTCATCTCCCAATTTATATACTTTTTATTTTCTCTTCTTGTCTTATTGCATGAGCTAGGAATTTCAGTATGAGGCTAAAAAGAAGAGGTGAGTGGAGAAATCCTTGCCTTTTTAGTGGTCTTAGCAGGAAAAAAGTGGAGTGTCTTACCGTTATGTTCTTAGAACAAATGTTGTATGGTATATAGTCACATATATGCTTTTAATTTGCTAAGTGCATTTTACGGCTCAGAATGTTCCATTGAGCTTGAGAAGACAGTGTATTCTGCTATTGTTAAATAAAGTGGTCTATATATGTCAATTATATACACTTGATTGATGATGCCATTGAGTTTAACTAAGTATTTACTGATGTTATGCCTGCTGGATATGTCCATTTCTAAAAGAGAGGTATTGAATTCACCAAATATAATAGTAGATTCACTTATCTCTTCTTATAGTTTTATCAGTGTTTGATTCCGATATATTGATGCTCTTTTTAAAAGTGTATATATGTTAAAGATTGTTTGTGTTCTTGGTAAATTGACCACTTTATTATAATGTAATACCTCTATCACCTATAATTTTCCTTGCTCTGAATTCTATACTGTCTGAAATTAATAAAGCTACTTCTGTTTTCTGTTGATTAGTGTTATTCAATAGCATGGTAAATGTTTCCCCATGTACTCAATTTTGATCTATATTTATCTTTACATTTAAAATATCTTTCTTGTAAACATCATGTGGTTAAGTCTTATTGTGTACCTACTTTAACAATCTCCTTGATTTCACTGGTATATTTAGAACATTGATATCAGTGATTATTTCAGTATTTGGATTAATATATAGCATAATTGTTACTGTTCTCTGTTGGCTTTGTTCTTTCTTACTATTTTTGTCTTTCTTGGGATTTTGTTTGAGATTTGTATTGACATGATATGTAGAGTTTAATTTTGGTAACATTTGCATTCCAACCTATATAGTATATCACTCTAATTTATTTAGGTTTATATAAATACTGCTCAATAAAATTTTCTAATTATAATTTGAAAATTCTTGCATAGCCTTTAGATGGTTTATTCTTAAGTATTTGATATTTTGATGTTACTATAAATTTTCTCTTTTATATATTTTAGTTTATTTTTCATTGTTTATTCTATTAGAGTAGTCCTAATTTCTTTTTTCCCTTTTGCCGCTCTCCACCCAGCCCCCTCTCTGTTGTCTGTGTCCATGAGTCACACATACATATTCTTTGAATAGTCCATTCCCCTTCCTTCCACTATTCCCCCCCTCCACCCCTCCTACAGCTATCTGTCAATTTCACATTTCCATGTCTCTGGTTCTATTTTTCTCATTAGTTTATTTTGTTCATAAGATTCCAGTTATAAGCAAGGTCATAGGACATTTGTTTTTTGCCAGTGGACTTATTTTACTTAGCACAATAGTCTCAAGTTCCATCCATGCTATTCCAAAAGGTAGGACTTCCTTATTTATTTCTGCTGCATAGTATTCCATAGCATAAATGTACCATGGTTTTTAATCCATTCATCTACTGATGGGCACTTGGACTGTCTCCAACACTTAGCTATTGTAAATAGTGCTGCTATTAACACAGAGATGCATAAGTTCTTTTGAATTGGTGTTTCAGGATTGTTAGGGAATATTCCCAGCAGTGGAATCATTGGGTCATATTAGACAAAAGGGGAATCAGCACAAAATGGAGTATAAACATTCTCTTCAATAAATGGTACTGGGAGAACTGAACTGGCACACAAAAGAAAAGAAAAGAAAAAAGAAAAGAAAAGAAAGAAAGCAACTACACCACAAGCTTGTACCATACACCAGAATAAAGTAAAAATTGATAAAGGACTTAAACTCAAGTTGTGATACCATAAAAGTCCTAGTGGAAGACAGGAAGTAAAATTTCAGACATCCCACAAAGCAATATTTTTGCTGAAATATCTCCTATGGCAAGGGAAATAAAGGAAAAATAAGCAAATAAAACTACATCAAAATGAAAAGCTTCTGCATGGTTAAAGAAAACTTCAGCGAAATAAAGACAAAACTGAATATATGGGAGATGATATTTGCCAATGATATCAAACCAGGGTTTAATCTCCAAAATATAAAAAGAACTCATATCATTCAACACCAGGAAAACAAAAATAAATAAATAAATAAATAATGGGCAAAGGACCTGAATAGGCACTTCTCCAAGGAGGACATACAGAGGGCCCGAAAAGATATGAAAGGATGCTCAGCATCACTAGGCATCAGAGAGATGAAAATGAAAACCACAATAAGATATCACCTCACATCTGTCAGAATGGTCATCATTAATAAGTCAACAAACAAGTACTGATGAGGATGAGGAGAAAAGGGAACCGTACTTCACTGTTGGTGGGAATGCAGATTGGTGCAGCCAGTATGGAAAACAGTATGGGATTTCCTCAAAAAAATAAAAAATAAAAATGAACTTTAAATTTTGCCTTTTAAAATTTTCATATTTTTATCATTTATTCTTTTATCATTGTTCAATTACAATTGTCCCTATTTTCTCCCCATTACTCTTCCCTGTCCTACCCGCACTTACTTCTCACATTGATCCTCCCTTTCCCTTTGTCTTTGACCATGGGTCCTTTATATATGTTCCTTAAACACCCTACCCCTCTTCCCTCTGTAATCCCCCTCTCCCCTCTCCTCTCCTCTGATTACTGTAAATGTGTTCTTTATTTCCAGGCCTCTGGTTCTATTTTGTTCATTTGTTTGTTTTGTCAATTTGTCGATACCACTTATAGTTGAGATCATATGGTATTTTTCTTTCACTGCCTGGCTTGTTTCACTTAGCATAATACTCTCCAGATCCATCTAGGCTGCCAAAAAGTTCCTTCTGTCTTTCTGCTGCATAGTATTCCATTGTGTAAATGTACCATAGTGGTTTTTTTATTGCTATTCAAGTACAGTTGTCTCCATTTTCACCTAAACATGGCCCTTCTCCACACCTATCCCCACATCCCACCCTCAAATCTACCCCATTTGGCTTTGCCCATGTGTCCTTTGATGGACCTTCCTCTACTTTCCCCCATTATCCCTCATTCCTTCCCTCTGGTTACTGTCAGGTTGTTCTTTATTTCAATGTCTCTGTGTACCATAGTGTCTTTGATTCACTCAATTATTGAAGGGCACTTAGGCTGTTTCCTTCACTTGGCTATTGTAAATTGCACTGCTATGAAGTTGGAATGCATAAGTTCTTTTGAAATAGTGATTCAGGAACTTAGGGCAACTTCTGGCCAAGATGGAGGCATAGGTGGATGCACCATACCTCCACACACAACCAAGATAGGAGCAACAACAATTTAGAAGCAGAATAACATCCAGAACTGACAGAAAATTGATTTAAATGAAAGTCGAATAACCAAGAAGTTGAAATAGACCTGTTCATCCAGACCGGTAGGAAGGGTGAAGTCGGGCAGCTGGGCATGGGTCAAAGTGCGGAGAGCAGAGTTGGGACCAGGCGCATAAGGCATCAAAGTGTGTGTAAGGCATCCGAGGGTGTGTAAGGCATCTGGGGAGTGCAAGACCACAGCGAGTGGACCCTGAGTGCACTTGTGGCAGCTGGCAGGCCGCGGGAGAGGGGTGACATCCAGCAGACCCAGTGAGGCAGCGATTGTAAAGCAAGGCAGTGTGCGCAACTCAGGATCCCAGTGCTGGGAAATAGAGCCTTGGGACACTGATCACGGACACCTGTGGAAGTTGAGGCACAGGGAGAGACACCCAGCCTCACAGGAGAGGTCCTTGGAGAATCCCACGGCGTGCACAAGCCCACCCACTAGGGAATTGGCACCAGAGGGGCCCAGTTTGCTTGGGGGAAGCAGCAGAAGGGACTGAGGTCCCACAAAGAACAGAGCAACCACCATTGTTCCCTCTAGACCCCGCCTCCACATACAACGTCACAAGCCAGCGATGGGGTGCCCCGCCATGGTGAACACCTAAGACACTGCCCCCCACTGTAACAGGCACGACCAGACCAGAGAGAGAGAGAGAGAGAGAGAGAGAGAGAGAGAGAGAGAGAGAGAGAGAGAGAGATGGCTCAAACAGAGCAAATCAAAGCCCCAGAACTCATTCTTTTAAGTGACCGAGAAATAGCCAACCTATCAGATGCACAATTCAAAACACTGGTGATCAGGAAGCTCACAGAATTGGTTGATTTTGGTCACAAACTAGATGAACAAAAGCAGGCTACAATAAGAGAAATGAAGGAAAATGCACAGGGAATCAATAGTGAGGGGAAGGAAACTGGGACTCAAAACAATAGAGTGGATCAGAAGGAAGAAAGAAACAACCAAACAGGAAAGAATGGGGACATAAGAATTCAAAAAAATGAGGAGAAGCTTAGGAACCTCCAGGACATCTTTAATCGTTCCAACATCCAAATGATAGGTTTACCAGAAGGGGAAGAGGAAGAGCAAGATATTGAAAACTTATTTGAAAACATAATGAAAGAGAACTTCCCCATTCTGGCAAAAGAAATAGACTTCCAGGAAGTCCAGGAAGCTCAGAGAGTCCCAAAGAGGTTGGACCCAAGAAGGAACACACCAAGGCACATCGTAATTACATTAGTCAAGGTAAAAATCAAGGAGAGAAACCTAGAAGCAGCAAGAGATAAGGGGACAGCAACCTACAAAGGAGTTCCCATCAGAATGTCAGCTGATTTCTCAAAACAGACTTTACAGGCAAGAAGGGGCTGGAAAGAAGTATTCCAAGTCATGAAAGGCAAGGACCTACATCCCAGATTGCTCTATCCAGCAAAGCTTTCATTTAGAATGGAAAGGCAGATAAAATGATTCTCAGACAAGGTCAAGTTAAAGGAGTTCATCATCACCAAGCCCTTATTTTATGAAATGTTAAAGGGACTTATCTACTAAGACAAAAAAAAAATACATGTATAGTAAAATGACAGCAAAGTCACAATTATTAACAACCACACCTAAAACAAAACCAAAAGAAACTAAGCAAACAAATAGAACAGGAACAGAACCACAGAAATGGAGATCACATGGAGAGTTATCAACAGGGGACTGGGATGGGGAGAGAGGGGGTAAAGGTACAGAGAATAAGTAGCATAGATGGTAGGTAGAAAATAGACAGGGGGAGGGCAAGAATAGTATGGAAATGTAAAGAACTTATGATACGTGAACTAAAGGGGGGGAATGTGAGTGGGATGGGGTGGGCAGGGTGGAGAGGAGTGAAGGGGGGAAATGGGACACCTGTAATAGCATAATCAATAAAATATATTAAAAAAAAGAAATAGTAATTCAGGATTCATTTTCTAATGATTTTTTTCTTCTTAAAAATGTTTAATTACCCATATAATTTTAGATCATTATTTTATTTTACCTTTTCCCTCTCTTTCTTTTAATGTTGATCAACTACAGCTGTCTCCATTTCCCCCACCATGGAGCCCCTGCCCCAGCCATCCCCACCTCCCACCTTCAATCCTACCCCTCTTTGGCTTCGTCCATGGACCCTTTATACATGTTCTTTGATGACCCATCCTCTTTTATTCCCTCCCTCTCCCCTTTGCTTACAGTCAGTTTTTTCTTTACTTCAAAGTCTCTTGTTATATTTTCCTTGCTTGTTTGTGTTGATTAGATTCTGCTTAGGCGAGATCATTTGGAATTTGTCTTTCACTGCCTGGCTTATTTCAGTTAATATAATGCTCTCCAGATCCATCTGTGCTGTTGTGAAGGGTAGGAGTTCTTTCTTTGTTTTTGTTGTTTAGTATTCCTTTGTGTAAGTGTACCATAATTTTTTGATCCACTCATTTAATAATAGCCACTTAGGTTGCTTCCAACACTTGGCTATTGTAAATTGTGCTGCTATAATCATTGGGGTGAATAGGTTCTTTTGAATTGATGCTTCAGGATTCTTAGGGCATTATCCTAGCAGTGGCATTGCTGGGTCAAAAGGTAGTTACATCTTTCATTTTCTGAGGAAACTCCATATTGTTTTCCATAGTGGCTGCACAAGTCTGCATTCCCACCAACAGTGCACTAGGGTTTCCTTTTCTCCACATCCTCGCCAGCACTTGTTGTTTGTTGATTTATTTATAATGACCATTCTGACTGTTGTGAAGTGGTATCCCATTGTGATTTTTATTTGCATCTCTCTGATGGCTAGTGATGCTGAGCATCCTTTCATATATCTCAGGGCCCTCTGTAAGTCCTCCTGGGAAAGGTGTCTGTTCAGGTACTTTGCCCATTTTTTACTTGGGGTGTTTGTTTTCCTGGTGTGGAGTTGTATGAATTCTTTATATATCATGGAGATCAAACCCTGGTCCTAGGTATCATTTCTTTTTTGTTTTAATTATTTTTAATTGATTATGCTATTACAGCTTTTCGAATTCCTCCCCCTTTATCCCCCCTCTTTCTTGCCCCCCCTTATCCTACAGCATTCCCCCTTAGTTCATGTCCATGGGTTGTACATATAAGTTCTTTGAGTCCTCTGTTTCCTATACCAATTTTTATCTCTCCCCATCTACTTTATGCCTACTAATTATACTTCTTCCCTGTACCTTTTCCTCCCTTCCCTCTCACCACTCAAATCACTTAATGTGATGTCCAGTTCTCTGATTTTGTTCCTGTTCTAGTTGATGGTTTAGTTTTTGTTTTCATTTCTTTGAGGTTCATTTGTTGATAGCTGTGAAGTTGTTGCATTTTATCATTTATATTTTTTAATCTTCTTTTTCTTAGATAAGTCCCTTTAACATTTCATATAATAAGGGCTTGGTGATGATGAACTCGTTTAACTTGACCTTATCTGGGAAGCACTTTATCTTCCCTTCCATTCTAAATGAAAGCTTTGCTGGATAGAGTAATCTTGGATATAGGCCCTTGCCTTTCATGACTTCAGGTACTTTCCAGCCCCTTCTTGCCTATAAGTTTGTTTTGTTTTTGGTTTTGGTTTTGTTTTGAGAAATAAGCTGATAGCCTTATGGGAACTCCTTTGTAGGTAACTGTCTCCTTTTCTCTTGCTTATTTTAAGATTCTCTCCTTATCTTTAATCTTGGGTAACTTAATGATAATGTGCCTTGGTGTGTTCCTCTTTGGGTCCAACTTCTTTGAAATTCTCTGGGTTTCCTAGACTTTCTGGAAGTCTATTTCCTTAGCCAGATAGGGGAGGTTTTCCTTCATTATTTTTTCAAATAAGTTTTCAATTTCTTGCTCTTCATCTTGTGCTTCTGGCACCCCTATAATTCAGATATTGGAATGTTTAAGATTGTCCCAGAGGTTCACCTCTCTTCACTTTTTTAAATTGTTGTTTTTTCATTATGTTCCATTTAATGTTTATTTTTTCCTTTCATTCCAAATCATTGCCTTTGGTCCTGGTTTCCTTCCTGTCACTATTGGTTCCCTGAATATTTTGCTTTATTTCATTTTGGGTATCTTTCTGGCCAAGATGGAGGCAAAAATAGAAACCCTTCACTTCTTCACTCAGCCAAAAGGCAGATAACAACCAATCTAAAATCAATAAATAACCAGAAGCTCCAGAAAATCAAACTGCATGTAACTCTGATAACCAAGGACTTAAAGAAGAAATCAACCAGAACAACCGTATTAGTAAGAACCTGGAGCCAGGCCATGGAAGTGGAGCCTGCTGAGAAAAACCTTGGCAAGGTGGCAGATTATGCAGGTGTGGTTGTCTCAGAAAAACCACAGCAAGGAGGCAGATCAGGTGGTCCAGGCTGGCTGCAGCAAGGCAGCAGAGCACATGGGTGAGGCTGGCTGAAGGCGAAACCGAAAGTCAGAACTCACTGTGGACTACTGCCATTAGCGTGGTGGAAGGAACTCCCAGTCTCACACAAGAGTTCATTGGTAATTGGACTAGAGATGAGCAGGTGAGCTACAATGTTCCCTCACTGGTCCCTTCCCCACAAGCAGCACTGCAGCACAGCAAAGAGGGTTGCTCTACTCAGGTGAGTACCTAAGGATCCGCCCCCTTAGAACTTATCAGGTGTGCCAAGACCAACAAATAAGGCACAAATGAAAGAACAGACCAAAACTTCAGAAAGAAAAGTGATGAGCAGATAGCCAACCTATCTGATGGAGAATTTAAAGCCCTGGTAATCAAAATGCTCACAAAACTGATTGAGCTTGGTCAAAAAATGAAAATACAAATGAAAGATACCCAAAATGAAATAAAGCAAGATATCTAGGTATCATTTTCAAACACATATTCCCATATGGTTGGTTCCCTTTCCATTTTGCTAAAGTTTTCTTTAGCCGTGCAGAAGCTTTATATTTTGATATAGTCTCATTTGTTTATTTTTTTCTTTATATCCCTGGCTCTAGGGGACATATTGGTGAAAATATTTATCAGTTGGATATTTGAGATATTCCTCCCTGTGTTCTCATTTAGGACTTTTATTGTGTAGTGGCTTGTATTTAAGTCTTTGACTTTATTTTTGAAATTATTTGAATTCTACCTTGAATTTAGTTTTGTACATAGTGTAAGTTTGTAGTCAAGTTTCATTTTTTTTCATGTAGCTGTTCATAACTCCCAATACCACTTGGTGAAGAAGCTATTTTTACCCCATTTGATGCCCCTTCTCCCTTTGGCAAATATTAATTGACCATAGAGACTTGGGTTAATTTCTGGGCTCTGTGTTCTCTTCCATAGATCTATGTTTCTGTTCTTATGACAGTACCAGATGTTTTGATTACCTTGGCCTTGTAATATAATTTGATGTCAGGTGTGGTGATCCCTCCTACTTTGTTCTTAAAATTTTTGCAGCTATTCTTATTCATTTATGGTTCCATATAAATTTTTGAAATGTTTGTTCTATATCTCTGAAATATGTCATTGGTATTTTAATAGGGATTACATTGAATTTATAAATTGCTTTGCATAGTATGTATATCTTGATGATGTAAATTCCTCCAATCCATGAACATGGTATATGCCTCCATTTACTTGTGTCTTCCTTAATTTCTTTCTTCAGTCTTGTGTAGTTTACTGAGTACAGGTTTTAACCTCCTGGGTTAGATTTATTCCTATATCAAATGGGATTTTATTCCTGATTTCTGTTTTTGATATTTCATTGTTGGCATGCAAAAAATGCTTTCAATTTCTGAATGTTGACTTTGTATCTCACTGTTTTGTCAAATTCACTGATTAGGTCAAGCAGTTTTTTGGTGGAGTCTACATGATTTTCTATGTATACCATCATGTCATCTGCAAACAATAACAGTTTTGCTTCCTCCTTTCTAATTTGGAAGCTTTTTATTTGTTTTTTCTTTTCTGATCACTACATTGAGTAAAAGTGGTGAAAGCAAACATCCTTGTCTTGTTCCTGATCAAGGAGCAAAATACACTTGATCATGCTGTATCTTTTTCATGTGTAGCTGGATGTGCTTCACCAATATTTTGTGGAGGATTTTAGTGTCTATGTTCAGCAGAGATATTGGCCTATTGTTTTCTTTAGGTGTGTGTGTGTGTGTGTGTGTGTGTGTGTGTGTGTGTGTGTGTGTGTTCTTGCCTGCTTTTGTGATTAGTATGATGGTGGCTTCATAAAAAGCATTTGAGAGTCTTCCCTCTTCTTGGATTTTTTGGAAGAGTCTGTGAAGGGTAGGGATTACCTCTTCCTTAAATGTCTTTTAAAATTTTGCTGTGAAACCATCTGGTCCAGGGCTTTTGTGTGCCAGAAGTTTTGGGATTGCTGCTTCAATTTCTCCAGCTGTTATGAGTTTGTTCAGGCTTTCTGCTTCTTCTTCACTCAGTTTTGAAATATTATGTTTTTCTAGAAATTTGTCCATTTCACCCTGGTATTCAAATATCTGGGCCTACAGTTGTTCATAGTAATTTCTTACAGTCCTTTGTATTTCTGTGGTATCAGTTGTAATCTCTCCTCTTTCATTTCTGATTTTGTTTATTTGGGTCCTCTCTCTTTTTTTGTTGATGAGTCCAGTTAATGGCTTGTCAATTTTGTTTATCTATTCAAGAAAACAACTCTGGGATTTATTGATCCTTAGAAATGATCTTTTAGTCTCTATGTCATGCACTGATCTTATTTTCTTCTTTCTACTTGCTCTGGGATTTGTTTTTTATTGTTCCTCCAGTTCTTGTAGATACAGAGTTAGGGTTTTTTTTTTTTTAATGTTTCTGTGTTATTTAGGTAGGCCTGTATTGCTATGAACTTATCCTCTCAGGGCTGCTTTTGCTGTGTTCCATAAGTTTTGGACTGTCATGAGTTCATTTTCATTTGTTTCCAGAAACTTTTTTACTTCTTCTTTGATCTCATTCTTAAACCATTCATTGTTTAATAGCATTCTGTACAATCTCCATGAATTTGCGTGGTTTTGAGATTTGTCCTTGAAGTTCATTTCTAGTTTCAGGCCCTTGTGGTCTGAACAAAGTGTTTGATAGGATTTCAATTTTCTTGAATTTGTTGAGGCTTGTTTTGTGTCTATTATGTGGTATCTCTTTGAAAATATTCCATGTGCATTTGAAAAGAATGTGTGTTTTGCGTTTTTGGGATGAAAACTTATATATTAGTCAAGTCTTTTTGATCTTGGGCATTGTTCAAAGCTGCAATATCCTTGTTGATATTTTGTTTGGAAGGTCTATTTATTTTTGACAGTGGGGTATTAAAATCTGCTAGTGTAATTTTGTTGCTGTCTAGATCTTTCTTGAAATCCTCTAAGATTTTTTTTACAGATTTGGGTGCTCTTTGTTTGGTGCATGTATGTTTATAATGTTTATATCTTCTTGGTGGATTCTTCCCTTGAGTATTATGAAATGTCTTTTTGTGTCTTTTTATGACCTTTGTTTTTAAGTCTATTTTGTCTGGTATGAGTATTGCTACCCCAGCTTTTTTTCTCCTGCCTGTTTTCTTGGAATATTTTTGCCACCCCTTCAGTTTCAGTCTGTATAGGTCTTTTATCCTGAGGTGGGTCTCTTGTAGGCAGCATATGTGTGAGTTATGTTTTCTTATCTATTCAGCTACCCTATTGCTTTTGTTTGGAGCATTTCATTCATTTACATTTAAGATTATTGTTGATAGTTACTTTTTGACTGCCATTTTTCCCTTTTTTTTGTTCTGAGAGTTTTTTTTACCTTTTCCTCCATATCCCTGATTCAATCCTCTGCTTCATCTAGCCTGCTTTTGATTCCTTCTGCTGCATTCTTTAATTCAGAAGTTATATTATGCATTTCTCCTGGCTCTTTTTGATAATTTCTATGTCCTTCTTCATGTTGGTGTAATTCATAGTAAGTTCCTTGTAGCTTCCCTTTAGTATTTGGTAATTCTCAGAGAGCTCATTGAGTTTCCTTATAACCATTCTTTTGAACTCAATATCTGGTAGTTGACTTCCCTTTATTTTATTTACCATTCCTTCTGAGTATTCCTCCTTCCCTTTCATTTAGGTTGTTTCTTTGTCTTTTCATTATTTGTGAGACTCTTCTTGTTTGCCTCTGCTTCTTGAATAGATATGTTTTGCCTCCCCGAGCTTGTGATATGAACTTCTATGGTAGGAGAACTGTACTTTGGTTCAGTCTCTTTGATCTCCTGAACTTGAGCTCTTGGGATGCTACTTATGTTGGGGCTTTGGATGTAATTGGATTTTTATTGTTGTTGCACTGTTTTTTTTTGGGTCCTTCGCTGCAAGTGTTTGTCTGGGATTGCTCTGCCCGCCACGTCTTATATGCTGTTTTGCAAGTGCTGCCAGAAAAAAAAAAAACACAAAGCTTAGGAAACAAACCCACACCTGAAAAATATCCCCCGCACAATTCCATTATCAACAGCAAATGAACCAGTATTAACAGGGGTGTAAAGAGATTAAGTCTATTATAAAAAAGGAGAGAAATAAGCTATAGTATAAAGTCTAGTGACTTAATATGCACAAACTTGATGGACAAAAAATTAATGTTAAAAAGCTATGCAGGGGAAAAATAAAAAATGGAACTGCCTTTTGACCTGACAATTCCATTACTGGGACTATACTCTAAAAATCCTGAAACACCAATCCAAAAGAATTTATGTACCCCAGTGCTCACGGCAGCACAGTATACTATAGCCAAGTGCTGGAAGCAACCTAAGTGTCCATCAGTAAATGAGTGGATCAAAAAACTGTGGTACATTTACATGATGGAATACTATGCAGCAGAAAGAAAGAAGGAGCTCCTACTCTTTGTGACAGCTTAGATGTGTCTTGAGAGGATTATGGTAAGTGAAATGAGCAAAGTGGTGAACAACAAATCCATATGATCTCACCTATAACTGGAATCTAATCAACAAAGGAAACAAGCAAATAAAATATAACCAGAGACATTGAAATTAAGAATAAACTGACAGTAACCAGATGGGAGGTGGGGGAATTGATATTGGAGGAATTAGGTGGAAGTGTTGTCAAGGAACATGTATATAGGACACATGGACAAATCTAAAGGGGGGTAAGATCCAGAATGGAAGGTGGGGATGGCTGCAGTTGTGGGGGAAGTAGTGGGGAGAAATTTAGACAACAGTATTGAACAATTTAAAAAAAAACTATTCAGGGAAGTAAATATCAGTAATCATGGAGAAGATCACAGTGGATTTCATCTCAGTAACCCCCAGTACTTATCATTGTTTTTTTCTTTCGGGCTCTGCCTCTGGTGACGTGAGATGTTGGCCCCATCTGACCTTAGGCAGCCTTCTCTGAGACTGCCAGGGATCTACTGTTTGTGGATGTCCCCATCAGTTGTTAATCTAGTCACTCTGCACTTACCAGTTAGGTTTAAGCCCCATATGGCAGGGCAGAACCCCTCCTGGTGTTGAGGCTATTGTTTCTCCTTAGACGGCTGCTGCTTGGAGGGGAGTGGTGTGCCTGAACAGGATGGCTGCTGCCTTATGGGTAATGACTCAATGCCAGGATGTTGGTGACTACTCTCTCTGCTTTCTCCCCAGAGCCTCTGTGCCTAGTCTCTCCTCAAGCATCTCTAATCCACTCTGTTCCCCACCCTTTGCCAGGAATCTACTATCTATGGCTGACTCCTTCTGTTGTTAATCTAGTCTCTCTGCACTCAGCAATCAGATTTAAGCACCAAAGAGTCAGGGAAGAGTCTCTCCTGTGGTTGAGGTTATTGTTTCCCTTCAGGATGCTGCCACTTATAGGGGAGTAATCTGCCTAAGCAGGATGGCTGCTGCCATATGGGGGATGACTGAGCACTGGGATCCTGGTTTCTACTCTCTCAGCTCTCTCCCTAAAGCTTCTGTCTCCAGACTCTCCTCAGATATCTCTGTTCCAGTCTGGCCCTGCCTTTGCCAGAGCTCATGGTAAGTGGCTGCAAATGAAAATTTGTGCATTGACCCTTTAAATGGCTCTTTGTGTCTCCAGTCATCCTAATCTGGCAGGGAGAAACCCTGCTGCTTTTCCCTGCTGGTTGTTATCTGTGTACTTTTTTGGCTTCAGTGCTCTAGGTTGGGGACCCAAGGTTAGGGTTTAGACCCCACACTTCTCAGGAGGATCCAACTGGGTGCTCAATTATCTCTCCAGCACTGTCTCCTGTGGGCTCTCAGCCAGACTTCGAGTCTCCACTGTACTCTTTACTAGTCTCTTTGTTCTGAAGATGATTCTTCTGTCTGTATAAGGTTATAAGGTTTCTCTATCACTGTTCAGTTGTTTGTTCTGGGTGATTTCTCCACAACTTAGTTGTAATTCCAGATTGGTCCTGGGAGAAGTTTAGTGTGGCTTCAATTTACTCTTTCACCATCGTGCCTCTCCTCTAATGATTCTCAATGAAAGTTATAAAACAATTGGTTTTCAAATATCATTTTTAATTAACAAATCTTGCTATACCCTCTTATTAACCAATATTTTATCTCTAGATTCTTTTAAAGTTTTTATGTAAATAGTTATGAACTTCAAATAATGACAGTCGTGGCTATTTTTTTATCAATCTGTACCATTTTATTTTTCTTGCCTTATTCTGCTGGCTAGAAGTAACTGTACAATGCAGAATAGAAAGTTGTGTATTTGGAATTTATAGAAATACATCTAAAAGAAAGAAGCATTTTTTAATTTTGAGAAATTACATATCATTTGTAGTCACATAAAAACACATGTATGTTTTCTGCTTGGCAATCCTAGCTTCATGTGACAGCTGTTACTGTCTGATCAGTGATAATAAAATTTGTTGTATACCCCTTCTCATGCCATCTATTTTTGTGTTCCTTTGGATGGCTTAAGATAGAAGAAAGCAGCTTTTTAAAAGGACATATGTTCACTAAACTGTGGCAAATCAATTTAGATAATCTCTAGTGTGAATTTTCATGTTAGGCAGACAGGTTTCCTACTACTGAGCAAGCTCTGCTTTCTGTAGAAATAATCCAGCAGGCTCATAATTCACAGAAGTCTAGTAGATATTTATAATTTTAAGCAGCTCAAGTTTAGTTTATTAAAAAGGTCAATACTGCCCTTAAGTAAAACTACCTGTTATAAAGAGGTTATTGATTAGATATATTTTTTCATTTATAATATATAATATATTATAGATATATTACATATAACTATATCTGCAATATTATATACAGGATATATATATATATATCCTTTGCAATTATATAATATAATATAATATATAAATTAATATATGATATGATATGATATATAATTATTACATAATATTTCATTTAAGAGAGCATACATAACATGGTGTCTTCCAGGGATTATGGAAAGAAAAGTTATCACATAACTGGATCCTAATCAATAAAACAAACAAGCAAGTAAAATAGAACCAGTGACATGGAAATAAAGAACAAACTGAGAGTGACCAGAGGGAGGGTGAGGGGGATACCAGGGGAAATTAGGGGAAAGGTCAAGTCAAGGAACATGTATAAAGGACCTATGGACAAAGACAATAGGGGGAGGGAAGGATTGAAAGTGGAAAGTGGGATGTGGGTAGGGCAGGGGAGAGTAATGGGAGAAAATGGGGACAATTGTAATTGAACAACAATAAAAAAACTTAGCTGTCAAGTTAATTAATTAATAATTAAACATATGTTTTTCATCCATAGAAAGAAAACACAAATTTTTAAATTGAGAGTCTTAACAGATAAATTTTAAATGCATTATAAGAAGCCAAGTTATGCCCATTAATGTCTTTGATCAGTGAGGAAAAATTCAAGGTATGATAGGGTATGGTACATATTAACCAAACATAACTGGCCCCTGCATTTGAAACACAGATCATCACTTACTTTCTCCAAAGAGGGTTTTTAAAAAATTAATTACACTTCACTGAATAAAGCTTGATCATAAAATCTACAGATGAATTCATTAAGTTTAGAAACTGGTTACCTACAATTCTGAAAGTAAGCTTTTTCAAAAGATTGGCTGCTATACATTTTAATTGTGCAGACGTTTATTACATGTTGCACTTGTTTAGTACTTGACGTATTTCATATTTATCATTTAGTGCACATATCTTTAAAAATAATAGCATTGGTATATGCTTACTTTATATCATATACCTATCACAAACCATAAAGTAAAATACAATACTACTTGCATTAGATGTGCAATTTACATTAGTTAATGCCTTCAGAACACTTTTTTGTGCCCCTTTAATGTTTCACTTGTGCTGATAAATTAAGGTTGTTCTGAACCAAACATAGAAGAGTAGATTACCCTAAAACCAATAACTTTTAAAACATTGTGACTACCTACTACAAAGGCATTCTGAATACAAAAGGGCAATTTTATGAATGTTTGGGATGCTAAATGAATTGTATCAGTCAGATACATCAGGTTTTATGGAAAATTTCAATAAATGGCAATATTGCAATAGTATACAAAGAGAGAGTGACAAAAAGTATTGTGCATCCATTACATATATTTTTTGAGGGTTTTGGGGAAGCAAGAAAAATGACACAATTGAGTTAAATTAATTTAGAAACCATGTATGTGGCTTTTAAGATTCTTTTTGCTCCTAAACTCATATAAAATATTCTTATCTGCTATTTTGTGACATTTACTATCATACAAATACTAAAATATTTCCAGAAGATCCAGTTTAGAAGCTGTTTGTTTCTCCAAGGCATCTACCACTAGGTGAACTGTGGAAGATGTTACAAAATGCAAACTGAACAATTAACCTATTTTTTTCAGAGTGAAGACTGAGGGTTAACATTAAAATACGAGTCTACATTTAAATATGATTTTTCTTGGAAACTAATACAAACCATGATGACAATAACAATATAATATAGTTAAGTCAAATGAAATCCCTGATGATTTTACTAAATATTTTTCTGTAAATTTAACATTTTAAGCAATTTTTACAAAATATGTACATATTTTCTTCTTCCTATCATGGTTTGATTTTTTATCAGTAATTACCTCCATCCTATGTTTACATTAACTTTTCCAATTGTGATATACTTGAATTACTCCCAGTTCTGCTGCTTCTAACACTGTTTTAGAACCTAAAAGCCTTTAGTTTCAGCCACTTCTAACACATAGTGCTCTTTTTCTCAATTTGTTTTCTCAGGGAGAAGTTATACTTATCTATTAAGTTCAATCTCTTATCCAATTCATCACAAAGAGGGAACCCAATCACACTGGCTTCCTACACACTGACTAAACTTATAAAATATTTCTTTTTTTGTGCAATTCTTCATTTCTTTATTTGTGATGTTTTTCATTTTTCCCAGCTTTACTGAAAGTCATTCCAAAATTTTCACAACTTTTGTTTTTCTAATATGAACTGTTTCTAATGAAGCTATTCTTAAAAAAACACTCTTTTATATTCCAATTGAACACTTTAAAATACATATATATTTTCCCTGCCACAATAAAGTGCTTTAATGCAAACATATGGTGTGCTTTTTCACATTTTCCCTTTACTGTAGTACTCATATTCTAAATTTATGTGAAAGTTGCATTTATTTAGTTGGAAAGAGATACACAAGATTCCAGGTATTTATGTTCTCTCATCCAATTTTTAGAATGCTTACTTGCCAGAGCATTCACTCATTTAGAAATAAGTGTTTATTAAGAATGGGAAACAGGCAAAGAAGGGGAAGGATAATCAAGGAACATGTATATAGGACCCATGGGGAAAGACAACAATGGTGGTGGGGGAAGGATTGAATGTGGGAGGTGGGTGTGGGTAGGGCTGGGGAGAGTAATGGTAGGGAAAGAGTGGGGACAACTGATGCAGACCCTGGCTCATGGTGTCCGTGACATTGTGGATGAGATACGAGACAAATTCATGTGGACTACCGAGTCCTGTGGAGGAAAAGGGATGGCACGGCCACTGTCTCAAGGGGAGAACACCCCGACCCTTGCCTTGACAGGCTTTTATTGGGTTCAGTTTGCACAGGAATAAAGCTCGTCAGTCATTGTCAGGCAGAAATGATTAAACAATAGATAACATTCAAAGAACTTTGAGGGCTTATTCTGAGTCAGGGTCAAATAGTTAAAGGGCCATAAAATTTTGGAGAAAGAAACTCATTTCAGGCTTGGACCCTTATCACTTAAATTTAGGGTATAAGCAATGTAGGTTTCACACAATTTTATGCATTCCTTCTCAGGCCTGATCTCCCTAGGGAACCCTCCCTCTCCAGCACAGGGCCGTACCCACCTCCAGCATTGTTTCAGGCTTAAGTCAGGCAGGGGAAGTAAGGCAGCCAAGAGATTAAGAGACTTCTTGCAGACTGATTGAGGACTCAGCCTATGTCAAAGCCGAGGGGGTGAGGGTCCATCACCCCCTTTTCCTATAGCTCCCCAAGTCCTTCCCTGAGGGTCCCCCATGATTGTGCCTGTCTTAGGTCATCTCTCCCTTGAGGAATCTTACCCATCACTGGCTAACCAATGAAACATTAAGGGCCAAGCAGGATGAAGTAAAAGGGACAGAAGCAGTGCCCTGCCAGGGAGTTAAGCTTTGTCTCCCTAGTGGCTTATGGTCCCAAGTTTGCTCACTCAGCCTTAGCCATGGGGGGTTACAGCTTCTAAAACCAGGCAGAGCAGTTCCCAACAGACAACCACAACTGAACAATAAAAAAGCATATAAAACTGTTAACAGCCATATTGGCAACATGCTATTAAAATTTTGCATTTCAAAGCACATCATAACATGAATAATACCCTGGCCAGAAAAGTATAACAAATTTGCCAAATTTGTTGTATTAGAAGGAATGACAGAGTTGAAGTCAGATAGACTTATACTAGCTGAGTACTCAGTGTTAGCAAATCAATGAATCTTCTGAACCTTTATTTACTCATTTACTAAATAGGTAAAATAGGGCTGATATCAATGTCATGATAATTCAACTCTAGAAAATAATTTATGTAGAGTGTTTGGTATACTGTTAGCATTAAACAAATATTCCTTATTTTGTCCTTCAATTAAATGAACACTTATTAATCCTCACTAAATTTGAGACATTATGTTAGTTTCTAAGAATACATTACACTTACACTGCCTAGGACAGATTTTGGTACAAAACACATCATTAACTGTATTGAAGAGGGCTGAAATGCTGGACTAATAAAGGGTAGTTTAGCTTTGTTACAAGAATTTGAAATTTCCTAGACTATCGTTAAATGTCCAAGCAATCCTGAATAAGTATTATTATCCCCCTTTTTATAGATGAGGAAATTGAGGTTTAATTAATATAAACAATTTTTTCAATGGTAACAACTGCCGGTAAGGACATAATAAGGATTTTAACCTATGTTGTTTCTTTTTTTCTTTCTTAAGATTCTGTTTATTTATTTTTAGAGAGGGAAAGAGAGAAAGAGTGGGAGAGAAACATCAATGTGTGGTTGCCTCTCACTTGCCCCTTCACTGGGGACCTAACCCACTACCAAGACATGCGCCCTGACTGTGTTTTGAACCGGTGACCCTTTGGTTTGCAGGCTGGCACCCAGTCCACTGAGCCACACCAACCAGGGCCCTATGTTGTTTCTTTGATTCCTAAATCCATGTTCCTTCATGTAAGAAAATTTTGTAACTTCAATATTTTTTTGAAAATGTGAAATTTTAAAGTATCACAGAGTATATCAGCTCAGGAAATGGTACCACTGTTGTCCCCATATGAGGATAAACCCTTCTGTAATATTATGTTAGTCCTTAGAATAACTGGACTTGCATCTTAGGTGACAATTTCAGTAGTCCCTTTTTTTAGTTTTATTCCCTTTATTTAAATGAATTTTTATTGTTTACTACAGTTGTCCCAATTTCTTTTTCTTCCTTTTTCTCCCCTCCACCCAGCCCACCCTACTTGCCCACAGTCAATCTCCTCTCTGCTGTCCATGTCCATGAGTCATTAGTACATGTTCTTTGACTAGTCCCTTCCCCTTCCTTCCACCATTTCCTGCTTCTCTCCTCCCCTCCTGCAGCTATTAGTCTGTTCCACATTCCATATCTCTGGTTAAATTTTCCTCATTAGTTTATTTTGTCCATTAGATTCCAGTTATAAATGAGATCATATGGTGCTTGTCATTTGCCAACCAACTTATTTTCACTTAGAATAATAGTCTCGAGTTCTATCCAAACTATTGCAAAAGATAGGACTTCCTTCTATTTTTATGCTGTATAGTATTCTATAGCATACATGTACCACATTTTTAATCCAATCATCCACTGGTGGGAACTTGAGCTGTTTCCAATACTTAGCCATGGTAAGTAGCACTGAAATGAACATAGGAGTACATAAGATTTTTTGAATTGCTGTTTCAGGATTCTTATGGTATATTCCCAGCAGTGAAATCACTGGGTCATAAGGCAGTTCCATTTTTAATTTTTTGAGAAAACTCTATACTGTTTTCCACAGTTGTCATATCAGTCTACATTCTCACCAACAGTGCAGTAGGGTCCTCTTTTCTCCACATCCTCTCCTACACTTGCTGTTTGTTGACTTATTGATAATAATCATTCTGACCACTGTGAAATGATATCTCACTGTGGCTTTAATTTGCATCTCTCTGATGGCTTGTGATGCTGATCATTTTTCCATATGCCTATGGGGCATCTATACATCCTCCTTGGAGAAATGTCTATTCAGGTCCTTTGCCCATTTTTTCATTGTGTTGTCTGTCTTCTTCATGTTCAGTTGTATGAGTTGTGTAAATATTTTGGAGATCAAACCCTTGTCTAGGTATCACTGACAAATAAGTTTTCCCATACAGTTGGGTTCCCTGTTCATTTTGTTGATGTTTTCTTTAGTCATGCAGAAGCTTCTTAATTTGATGTAGTTGCATTTGTTTATACTTTCCTTTATTTTCCTTGCTCTAGGAGACATATTAGCAAAATATTGTGACACAGAATGCCTGAAATTTTACTGCATATGATTTCTGCTGGGATCTTTATGGTATCATGACTTATGTTTAAGTCTTCTATAGATACTGAAAAAGCATTTGGCAAAATCCAGTACTCACTTATGATAAAAACACTCAGCAAAATGAGAATAGAAGGAGAATACCTCAACATAATAAAGGCCATACACGAGAAACCTATTGCCAACATCATAACCAATGGGCAAAAATTAAAAGTACTTCCCTTAAGATCAGGAACAAGACAAGAGTTCCCACTTTCAGCACTGTTATTCAATATAGTACTGGAAGTTCTAACCATAGCAAATAGACAGAAAAAAAGAATGAAAAGGCATCCAAATTGAAGAGGAGGAAGTGAAAATGTCATTATTTGCAGAAAACATGATAGTGTACATAGAAAACACTACACTCTCCACCAAAAATTATTTGACTTAATAAGTTAATTTGTCAGACTAGAGGGATAGAAAGCCAACATTCAGATATTGATGCCATTCATATATATCAACAATGAATTATTAGAAAGAGAATCCAAGAAAAAAATCCCATTACCTTAGAAATAAGAAAAATAAAGTACCTAAGAACAAACTTAAGCAATGATGTGGAAGACCTGTACCAAAAAACTATAAAACACTGAAGAGAGAAATGTGGAATATACAAATAAATGGAAGCATATACCATGTTCATAGATTGGAAGCATTAACATCATTAAAATATGCATACTACCCAAATCGATCTATAGAGTTAACACAACTCTTATTAAAATGCCAATAGCATATTTCACAGATCTAGAACAACTATTCCAAAAATTTATATGGAACCAAAAGAGACCACGGATAGCCTCGACAATCATGAGAAAGAAGAACAAAGTTGGAGGGATCCCAATATCTGATATTAAACTACACTGCAAAGCCACTGTAATCAAGACCATTTGGTACTGGCATAAGAATAGACACACAAATCAGTGGAATAGAAAAGAGAGCTCAGAAATAAATCTATGTCTCTATGGTCAATCAATATTTGACAAAGGCAGCATGAGCATAGAATAAAGTAAAACCTGTCTTTTTGATAAATGATTTTGGGAGAATTGGACTTGTACATGCAAAAAAGAAAAAAAATGAAACTAGATCACCAAATTACATCATACACCAGAATAAAATCAATGGGCCTCTTTATTCAACAAAGAGGTTTGGATCTCAGTTATGACTGTGTATTTTTATTATTTGACATTTTGAAATCCATATTGGCACTTTTAAGTTTCTCCATAAATTCTTCACAGCTCACATGTTAGCAACGTCCTGAGAAATCACAAATTTTCTTGTATACATACCCTATATAGAGAGAGTTAGGCAATGACATGCTCCATAGAAAATGCCATAGCTCCCAGGTTAAACTGGCAACTTGACATCGAAAAGATCCAAGTGAATTTCTCAGTTGAGAGGGTACTATACTACTATATGATTTGTCTTTCTCTGACTGGCTTATTTCATTTAGCATAATGTTCTCCAGGTCCTCATATGTGGAATCTAATGAACAAACAGATCTAACAAGCAAAGTAGAGACAGACTCATAGATACGGTGCAGGCAGACAGTTCTGGATGGGGGGTTCAGGGGTGGAAGTATCAAGCTAAAAGATAAAAGGATTTATGGACATGTACAGCAGTGTGGTGATTGCAGGGGAAAAATGCAATAAAAATAATTTAAAACAAAAAATAAAGGGTTCTACACTAAATCAGTGTTTCCTAAAGGGTATTCTCAACAATACAAATCTTTAAAAGCATTCAGTGAAAAACAAGTAAGCAAGCAAACAAAAAATCAAAATAAATTTGGTCACATAAATTTGAGACAAAATGCATATTGTATCATCCTTTTGGAGATTTATTATTACAAATTAACATATTAAGACTGAGGTTACCTATAATTCTTTTTTTTAAAAACTCTATAATTTTTTAAACCCAGAATTTCCCAGACTGATTTGGCTATGGAAACGTGTGTGAGTGTCTGTGTGTGTGTGTGTGTGTGTGAAAGATCTGTATCAAAGTTATTCTTGTGTTTCTCATTTATTTTTATTGTCAAAATCCTTTATAAACTTCTGGAAGGGTAGCAGTGTTAAGAGCTCAGGGAAACTTCTTCCCGAGGATGTATCTCTTAGACTAATCAAAATTAGCATCCAAACTTTCAAAATATCTAGAACTTGATTAAAGGGCTACAATGAGTTGCAAAACATTTCTTAAAAAAGAAGCATCTACATGGAAATGAAGAACAAACTGCAATTGACCAGAAGGTAAAGGGTAGGGGGATAATGGGCCAAAGAAGGGTCATAAAGGAACATTTATAAAGGACCCATGGATAAAGACAACTGGGAGGGGGAAGATTGAACGTGGGAGGTGGGAGGGGGTAAGGTGGAGGAGAGTAATGGAAGTAAAATGGGGACAACTGTATTTGAACAACAATTTAAAAAAAGGAGAATAAAGAAATTTCTAAGGAGAAAAAAGAAACTTGATGAGTGGAAGGCCATGGCATTCAAGCTAAAGATTACACCCTTGCCCAAGAACTCTGCACTGTGAAAAGCTGTTTTAGCAGCCTTGTCAGCTGAAAAAAAAAAATCCCATTTCCCAAGATCCCTGGAATGGAAAAACTATTCTCAGTTATTTCAGCAGCTGATTAACATTAGGATATTATATTTTTTCACAGCTTTGTTCCACAGACAGTAACTGTATATTGGGCGGGAGCAGCCAAGAAGCTCCCATTACCCCATCCACAACTCTTGCTACACAGGAAATGAATTGATAAGGCAGGTGGTGAAGTGTGCAGACCTTCTTTCCCACACAGCATAGTGTTGTGGAAGACCTGTTCTAAAGGACTCGACAGTTTACTATAAACTCTCAAGTCTTCTATGTTCCTGAGATATAAGAGCTAATTGTTCTTTCTCCCTCATTATAAAGCACAAATACTTTCATGAAAAATCATCTTCATGACTTCATCAAAATCTAATTCCTCTCAAAACTCCCACTTCCAAAAACCATAATATTGGGGGTTAGAGCTTCAATATATGAATTTTAGGACTGCACAGTTTAGTTCATAGCAAACAAACACCAAGAAAATTTATTGTTGTCAAGCCTGTACTACAAGAAACATTAAAAAGAATTATTTGGAGCTGAAAGCAAGTAATAGCACACAGTTATTAAAATCTACATGGGAAAAAAAGAATGCCATGATAAGTAATTGTGTAGAAAATATAAGAGAGTAAAATTTCATGTTTCTTCTAATTTCTTCTCTTAAGCAACATTTAAAATTCAATTACATAAAACAGTAGTTATAAAATGGAATTTTAGAAACTGTAAAAATATAAATGTTATTTAGAATGGTAATTTGATAAACAATATTAAAGAACAAGATGAGACTATAACTATATTGGAAATAACATCACATGATAATGTGAATCTGCAGGAGGAAATGAAGAGAACCAAAAATGATAAACAAGAAGCTATACACAAAACCTTAAAATATACATTTGTTCTCTTTTATCTTCTTATCACTTAAAAATATATAAAATTATGTCAATCAATGATTATACCTATATATTTTGGAGTAGATTACAATATATATAATATGCATAACATTAAAACAGTAAAAAAAGAGAAGGAGGAAATAGAGTTCTGTAGGAGGAAAGTTCATATATCACATTGGAATTAAATAAGTACAAATCTGAATTAGACTATGAAAATTTAAGATAAGCACTATAAGCCATATAGCAGCCACTAACAAAAACACTAAAAATTTACTTAAAATTATTTAAAAAGTTAAAATGTTACCCTAGAAACTATTTATGTAATAAAAAAGAAGACAGAAAAGAAGAAAAGGAGGAACAAAAACCCTGAGCTATATGGAATACAAAAATTAAAATGGCAGATATAAGTACAACCATATCAATAATAACTTTCAATATGAGTGAACTAAAAATTGCTGTCAAAAATAGGTTATAAGACAGAAGAAAGAAAGAAAATTTAAGGCCGATATCGCTGATGAACATAGATGCTAAAATCCTCAACAAAAGATTGGCAAACAGCATTCAGAAATACATTAAAAAGATCATACTGCATGACCAAGTGTGATTCCTTCCAGGGATGCAAGGATGGGACAATATTCTCAAATAAATAAAGGTAATACATAACATTAAAAAAAAAGAAAGACAAAACTCACATGATCATATCAATAGATACAGAAAAAATCATTTGGTAAGGTGCAGCATCCATTTCTGATAAAAACCCTCAGCAAACTTGGAGTAGAGGGAGCATACCTCAACATAATAAAAGCCATATACAAGAGACCTACAGCCAACATCATACTCATTAGGCAAAAACTACAAACTTTCACACTAAGATCAGTAACAAGACGAGGTTGTCCACTTTCACCACTTCTAGTCAACATAGTAGTGGAAGTCCTATCCACAGCAATTAGGCAAGAAAAGGAAATAAAAGGCATCCAAATTGGAAAAGAAGAAACAAAACTGTCATTGTTTGTGGATGACATGATAATGTACATAGAAAATCCTATAGACTCCACCAAAAACTGCTCAACCTAATAAATGAATTCAGCAAAACAACGGAATAAAAAGACAATATTCAGAAATCAAAGGCATTTTTGTATACCAACAACGAAATATCAGAAACAGAAATTAAGAGAAATAACCCATTTACCATAGAAAAAAGAAAAATAAAATACCTAGGAATAAACCTAACCAAGAAGGTAAAAGACCTGTATGCAGAAAAGTACACAACACTGAAGAAAGAAATTAAGGAAGACAGAAACAAATGGAAACATATACTCTGTTCAAGGATTGAAAGAATTATCAGCAAAAAGTCCATACTACCCAAAGCAATTTATAGATTGAAAATAATACTTATTAAAGTACCAATGGCATATTTCCAAGATGTAGAACAAACAGTTAAAAAATTTATATGGAGCTATAAACAACCCTGAAGAGGCTCTACAATTTTGATAAAGAAGAACGAAGTAGGAGGGATCACAATACGTGATATCAAACTGTATTACAAGGCCACTGTAATCAAGCCAGTCTGGTACTGGCATAAGAACAGACACATGGACCAATGGAACAGAATAGAGAGCCCAAAAATAAACCCAAGTCTCTGTGGTCAATTAATACTTCACAAAGAGGGCAGCAGCATAAAATGGAGCAAAAATAACCTCTTTAACAAATGGTTTTGGGAGAGCTGGATAGCTACATGCAAAAAAGTAAAACGTGATCACCAACTTACACCATACACAAAAATAAATTCAAGGTGGATAAAAGACTTAGGTATAAGTTGTGACACCATGAAAGTCCTTTAGGAGAACATAGGCAGGAAAATCTTAAATATTCCACACAGCAATATTTTCAGGAATATGTCCCCTAGAGCAAGGGATGTAAAGGAAAAAATAAACAAATGGGACTTCGTCAAAATAAAAAGCTCCTGCATGGTTAAAGAAAAGGGCATTGAAATGAAAAGGGAACCAATTAAATGGGAAAACATATTTGCCAATGATACTGCAGACAAGGGTTTCATCTCCAAAATACATAAAGAACTCACACAACTCCGCTCTAAGAAGACAAGCTAATCAATTTTAAAAAACTGGGCAAAAGGCTTGAACAGACATTTCTCCAAGGAAGACATACAGAGGGTCCAGAGACATATGAAAATATGTTCAGTATAGCTAGCTTTCAGAGGGATGCAAATTAAAACCACAGTGAGATACCACCTCACACCGGTCAGAATGGCCATCATAAACAAAGCAACAAACAGCAAGTGTTGGAGAGGATGTGGAGAAAAGGGAACCCTAGTGCACTGTTGATGGGATTGCAGACTGCTGCAACCACTATGGAAAACAGTATGGCATTTCCTCAGAACACTAAAAATGGATCTGCCTTTGACCTGGCAATTGCACTGATAGGATTATATCCTAAGAACCTGGAAAGACCAATTCAAAATAACCCATGCACCCCAATGTTCATAGCAGCACAATTTACAATAGCCAAGTGTTGGAAACAGCCTAAGTGCCCATCGGTAAATGAAAGGATCAAAAAAGTATAGTACATTTACACAATGGAATTCTGTGCAGGAGAAAGAAAGAAGGAGCTCCTACCCTTTACGACAGCATGGATGCAACTGGAAAGCATTATGCTAAGCGAAATAAGCCAGACAGTGAAAGACAAATACCATATGATCTCACCTTTAAGTGGAACCTAATCAACAAAGCAAGCAAAATATAATCAAAGACATTGAAATTAAGAACATACTGACAGTAACTGGAGGAGAGGGGATAATAAGGGCAAAAGGGTACAGGGTTTACAGGAACAACTATAAAGGGCCCATGTACAAAAACAAGAGAATGTGGAAATGGGGAGAGAGGTGGAGATGGCTGGGGTGGTGGGGAGGGGTGCGAGGAAAAGACAGAAAACTGTACTTGAACAACAATAAAATTGAAAAAAATGTTTTTATTTCTTCATTTATCTCATTGATATCCCCTTCATTATTTGATAGCATGTTATTTAGCCTCTATGTATTTGAATATTTTTGAGTGTTTTTATTGAGGCTGATTTCCAGTCTCATGTTATTGTAATCTAATAAAATTCTTGATATGATTTCAATCTTCTTCAGTTTGTTACAACTTATTTTGTATAATGACATGTGGTTTATCTTTGAGAATGCTCCATGTGCATTTGAGAAGAATGTATCTTGTGCTGTTTTGGGATGTAATGTTCTGTAAATATTAATTAAATGAATTTGATCAAGTGTGGTGTTTAATGTTGCTGTTTCCTTGTTGATTTTTTGTCTGGAAGATCTATCCATTGTTGATAGTGTTAAAATCTCCTACTACGACAGTATTAATGTCGATCTCTTCCTTAAAGCTCACCACAGTTTTCTTTATGTATTTATGTGCTCCTACATTGGGTGTATACATGATCCCTTTAGTTTTATATAGTGACCTTCTTTGTCTCTTGTTATGGCCTTCATTTTGAAGTCCATTTTGTCAGATATAAATATTTCTACCACAGCTTTTTATCCATTTCCATTCACATGGAATATTTTCCTACATTTCTTCACTTCCAACCTTTGTAAATCTTCTGTTCTAAGATGGGACTGTTATAGAGAACATACATAAGATCATGTTTTCTTATGCATTTCACTATCCTATATCTTTTTATTAGAGAATTTTATTCATTTACATTTACAGTTATTTTAGAAAGGTACTTATTTACTGCCATTTTTTGTACCTAGATTCTTTTCTCTATATATCTCTTCTTCTTAAATCAGGTACGTTAACATTTCTTGCAATGCTGGTTTGTGGTAATTAACTCTTTTAGCCTATTTCCCCCCCTGGGAATCTCTTTATTTAACATTCAATTTTAAATCATAGCCTTGCTGGGTAGACTATTTTGGTTGAATGTCCTTATTTTTCATCACTAAATATTTCATGCCAATCCCTTCTTGCCTGAAGTGTTTCTGTTGAGCAATAAGCTGGAAGACTTATGGGAACTCTCTTGTAGTTAACTAACTGTCTCTCTCTGTCTGTCATTAAAATTCTGTCGGGTTTTTTTTTACCATTTTTAATTTTAATTATGATATAGCCTGGTGTGGGTCTCTTTGGGTTCATCTTGATTGGAACCCTCTGTGCTTCCTGGACATGTGTGACATTTTTCTACTCCAGGAAAGGGAAGTTTTATGTCATTATTTATTCAAAAATATTCTTGTCCTGACTGGTGTAGCTCAGTAGATTGAGTGTAGGCTGAGAACCAAAGGGTCACCAGTTCCATTCCCAGTCAGGGCACATGCCTGGGTTTCAGGCAAGGTTCCCAGTAGGGGGCATGTGAGAAGCAACCACACATTGATGTTCCTCTCCCTCTCTTTCTCTACCCTTCCCCTCTCTCTTAAAATAGATAAATAAAATAATATAAGATTATTTATCTTTTACTTACTCTCTTCTCCTTCTGGGACCACTATAATGCAGATATTGTTAAGCTCAATGTTGTCCAGAGATCCCTTAGACTTTCCTTATTTTTCTTAATCTCTTTTCTTTTACATTTTCTATTTAGGTGTTATCTTGTCCTGCAATACACAGACTTTATCTTTGGAAAACTCTAAACTGCTGTTGATTTCTTCTAGTTAATTCTCCATTTCAGATAGTGTAATCTTCTTTTGTGACTGGTTGTTATTCATTGCTTCTATATATATATTTTTTAATGCTTAGAATCTCTGTTTAAGTTCTTTCTGAGGTCATTTATTCTTCCCCTAAGGTGCTTGAGTGTTCTTTTTTTATAATTAAAAATATTTAATTATTTTTGACAGAGGGAGAGGGTGGGAGAGAGGGAGAAAAACATTAATGTGTGATTGCATCTCACACACCCTCTACTGGGGACCTGGCCCACAACCCAGGCATGTGCCCTGACTGGTAATCAAACCAGCGACTGTTTGGTTCACAGGTCAGTGCTCAGTCCACTGAGACACACCAACCAGGGCTTGAGTATTCTTATTACCATTATTTTAAACTCAATATCTGGTATTTGGGTTGCTTCTATTTCATCTATTTCTTTTTTCTGGAGATTTTTGTTGTTCATTTGTTGGGGACATTTTTATTTGTCTCCCCATTTGTTTTCTGTGTCTTAGGTAGATGTGCTATGCCTCCCAAACATGTGTCTTTTTTTTGTGTGTGTGTGAAGGTGTCTTGTTGAGCTCAGTGGAACAATCTTTTTTAGTTAACCTGAGTTTTGTGCTTCAGGAGTGTTTCTTCTGGGTTCTGTCAAATTCTGTTGGTTTTTTCATGGGTAGAGTTAACCCTTCATGCTGGGAGACTGTCAGTGTAAACCTTGAGCACTGTCTATAAGATGCTATACAGTGGTTGCCTCTTCAGGTGGTAGTGTTCCTGGCAGGGTCTGGTGCCTGTAGAAAGCTATTTTTTTGCTGTACATTTGTGTGGGTAGTTGGGTCAGTCTCTGGTGTGGTCTGAAGACCACCACTGATTTTGTTGGTTCTGTGTCCCCTTGGGTGAGTTTCAGATACATTTTTCCCTCTGACATTGTGTATAACCAGCCTTGAACTACCTGTCCGTAGCTACTATGCTCTTCCCTGTTTGTGACTGTCTATTGGACTTGCTTATTTCTGTGAAGGGTCATCTGTATAAAAGAGTCAGATTCTTCCTGTTTAGAGCTGAGGGCAGCTCTGAGGCTCCCTGAGGTCCTTTTACACCTTTTAGCTGCTCTGCTTGCCTCTTGAGATTACTTGGTTTTCCTTCTGAGCTTTTCAATGAGATACTGTTGCATGAGCATAGGCTAGTTGAGATAGAGCAGGTGGGTCTCCTACTTGGGGGCCATATAGTCAGTTACACACTCAACAAAGGGAGAATACTCTCAGCTTTAAAACCAAACCCCTCAGTTTCTGCCAGAATCCCCAAATCTATCTTCCTCAGGGGGGCTCACTGAAGATTCAAGTTGGGTACAGCCAGCTATCCCTTTTGTGGGAGTGAGCTCAGCAGCCCTGGATTCAAAGAGATAGATAAAAAAGGTCTTCCACTGGGGCTGATGCCAGCCCAGCTCCCAGGAGGAAGCTATGCTCTCTGTCCCATTCCCAGTCTTCGGGATGGGGTTAAGATCTCTGTGATGTTCAGCTAAGTCAAAGTCTAGGTTTCTGTCCAAAGTCTCTCCAGAATATAGAAGACGCCCCTAAAGTCACTGCAGCTTCAGCCTGCTGCCCCTTCTGCAAGACCTAAGTGCAGCAGGATTGCCTTTCTAGCAGTTGAAGCCCATATCATGAATTCTCCAAATATTTGATTAAACAATAGGCAACAATAGCAGTGATCTATTCCGGGAAGTTGCACTCTAAGTCTCTAAGTTTCAATCCCTCTTATCAGTCTCTATGTAACATCTTCTGCACATCTTGGTTATATTTCACACCTAGTTTTCAGCTGATGGTTCAGATTGATTACTTGGCAATTCAGCTGCAAATCCACTTTGGGGACAGGAACAAGTAGACACAGTATCCATTTACTTTGCAGCCATCTTGTAAAATCTTATAGCTCTAATTCTTGTGAGTGAGAGGAGAGATTTTTCCCTATAAAAGTTGAGTGGTCTGGTCACATAAGCTCTCAATCCTGTGAGTGTGGGAAGCAGTCCTTCCTTTGGAGAGGCGGACATCCTGTCACATCAGCTTGAGGGCCTCTGATGACTTCTAAAAATAATATTTTTCTTAATTTAATTAGTATAATCATCAAAGATTTATGAGGCTTATTTGGCCTTCTCTAGAACTTTCTTCCATGTTTGACTGCCCCAAGTGACAAGAAATGGCCAAAAACCAATCTCAGAAACACAGGCTTTAGCAGGATTCCAGAAAGCTAGCCAGGTCCCACCAAACTTCTCTCCAGTTGAATCCTCTAGGTTTGGCCTGTCTCTCCAAGTGAATTGCAAACTCATACAGAATAGACACTGCATGTTATTTGTACCCTAATCCCCTTTACAAGAGAAAGTAAATGAGATTTCAAAACCATGCCGGTGGAAACTTACTAGTAACTGAATCACAGGGCTCATGTGTTTCTTTACCATGTTGAACATACCTTCAAAAATTAACCCAATGTAACATATTAAAATAAAATGTTTCCAATCTTAGTGTTTCTTCAGAGGAACACAGATTAAGAACATTACAGTAGGTGCCAAGACACCCACATCCTAAAGCATGGGGCTATATTAACAATCTAGGTCACGATGCCATGCTAATATTTTATGAAATAGATTTTGTTGTCATTAGTCAGCCCAAAAGTCCATGTAAGGCTGAGAAGAAGAAATATATCAACACTGTACATGTAAAGAATCAAGGTTAGTTGCTTCCTACTTGAAGCTCTTGCCATTGAATTCCACCTCATTCCATAATCCTTTCCATGAACATTTTTATGAGTATCACATTGATTTTATCTGTGAGTATTTTGGCCCCTGAAGTCTCTCATCTTAGTAATTTCATTTACATAGAGGAATTGCAATTATCCAGTTCCTGATGGTAGTAATTTCTTTCCAATTAAATTAATTAATTGGGGAAATTTATAGCTATACCCTAGGCTTCATGTCAAATCAACTTGCATATAAACCAACAGTATATTCAGAATTTCCTAGAGATAAAAATGCTGAGGTCACAGCTGGCTTATCTCTGAACAAATGGAAGGACAGACAGATACTTAAAGACAGACACTATGATACTTCCATAAGCAGGATAAGACAATCAAAGCAGGGGCAATTTATATTCGAGAATCAAAAAGTCCCCAGCTACCGATCTTCCGTTTTCCAGAAGAGCAACAACAAAGTAACAGGGAGACAGGTTGGATTGAGAATAGTCTGAATTTTCAAAGTTAATATTCATTAGTGAGTAGTGATTAGTGATCCAAATCACTAGGAATCAATGGACTTCAAATTAAAATATTTATCTCAAACAAAGAAGCAAGCAAAATATAACAGCAGACATAGAAATAAAGAACAAACTGACAGTAACCACAGGGGAGGGGTGAAGGGATAACATAAAAGGGGAAGAGTCATTAAGAAACATGTATAAAGGGCCTATGGACAAAGCCAAAGGGGGATAGGATCAAGGGTGGGAGGTGAGGATGAATGGAAAGTGGGGATGAGTAGGGCAGGGGAGTGGTGGTGGAGGGTAAACAGAGACAACTGTCCTTGAACAATAAAACATTTAAAAAATACTTATTTCACATATCAGATAGAAAAATATTAAAAGGAATTATAATACCTAGGGAAGAGGATAATGTGGAGAAATAACATACATGATAGACTAGTGGTAAAACTTTACATTGGTACAATATTTGTAGAGGTTAATTCAGCAATAATTATAAAATTGTTTTAAATGGGCATATTTTTAGTACAATCCACATCCAGGAATGTTTCCTACTGGAATTATAAACATTTTCTGTAATGTCATCTATCATTATCAAAAATTGACCTATATGTTCATTATTATGGAGTTTATTAAATAAATTATGGTACATCCATTTAATAGAATGTCATGAGACTATTAAAATTATAATGGATATTTATATGTATTAACATAGAAAGATACCTAAAGCATATGTGAAAAGTTTGGTTTACATAACAGTGTATATAATATAATCTCATTGCTTTGATTAAAAATACCTGAAATATTTAAATATAAATGTGTATGAAAGTAAATGAGAAAAATTTTGAGAAAAATGTACTTATACGTGGTCTCCCTAGAGGTCTATGCACATCACATTAACAACCCCTGCCATACCAATTGTCTCACTGTTTGGTGTTGAAGGTTAT
Source organism: Tonatia bakeri (assembly GCA_004024845.1). Classification (NCBI taxonomy): domain Eukaryota; kingdom Metazoa; phylum Chordata; class Mammalia; order Chiroptera; family Phyllostomidae; genus Tonatia; species Tonatia bakeri. The sequence continues at coordinate 217,024 of PVIA01002168.1, forward strand.
TTGAAAGTTAAAGATATTTTCTTCTGTTCTCCCTTCTTCAAATCTTCCACATTCTAGAATTTTTAGAAGTAAAAGTCCTATTTTTTTCTTTACAGAATTTTAATAGATATTACCACCAATATAAATTTTCATGCACAGAGTTTCTACTACATACTAAATCAGAAATAATACAATCAATTTTTTGTCATATTACCCAAATATCTTACACACAATGACATGGACTTTCTATGCATGTAAGTTGCATAATCTGTGTATTGAGGAAATTTTTAAGATATTCATAACCAGCTATTGAGTCAACCCATATTGACAAAGAGAATAGTTGGAATCGTCAAACAATGAATTAATTTGACTATCCTTCACTGGATATATGGACCAGAACATAAATGCTATCACTATCACCTTTGCACACATTATTGTTTTAGAGTACATTTGGGAATTGCTAAAAAAATGCAGCTTCAATCAAATGAGACTGTCAATACCTGCATTTTCAGACATTCTATGTCATTGCCAGGTATAAAATGATTTGGCCTTAGTGTTTGCAGGGAGTAATCTTTCAAGCCTTTTCAACTAGATGTAGCATTATTGATTTAACAGAAATATATGAATTTAATAGGACTAGAACTGTATTTTTTTTAGCAGAAATATATTCCCAAATGAACCATCCCCATAAAATGTCACCTCCCATAAATCTCAGTAATTCTTTTTCAGGTTCCATGCATGTATGCCTACATTTAGTAAGTGGAATTTCCAGTTAGGTTTGTTTTTCTATAAGGTACTCTGGATAGTACAATTAAATACTTCATAAGCTCAGGCTATTATTTATTTTTACATTGTTAAATATTCTGGGATTCATTTTGTTTATAGCTATAATCATAAAAGGCTTGTTTAAATGATTATCAGTTGGGTATTAGGAAAGATCTTTTCTCAGAGGGAAACCAGTGCCTTTAATAACTCATAAGATGCAGCTTTTACTATCCATATAGCAAAACTCATTTCAAGAACTGTACTACATTACCTGTCATTGAATACATGCATAGTAAAGCAGGACTGGTGTTGACTTGTAGGTAACTTAAAGGTGGCTTAAAGATGACTTAAAGGTTCTAAGCTGCCAAGTTAAACTAAGTCAGTGTCTGAAGGTTTATTATGCTTTTTGTGAAAACAACAACTCTATATGGAAATGACTTACCCAACTCTTCTTCTCTACATATTTCCATTCTGTTGATACCTATGTATTTCATGTATGATTGTCAGCTAGTTAATCTAAATTGAATATTCAAATCAAAAACATATTTGAATTTATTAGGGCAAAACACCAGACTTTAATAAGCCATCTTGAAAACTCTGACCTCTCAAAAATGAACTTTTGTACACTTGAACATGTTAATTTTTCAGTTACTTTTTCTTAACTGAACATTTGCATAAGTAGTACATGGAAGAGTCACAATTTTTTTGTCATCCCATCTTTTGTTTTTTAATCTATCATAATAAAGTAGACAGATTTTGAAGTCTATGTTAGATTCTCATAGAAGTATGATATATATAGTAGATAAAACATTATGTGTGGCCCTGACTAGTTAGCTCAGTTAAATAGAGTGTTGACCAGATACCACAAGGTTGTGGGTTCAGTCTCTGGTCAGGGTACATACAAGGATCAATGAATAATAAGGGGAACAACAAATCAATGCTTCTCTCTCTCTCCCTCTCCCTGCTGTCTCTATAAAATTAACTTTGTAAAAAAAACCTTATGTGAAGACTATTTTTGTGCATAGAAATAATTATGTCGAAAATAGTGAAAGGGTAATTAGAGAGAGAAATGAAAGAAAAAATGCTGGAACATTTGAGATAGAAGGAACCATAATTGGCTACAGGGACATGATCTCAACCACCCAAAACAGATCATTATTTTTTTCTTTCTGACATCCTCTAAGAAACAGATTTCATAGACTCTGTTGTTCATTGTTTCCCATATTCTATCATAGTGATATTTGAGGTTTTTTGTGTCTAAATAATTTCAATTTTAGCCCATGAATATATTTTTAGGTATCTTCCAACATGGGTTATATACAAAAATATTGATCAGCATCTTTCTCATAATAACTATACAATTTGGCTGAAATGGAATGCCACCTCTTCCCTAAAACAAAATGACTCAGTTTCCGTATTACATTTCCTCAGAGAATTTAACTGTTTAAAGTTTAGCTTTACTATTCCCAAATAATTTTCCAGACAATATGTATCTTCATAAAAGGAAGATGAACCCAAACTGTGCCAAATATTCTTACTATTATATTCCACTCTCTTTCAGCAACTGTATTATGCTTGTGGTCTCAACTACAATATCTGTGCTTATAAAATTTAGCTTTGATCTTCCTCACAAGCATTAGTTTTGCATTTCTACCTGTGTAAATGTATAGCATTGCTTGACTATTTCAGTGTCATTCATTCATTGGATTACAAAAAAAAATGTTTTTTTAAACCTAATTAAGTCCCCTCTTTCTTTTGTCAATCCTATAGTTCCTTTTAAATCTTACTTTATTTTCCAATTAAATGTGTTGGGGTAACATTGGTTAACAAAATTATACAGGTTTCAGGCTCACAATTCTACAACACATCATTTGTACACTCTATTGTGTATTCACCTCTCCAAATCAAGTCTCCATCCATGACCATTTATCCCCTCTATAACCTCCTGCCAGCTATCCACACACTATTGTTCATGTCCATAAGTTTTTTTTCTCTCATTTTTTTTACTGCTCAATCCCCACCCCCTAACTCCCACTCAGAGCTGTCAGTCTGCTCTCTATTTTTGAGTCTGTCTCTGTTTTCCTTGTTAGCTCATTTCGTTCATTAGATCCTGCATATGACTGAAATCATAAGGCACTTCTAACTGGCTTATTTCACTTAAAATAATGCTCTCCACATCCATCAATGTTGCTGCAAAGGGTAAAACTTCCTTCTTTATTATGATCAACTAGTATTCCATTGTGTAAATGTGCCACTTGTTCTTATCTACAGATGGGAACTTGAGCTCCTTCCAAATCTTGGCTATGAACATAGGATGGGGTGAATATATTTTTTTGAATTAGTGTTTTGTGTTTCTTTGGATATATTTCCAAAAGTGGAATTGCTGGGTCATAAGGAAATTCCATTTATCAATGTGCGGTTGCCTCTCACACACCCCAACTGGGACCTGGACCACAACACAGTTTTGTGCCCTGAGTGGGAATCAAACTGGCAGTCCATTGGTTCCCAGGCTGGCACTCAACCCACTGAGCCACACCAGCCAGGGCCTTTGCCAATTCTTTTATTTTTTAATATTTTTAAAGTTTTTTTATTTTATTTATTTTTAGAGGGAAAGGAGGGGAGGGAAAAAGAGAGGGATAGAAACATCAATGTGTGGTTGCCTCTCACCTGGCCCTCCCTAAGGACGTGGCCCACAACTCAGGAATGTGACCTGACTAGGAATCAAACTGGTGATGCTTTGGTTCACAGCACAATCCACTGAGCCACACAACCTAGGGCTGATCATGTTGTAACTGATTTTAGTTTTCTGGTGTTGGACTTTATGAGTACTTTATAAGTTTCGAATATTGACACCATATCAACATGTATCATTGGTGAATATGTTCTCCCACTCAGTTTCTTATCTTTTAAATTTGTTGATGGTTTCTTTTGCTATGCAAAACTTTTTTTAAAATTTTATTTTAATCATTGTTCAAGTACAGTTTCCTCCCTTTACTCCCAATCCAGCCCACCCACCCCTCCCTCCCAACTTCCCTCCCATTACCACCCTCCCCCTAATTTTTGTCCATGTGTCTTTAACTTTGTTCCTGTGAACCCTTCCCCTTTTCCCCTGAAACTTTCTCTTCTCTCTCCTCTGGTCACTTTCTGCCTGTCCTCTATTTCAGTGTCGTCGACTATATTTTGCTTGTTTCATTGTTTTGTTGTTTAGGTTCCTGTTAAAGGTGAGGTCATATGGTATTTATCTTTCACTGCCTGGCTTATTTCACTTAGCATAATGCTTTCCAGTTGCATCTATGATGTTGCAAAGGGTACGAGCTCCTTCTCTCTTTCTGCTGCATAGAATTCCATTGTATAAATATACCATAGCTTTTTGATGCATTCATTTACTGATGAGCATCTAGGTTGCTTCCAGCACTTAGCTATTGTAAATTGTGCTGCTATGACCATTGGGGTGCAAAGGTTCTTTTGGATTGGTGTTTTAGGATTCTTAGGATATAGTCCCAGCAGTGGAATTGCCAGGTCAAAAGGCAGATGCATTTTTAGTTTTCTGAGGAAGTTCCATACTGTTTTCCACAGTGGTTGTACCAGTCTGCAGTCCCAACAACAATGCACTAGGGTCCCCTTTTCTCCACAACCTCTCCAACACTTGTCGTTTGTTGCTTTGCTTATGAAGGCCATTCTGACTGGTGTGAAGTGGTATCTCATTGTGGTTTTAATCTGCATCTCTCTGAAAGCTAGCAATATTGAACATCGTTTCATGTGATTTTGGATCTTCTGTATGTCCTCCTTGCAGAAGTGCCTGTTCAAGTCCTTTGCCCATTTTTTAATCGGGCTGCTTGTCTTCTTAGAGTGGAGTCATGTATGTTCTTTACATATTTTGGAGATGGAACCCTTGTCTGAGATATCATTGGCAAATATGTTTTCTGAGACAGTTGATTCTCTTTTTATTTTGATACTGTTTTCTTTAGCTGTGCAGAAGCTTTTTATTTTGATGAGATCCCATTTGTTTATTATTTCCTTTATGTCTCTTGCTCTAGGGCACACATCAGTAAAAAGTTTTTCATGGTAAATCTGAGATTTTCCTACCTATGTTCTCCTCTAGTACTTTAATGGTGTCACAGTTTATATTTAAGTCTTTTATCCATCTTGAATTTATTTTTGTATAGGGTGTAAGTTGGTGTTCTAGTTTCATTTTTTTTTTTTGCATGTAGCTGTCCAGTTCTCCCAGCACCATTTGGTGAAGAGGCTCATTTTACTCCATTTTATGTTGCTGCCTCCTTTGTCAAATATCAATTGACCATAGACACTTGGGTTTATTTCTGGGCTCTGTGTTCTGTTCCATTGGTCCATGTGTCTGTTTTTATGCCAGTACCAGGCTATTTTGATTACAGTGACCTTGTAGTATAGTATAGTGTCAGGTATTGTGATCCCTCCTACTTTACTCTTCTTTCTCAACATTGCAGTAGATATTCGGGGTCATTTATGGTTCCATATAAATTTTTGAAGTGTTTGTTCTATGTCTGTGAAATAAGCCATTGGTACTTTAATAGGTATCGCGTTGAATGTGTAAATTGCTTTGGGTAGTATGGACATTTTAATGATATTAATTCTCCCAATCCATGAACATGGTATATGTTTCCATTTGTTTGTGACTGCCTTGATTTCTTTCCTCAGTGTTATATAGTTTTCTGAATACAGGTCTTTTTCCTCTTTGGTTAGGTTTATTCCTAAGTATTTTATTTTTCTTTTTGCTATGGGATTTTTTCCTTGATTTCTGCTTCTGCTGTTTCATTGGTGGTGTACAGAATTGCCTTTGATTTCTGGATATTGACTTTGTATTCTGTTGTTTTGCCAAATTCATTTATTAGGTCAAGCAGTTTTTTGGTGGAGTCTATAGGATTTTCTATGTACACTATCATGTCATCTGCAAACAATGAGTTTTGTTTCCTCCTTTCCAATTTGAATGCCTTTTATTTCCTTTTCTTGCCTGATCACTGTGGTTAAAACTTCCAATGCTATATTGAGTAAAAGTGGCGGAAGTGGACAACCTTGTCTTGTTCCTGTGCTTAGTGGAAAAGATTTTAGTTTTTAAAATATTTTATTTATTTATTTTTAGAGACGGTAAGCGAGGGAGAGAGAGAGAGACATCAATGTGTGGTTGCCTTTCGTGTGGCCCCCACTGGGAACCTGGCCCACAATCCAGGCATGTGCCATGACTGGAAATCGAACCTGTGATACTTTGGTTCGCAGCCCGCACTCAATGCACTGAGCTACACAAGCCAGGGCTATAAGATTTTAGTTTTTGCCCATTGAGTATGATGCTGGCTGTAGGTCTCTCATATATGGCCTTTATTATGTTGAGAAATGTTTCCTCTATTCCCACTTTGCTGAGTGTTTTGATCATAAATGGATGCTGTACCTTATCAAATGCTTTTTCCACATGTATTGATATGATCATGTGATTTTTGTATTTGCTTTTATTTATGTGATGTATTACATTTACTGATTTGCAAATATTGAACCATCCTTGCATCCCTGGGATGAAACCCACTTGGTCATAGTGGATGATCTTTTTAATGTATTGTTGGATGCGGTTTGCCAGTATTTTGTTCAGGATTTTAGCATCAGTGTTCATGAGAGATATTGGCCTGAAGTTTTCTTTCTTCGTTGTGTCTTTACCTAGCTTTGGAATTAGGATGATGTTGGCCTCATAAAAAGAGTTTGGGAGTCTTCCATCTTTTTGGATTTTTTGGAATAGTCTGTGAAGGATAGGGGTTAGCTCTTTCTTAAATGCTTTGTAGAATTCTCCTGTGAAACCATCTGGTTCAGGGCTTTTATGTGTTGGGAGTTTTTTAATTACTGCTTCAATTTCTTTTACTGTTATTGGTCTGTTCAGGCTTTCTGCTTCTTTTTCATTGAGTTTTGGAAGATTATATATTTCTAGAAATTTGTCCATTTCACCTAGGTTTTCAAATTTCTTGGCATACAGTTCTTCGTAGTAATTTCTTACAATTCTTTGTATTTCTGTGGTGTCAGTTGTAGTCTCTCCTCTTTCATTTCTGATTGTGTTAATTTGGGTCTTCTCTCTTTTTTTCTTGATGAGTCTGCTTAAAGGCTTGTCAATTTTGTTTATCTTTTCAAAGAACCAGCTCCTGGATTCATTGATCTTTAGAATTGTGCTTTTAGTCTCTATGTCATTTAATTCTGCTCTGATCTTGGCTATTTCCTTCCTTCTACTTGCTGTGGGCTGTCTTTGTTGTTGTCCTCTAGTTCTTGCAGACGTAGGGTTAGGTTGTTTGTTTGAAATATTTCTATCTTTTTTAGGTATGCCTGTATCACTATGAACTTCCCTCTCAATACTGCCTTTGCTGTGTCCCATAAGTTTTGGGATGTTGTAAGTTCATTTTCATTTGTTTCCAGAAACCTTTTGATTTCTTCCCTAATTTCATCCTTGACCCATTCATTGTTTAATAGCATGCTTTTTAATCTCCATGATTTTGAGTGTTTTGGTTCTTTTCCCTTGGGGTTGGTTTCTAGTTTCATTCCCTTTTGATCTGAGAAAATGCTTGGTATGATTTTGATTTTCTTGACCTTGTTGAGACTTGTTTTGTGTCCTATCATGTGGTCTATCTTTGAAAATGTTCTGTGTACATTTGAAAAGAATGTGTATTTAGCTTCTTTGGGATGAAAGGCTCTGAATATATCAGTCAAGTCCATTTCATTTAGGGTATTGTTCAATGCCACGATATCTTTGTTGATATTTTGTTTGGAAGATCTGCCCATTTTTGACAGTGGGGTGTTGAAATCCCCCACTATAATTGTGTTGTTGTCAATATCTGTCTTGAAGTCCTCTAGGATTTTCTTTATGTATTTGGGTGCACCTATGTTGGGTGCATATATATTTACAATATTGATGTCTTCTTGGTGGATTCTTCCCTTGAGTATTATGAAGTGACCTTCTGGGTCTCTCTTTATGGCCCTTTTTTGGAAGTCTATTTTGTCTGAAATGAATATCGCTACCCCGGCTTTTTTTTCCTGTCCATTTGCTTGGAAAATGTGTTCCCATCCCTTCACTTTCAGCCTGTGCAGGTCTTTTATCCTGAGGTGGGTCTCTTGCAGGCAGCATATGTGTGGGTCATGTTTTCTTATCCATTCAGCTATTCTATGTCTTTTGATTGCAGCATTTAATCCATTTACATTTAAGGTTATTTTTGATAGGTACTTATTCATTGCCATTTATGTACATGTGTTCCTCTTTCCCTTTCTCTTTTCCTTCTTTTCCTTCAATCGGACCCTTTAGTATCTCTTGCAGAGCTGGTTTAGTGGAGGCGTATTCTTTTAGACTTCTTTTGTCGGGGAAGCTTCTTATTTCACCTTCTATCTTGATTGAGAGCCTTGCTGGGTAAAGTAGCCTTAGCTGCAGGCCTCTGGTTCTCATTACTTGGAATATTTCTTGCCATTCCCTTCTGGCTTGAAGTGTTTCCATTGAGAAATCAGCTGTTAGCC